>CM053400.1:157312489-157349449 GCA_028644305.1 Xerus rutilus
TTTTTTTTTTTGGTACCAGGGATTGAACTCACGGGGACTCGACCCCTGAGCCACATCCCCAGCCCTGTTTTGTGTTTTATGTAGAGACAGGGTCTCACTGAGTTGCTTAGTGCCTCGCCATTGCTGAGGCTGGCTTTGAACTCGCGATTCTCCTGTCTCAGCCTCCCTAAGTGCTGGGATTACAAGCGTGAGCCACCGCACCCGGCTTGATCAAAATCTTAACCCTCTCTACTGCCTTTCAATCATTCTCCTCTTTGGAATTCACCTCCTCATCTAGAAAGGTGGGGAGGGAAGAGGACGCAAGAAGAATAAGGAGGAAGAAATAAAGAAGGAGAGGGAATAGGAGGAGGAGGCAGAGAAAGAAAGGGGAGGATGGAAAAGGCAAGCAAAAGAGGAAGGGAAAAATAAAGTAAAAGAGGTATTCAAAATAAATATATTTATATTCTAACATGATTATTCTAGAGGGAAGCCCAGACATCTGTAAGTTTCTTAAATTCTGAAGGTGATTTTGATAAGCATTTGGGACTGAAAATTATCTATTCAATATTACACTTTTATTTATGGATACATCCAAATTGTCTCTGATCCAACTGCTTTTAAGGCAGAATTAGTGGGTGAAGGGTGAGGATTCCTTTAGATTCTTTAGATGTATAAATACACACATATATCTCCCAACATATATGTACATATATGTTAATTATAAATATATAATTATACTCAATATTTATTCACAAATATTTTCTTTCTAGGAAAAGATTGAACAAATTATGTGCACATATTAATATAGTGAACCCTGCTAGTATATATAATTACACTACACCAATAAGTTAATGATAAAAAATAAATATTTTCTTTCTAAGCAAGGGACAAAACTGAAATGTAGTCAATTATGTTTGTGTACCTAAGAAAAACAGCAGAGTAGACATTGGCATATATGTGAAGTAAACTGAATAACTTGAATGCATATTGTGCCAAGGCTATGATAAATGTTTTCTCTTATTTACCATATAAACTCTGTTGATTTTCATAGCAGTTTGCTGTCAAGGGCCTGATAAGTATCTAAATCGCTCAGTATTTCTCTGTCACTTAACAATATACTACAGTAACTCTTACCAAATTACAAATTAATATGCTATTTTTAAATTCTGTCATCTCACTAGCCTCTGGAAATTTTCTGAAATATTTCGAGATTTATTGAATGAACTTATAGTAAATATATTAATATATGTTAAATATGTTAATATTCTAGGCACAGTCTTGTTGAGACCAGGCATATTTTTCTTACTTCTCAAGGAATACTTTGTGTTCCTTCCACCTACATTTTATCAAACTATTCATTAGATTTTAATTCATTGATTCTGCCACCTGTAATTTATACGCCTGATCCTGAATCACATAAATCATTTTTAGTTTGTTCATTGTTTTTTCCCTCAACCTCCTGTATGTATTATGCCAAAGATGAGGCCCACCACACAAAGGTCATTTACTGAGAAACTTCAAATACATTGGGGTTCAAATTTTAAAAAACCCAAATATTGACTAATATCCATTGCATGTCAATATAGTGGGCTCATCACCCAAAGTACACTTAATTCCTTTGCTGTGATTGAAAAACAGTCCCCCAACTTGTAATACAAGTATTTTGCATGCAGAATCAAAATTAAAATAAAACTACCAAGAAATCAATGTTTCCCAAAAGAAATATAACCTAGATATAGTAAGTAGTGAATACACTGATTATGATTTTTTTTTCCTTTTTTTTGGTACCAGAGACTAAACCCAAGGGTGATTAACCACTGAGCAACATCCCTTAGCCTCCTCTTCTCTCCTTTTTTAAAATTTTGACACAGGATTTCACTAAGTTGGTTAGGGCCTTGCTAAGTTGCTAAGTTGTGATCTTCCTGCTTCAGCCTCTCGAGCTGTTGGGATTACAATATGCACCACAGTGCCTGGCACAAATGAGTTTTTGATCTTTCATTTATCCATCCTATGTTTTGCATTTTGAAGACTAAATATTAAGGTTTCTCACAGCCAACAAATAATAGCAAAGCAAAGAGAAAGGAATTAAGAAGAAAAAATAGTTCAGTTTTTTTTTTTGGGGGGGAGGGGGATTATACGCATGTGCTACTGTGCCAGACATGTTTGTGGTTTTAAATTGCAAAATTTGGGAGCAACTTGTCACACAGCAATAGACAGCTAAGTGACACATTTTTCTACTAATTTGTTAAAAATCTCAGTGCTTATTTATGTGAAAAAAAGCAAATACAAGTAAGTATTTTCTTCCCGTTTTAAGGAGGTATTGAGTATTGAACTCAAGGGCACTCAACCACTGAGCCACATCCCCAGCCCTATTTTGTTTTATTTAGAGAGGGGTCTCACTGAGTTGCTTAGTGCCTCGCTGTAGCTGAGGCTGGTTTGAACTCTTGATCCTCTTGCCTCAGTCTCCCAAGCCGCTGGGGTTTCAAGCATGAGCCACTGCACCCAGTTTCCTCTTTCTTATTCACACACAAAACAGTGTACTATGTGCCCTATTCTAGCTCTTTTCCCTTTTAGTACTATTTTCTAGAGCTTTCTTGTTGTCATTACATGTTCTTTTTATAGCTGCATAATGTGCTGTTGCATGGAATATTTACTCAGTCTGTCCCCTGGTGCTGGATACTTGGGCTGTTTCCTGTTTTCACTATCACAAACAGTGCTACCACGAATGACTTGGGAAATATATCCTTTCACATGACTCAAGGGTGTCTGTAGGAGAGAGTTTCAGAAGTGAAGCTGCTAGGTAAAAGGTGCATTTTGGAACTCTGGTAGATACCACCAGACATTCCTCCAGAAGGAAATATGCATTTAATACATTTGACTATGGAATTTGACTATGTGTGCCTGTGTGCCTGTTTTGCCTCAAATAATCATCTTTGCAGGAGGTTCTGATGATGTGAGAGTAAGAACTCACCCTCCCTACTTTCTTTTTTTTAAAGAAATTATTCATATATTAGGTATACATGACCACTAAATGCATTTCGATTCATTACACAAATGGAGCACAATTTTCATTTCTCTGGTTTGTACACCACATGTACATTCATAAATGTACCTAGAGCATTGTCATCCATCTCATTCCACCATCTTTCCTTTCCCATGTCCTATCCTTTCCCTTTATTTCTAGTAAGTAAAACCTCAGGCATTTCTCAGTACATAATAAGCAAAGTTATTAACTAAAGATGAGACTATTAGATGTATTATTGTAGCTTTGAGTAGAAGGATATAAGTAGTTTCTAACACAATATTCTAATACATGAAATATAATAGCCCATTTGAAATTAGTTTTCATGAATTTAGGATTAGTCAGCAAAAAACTCTTTTCTGTGGTCATATATAAATGCTTTAAAATAGTCTCATGTTAAGAAAAAAATAGGATTTAACCAGGGTGTCAAGCTTTTCCCCCAACATACCAAAATAAATTGAGGGAGTAAAATTATAGATAAAAGTATAGATATACCAAATAAAATACATTTATGTACCATGATTTATATTGGGCAGATATATGAAAGCACTTTAAAAAAAGGAGAAATAGTTACTATTAATAAATTGAAGTATTTACGGAGGCCAAAAACTATTTGTGCTAGCATTAGAAAGAACAGGCAGAAAATAGAGCAACTATAACTGATAGTAGAGATTACATATTTAAAGTTTCTTAAATGAGAAAGTCAATGTATGTGATCAAGGGATGCAGGACCTGAGGTATAGTGGATGAAAGAATCACAGAAGAGGAACATCCGAATTTCAGTAAGGTCCGAATATTTAAAGAATAGTCTACATATGCTTTGAAATCAAGAATTTGTTAAGGATTAGTCTTGAGAACAGTGATAACAAGAAAAGAGGTAATTTATTTATTTATTTTTTATGTTTGTGGATCTGGAGATCAAGTCCAAGGCCTAGGCAAGCACTTTATCACTAAGCTGCACCTCCAGTCCCAGGAGAAGAAATATTTATGGTGTAAGAAAGCTAAGGGGATGGAGATTTATAACTGACCACAATAAGAAAGGGTGGTTATTAACAGATCAAGTAAAATGAAATACCTATAATTATTAGTAAAAACAAAGAGAAAGATATTAAAAAGTGAGATTTTTTTTTAAATAAATTGTTAGTGACCTTAGAGGTATGATAGAGAATAAAATATCAAAGGAAGAGTTTCAGGAAAACATTGCCTTTACAAGCAATCCAAGTTTTAGTAAAATAAGAATATTATGACTTATGTGAGGATACTTGGAAATTTATTACTATATGTGAATTTGGGAAGAGATAAAAATTGGTGTTATAATAGTCACTTTTTATTTGTGACTCTTGTGTGTGTGTGAGAGAGAGAGAGAGAGCGATTGTTTAAATGATGATGGATCACTGAATACCTATTGACCACTATGATCTAATGAGAATACATCTAAATAAAACTAAAAAGCTTATAGAAAAGTGAAATATATGTAGTATATTCGTGGTATGTTTAAAATTTAATGTGGTTGAAGTCATAGGAAGTTTCTAAAGCATGGGAATTACAGTGCTACCCTCCAGAGATAGGACAAACTGAGAAAGGTGATATCTGTGTTTACTTTTTACTTGAGAATATTTATTCATCTAGAAGCCAAACAGGAATCTGAAAATGTGGATCTCACACCTATATAAAACTTCTGCTGGATGAATTATATCCTAATGATAGGCCACAAGGACATGGATGATTTTTCCCCAGAACTTTTGGTGAATTCTGGAACTCTGCCAGGGCAGATGACTAAATACTAAAGGTGAAAGGAGTAATTTGAGTAATACTAGTTATTTCAAACAAAATTAAAATATACAAGGAATAAATATCAATATAAGGCAGACTATTACTCTAAGTTTTTCTTCACAGAAACACCGAAATACAAGCAGAATCTGTCAGAAGCAAATTTTTCAGGAATCTATAGAAGGACAAAGATGTCTAATCACAACCAAACAATGGATCAAGAGAAAAAAAGAACCTAACACATGATCTTTACATTTGAAATATATCTGCTAAAACACTATCTGAATAAAAGCTAAAGAATCATAAACTTCAATGACAATAATAATAAGGAACGTAACATTGAAAAATAGCTTGGAAAAAGTAACTCAATAAATGGATGAGTATAGTCTTCAATAACCAAGAATGTCAAACTCTAGGGAAAGGCAGAATCTGATTCTGAGAGTTATTACATTCATTATAACATTGAATATTCTGTTTCTGACAAGAGAAAAATTTTTGAAAAAACAGCATAAAAAGATACTGAAAACTATACCTCATTCCTAGGTAAATATAAATTAACAGAAACTATCCACTAGGGTATCTAGTGGAATTTAGGTAGACTAATTAGACAAAGACTTTGCCATAATTCTATTAAGTGTGCTAAAGAACCAAAGAAGCCTTGATTAAAGAAAACAAGGAAAACAATGCTGAATACAATAAAAATGTTGATAAAGAGATATCAATTATTTTAATTTTGGAATTGAAAAGTACAATTAAAATTTTGGAATTGAAAAGTAGAATATATGGAAAGAAATTGATTAGTGGAGTTTGCAGAGATTTTCAGAGTTAGATGGAATTTGAGAACTTGAAAATAAGACAACTGTATTATCCAGTCTGGGGAGCAGAAAGAAGAAAATAATGAAGAATAGTGACCTTAGTCTAATGGATTTGTTGATCACCAAGTCGATCAATGCACACATTATGGAATTCATATAATGAGAGAAAGAAAGGGGCAGAAATAGAACTTGAAATAAAATAGAAAATCCTGCCCAAATTTTATGAAAGGCATGAACCTACATATCGAAGAATTAAAATTAACTGTCAATAGGTAAAGTTGAAGAGACCAATAATAAGACACAATGAAATCAAGACTTAAAATCTAAACACAGAGAAACTTGAAAGGAGCAAGATATATGAAATTAATTATTTGCAGAGGAACTTCAATAAAATTAACACCAAATAGCTGGATGTGATTGCACATGCCCCAGATCTGGAGGCTGAGGCAGGAAGATCACAAGTTCAAAGCTAGCTTCAGCAACTTAGCGAGGCCCTAAGCAACTCAGTGAGACCTTGTCTCTAAATAAAATGTATAAAAAATGGCTGGGGTTGTGGCTCAGTGGTTAAGCACCACCGGATTCAATCCACAGTACAAAAAAAAAAGAAAAATTAATAAATATTGTTTCATTAGAAATTATGAATTATAAGCCAGGTGCAGTGGCGCACACCTGTAATCTCAGCACTTTGGGAGGCTGAGACAGGAGAATCACGAGTTCAAAGCCAGCCTCAGCAACGGCGAGGCACTAAGCAACTCAGTGAGACCCTGTCTCTACATAACACACAAAATAGGGCTGGGGATGTTGCTCAGTGGTTGAGTACCCCAAGTTCAATCCTCTGTTCCTAAAAAAAAGAAAGAAATTATGAATTGTAGAAGGTAGTGAGATATTTCCTGATCACCTTCATTGAGATAAGATTGAAATATGAAAAACCTGTACATATTGAATGCATACAATTTGATGAGTTTGGAAATAGGTATGCATGCACTCATGAAACAAGTATGCATACTATAGAGTATCCATCACTTTCAAAAATTCCCTCTGATCTTCTTACTTTATTATTATTATTATTTTTTTGTGGTGCTGGGGATTGAACCCAGGCCTTGTGCATGCAAGGCAAGTAATCTACCAACTGAGTGATATTCCCAGCCTCTGATCTTTTTACTTTATTATTTTTGACTTTAATTCCTCAACATAATACCAGCAAACATAATCCATCAAATATTGAAAAGAACATGCTTAATGAGTAGCAAAATTTTATCCTAGGAATCTAAAAGTAGTTCAACCTAAATTTTTACCCTGGGAGTGAGAGTCAGAGTTGTTTAACACAAAAATTAAATTAATGTAGCATATCACATTAAATGAATGATGTGAGTAAAGCAGATATTCACCTGCACTGACATGTAAAAGACATTCAATCTAAGCCAACATCCTTTCACAAAAATGTTCAGAGAACTATGAATAGAAGGAAGCTTTATAACCAAGATAAGGAACATTTATGAAAAATCCACAGCTAACATCACAATGGTAAGAGACAGAAATTTTTCCCTAAGATGAGCAGCAAATATTTTCACTACTTTTATTCAACTTTGAATGAGATTTTCTAGACAGCAATTAATTAAGCAAAAGATATTAACTATATATCCAAATTGGAATGGAAGAAACAAAACCATTTCTATTCAGAGATAATATGAGTCTACATATATAAAAATCACAAAGAATCCATAAGCCAACTATTAGATCTATTAATTGAACTCACCAAGGTTTCATGGTACACGATCAACACACAAAAATCAGACACTTCTATATATTAGTAATAAGCAATCAGAAACAAAATTTAAATATAATGGGCTGAATATTTGTATTTCTCAAATTTATATTAGATCCTGACATTCAATGTGATAGTATTAGGAGGTGGAGCCTTTGAGTGATGATTAGGTCATGAGGGTAAAGTCCTTATAAATTATTAGAGTGCTATTATAAAAACATATGATAGCCTGATCTCTGTCTCTTTTCTCTGCCAGATGAGGATATGAGAAAAGAGCTATCAATAAAACAAGAAGAGAGCTCTTGCCAGAACGGAATCTGCTGGCTCCTTGATATTGGGCCCCTCAGATTTCAGAACTGTGGGAAATGATTTCTTATTTAAAGCACCAAATATATGGCAATTTGTTATAGCAGCCTGAGCAGACTAAGATAGAAAGCAATGCCATATACACTATCCTCTGAAAGAATAAAATACCTGAGAATAAATTTAAGCAAGAAGATTAAATATTTGTATGAGGAATTTTTTTAACATTTACTGGAAGAAACTAAAGATGTAAATATATGGAATGATATGTATTGTTCATGGATGAGATGTCTTAATATTGCCAAATTTTAATATCATCCCAAGTGATCTACTGATTTAGTAAATTTCTTTCCTAAATTTCAATAACTTTTTTATTTGTTTACTTGTTTTGCAGAAGCTAATAATAAAATTTATATGAAATTATGAATGACCCAAAATATGCAGAAAAATACATTCATAAAGAAGTAAAACATTGGGAGGCTCATCAACTTCAAATATTACTACAAAACTATAATCAAATAGTGTAGTACTATCCAGTGTAGCTTTATTGATATATACATATCAATAGAACATATCTGAGTCCAGAAATAAGTACACTTATCTAAGACTAATTCATTTTAACAAAGCTGCCAAGATGATTTAATGGAGGGGAGTCACTTCAATAGTGATGCAGTTACAACTGTATTTCTACATGCATAAAAATTAAGTTGGACTCCTGCCTTATACCATATACAAAAATTAACTCAAAATTGATCATCAGTCTAAATTTAAGAAATAAAATCATGAAATTCTCACAATAAAGTTTCATGAACTTGAGTTTGATGATTTTTTCTTAAAACATGACACCATAAACATAAATAACAAAAGAAGTAATAAATAAATTAGAGTTCATGGAAATTAGCAACATTTACTCATAGTGAAAAGGCATTCTATAATATGGGAGAGAATATTTGAAAATCATATATCTATTAAGGTTTCAGTATCAAAAGTATATTATTCAGCCACACAGATGAAGAAGTGACACCTGCTTCAATATGGATTACCCTTGGAAACATAATGCTAAGTGAAAGAAGGCAGTCACAGAAAGACAGATACTACATGATTCCACTTAGATGAATTAACTAGAAGAAAATTCATTGAGGCAGAAAGTATTTAGAGGTCTGGTGGAAGGGAAGAAGGGGCAAGTTTTTACTTAATATGTATAAAGCTTCTATTCGAAGTGATGATAAGTTTTGGACATAGTGGTTATGTTGTATAACATTGCAAATATAATTAATATCATTAAAACATACACTTAAATGCCTAAAATGGCGAATTTTATTTTGTATATATATTTATTACAATAAAAAATTAAAATACGTTATAAAAAACAAATAATTGAAAACCAAGGGACAGGTAGACAATTGGAACAGATTTACAGATGATTTACATTTTGTAGTTTCTGAAATGTGTATGACAAAATGGAAGCAACAAGTTAAAGTATCTAAACCAAGCCAGGTGCGGTGGCTCAAGCCTGTAATCCCAGCATTTAGGGAGGCTGAGACAGGAGAATCGCAAGTTCAAAGCCAGCCTCAGCAACAGCGAGGTGCTAAGCAACTCAGTGAGACTCTGTCTCTACATAAAACACAAAATAGGGCTGGGGATGTGGCTCAGTGGTCGAGTGCCCCTGAGGTCAATCTCCAGCACCAAATAAATAAATAAATAAAGTATCTAAACCAAATAAATCAGGGACTTTAAAGAGAGTCCTCTATTGAAGGTAAAAATGGGTTATATTTTAGAATGAAAAATATAACAACTAATTAGGAAATGCATGCATGTATTAAAATAAGATTAACTGACATTTTAACAAATGTCATGTTTTAGTCAGGTTTTTTACTGCTGTGACCAAAAGACCCAACCAGAACAATTTTAGAGGAGGAAAAATTTATTTGTGTGCTCACGGTTTCAGAGGTTCACAGATGGCTAGCTCCATTGCTCTGAGTCTAAGGTGTGTAAAGAGGAAAGCAGCTCACAACACTGTCACCCGGAAGGGGAGAGAGAGAGAGAGAGAGAGAGAGAAAGGTAGGGAGAGAGCTCCCTTCCCCATGGACAAAATACAAACCCCAGGGTATGTCCCCATCAACTCACCTCCTCCAGCCACACCCTACCTGCCTAGAGTTGCGACCCAATTGATCCTAACAGTGAAGTAATGCAATGATTAGGTTAAAGTTCTCATAGCTCAATCATTGCACTTCTAACCTTTCTTGCATTGTCTCCCATATGAGCTGTTGTGGGACACCTCACTTTACATAACTGATAAAAAATTAAACATCACATATTTACTAGATGTAGAGACATCAGATAAAAGATAAAAGCATTCCTTTCATACCATAAACACTCAACAAATTATGAGTAAATGAGAAACATACAATTCTATTAAATTTGTTTTAAAATATAGAAAAAAACACATATTACTAAAAATTGAAGGCATGAATTTGTAATAATTTATTCCAAAATGAATTTACAATAGTTATAGAGTTTATCTGAATTTTCATAAAGTAGATTGTCAAAATAGTTAATCAGAATATTTAAATGACCTCAATTTCATCAATAATCAGGAAAATGCTAGTCAAAAACACAATGAAATACCACTATACCTCCATTAAAATGGTTTTAATGAAAGGACTGATATCACCAAGACAATGTGGAGCAACCCAAATGCCTACTTATTGTTTGTGGGATTTTAAATTTATGCAAACTATTTACAAAAGTTAACCTATTAAAGTTGGAACCATATAGGACCTATTGTAGCAACTTCACAATACATTTATAACATAAAGAAATGCTAAATCCACCAAGAGCAAATATAACCATACACAGAGCAGTTATATTCATAGTATACCAGACAAGAAACAAAGAAACCACAAATACATAAATTAACATATTGTGGATTATGCACACAATGGAAAACTCCAGAGCTGTGGAAGTGTATGAAGCACACAGCAAGAAATTTGAATCTAATAGATATGATATAGTTGAAGGAAACCATAAATAAAAAGTGTATGCTTCTTAATTTCATTTATGGATAGGCCAAATCAGGCAGTTATTCTGTGATGAAAGATTTTAAAACACAGTTAAATTTTGACTTACTGTTGGTGAAAAGTGATGCTTCAGAAATGCTGCTAATGTTCTGTGTCTTTATCTGGTATGATTTGCATGGATGTGTATATTCTTTTAAAAATATACTAATCTGTATCCTTTGCTATATGTGAATGTTATTCAAATAATATATATATATATATATATATATATATATATATATATATATATAGTTTGTTAAATCACATATTTTTCCAAAATCCTGTTCAGAAATCTTATGTTATCCTTACTCAATAGCATGTGTGTGTGTGTGGGCTTTGGAATAAAAAAATACACATTTAAAGGCAAGACAGGAGAAATATTCTACTATTCATCTGAGATGTAGCAGACCTTTGCTTTTCCTGAACAATGCAAAATTTGAACCACTTTACTGTTTATCTGTGCACCTGTTTCAATATGAAAATAAGTGTATAAATAATCCACAGATGTATAATTGCCTTCTGGGATTTAAAATAAACAAAGGTGTTAGGGTAATAGCAGGTGTTAGAATTTAGGACTGAGGCATAGAAAAAATAAGTGAATATAAACCAGGAGATCTTCTTTTCTGAACACTCTTTAGTTTCCTTTATGATAAATAAGTCCCATCTGGCCCTTAAATCTAGGAAGTGCAAATCCTAGAAAGGCAATAACTTTATATCAAGAGCTAAATATAACGTAGTTTGCCCAATAATTGTAGACATTATTTTTCCAAGGATAATAAATGTTAACTCTGGAGTGATTTGAGAATCTCTGAATATTGTCATGAATATATACAGAACATGGACACATGCCTGTGACCAGCCCTGTGTTAAAAATGTTACAACGCCCAGCTTCTTACACAGTTTCTTGCTCCAGGTTGCTAAAGTCCCTTCTCTCTCCTGTACAACTGGAAGTACAGAAGTGTCTTTTTCAGGTTTGAAAGTTTTAAAAAATCACACTTGACTCCATATACATCATCACAAAAAATCTACTGTTGACAAGATGCATAATTTTAAAGCAACACTGCGAAGACTACTGATCTTTTCTATATTAAATGTTCTTATCCATTTACTTAATAATTAATAGTTAATTAACTCACCTAATAATACAAAAACTGAAACTTCTATGATCCTTCTATAACATATTATTTACTACATGTCCATCAACAAGATCTAAATAAATGAATAAGATAAAACCATAATAAGCTACAACATATTTTATGTTCCAATGGATATCTGTACCTTAAAAACATCACTATTCATGGCTTTTTTTCATTTCTTAAAAGACATCTTGCTTTTTATATATCTCCAAAAAATTTTGAAGATTTACATTGAAACGTACACGTCAGTGAAGATACTGTATCAATAACATTGTACATTAATAAAAATTTTAAATGTATACATTTGACATTAATTCTTTCGCTCTTTATCATTCAGATTTCTTCTTTGCTAGCATCACAACTTTATGCATTTATATCCTTCATTTATTAATTGAATAAGATGTTATTATCTTGTAAATGCTTCTTGGAAAAAATGGTTGTAGTAACAGAATAGAGCCTCTTGATTTGTCCTTACCCAAGGCTAACGTGAGTTTCAAATTTCAGCTCCAAAGGTGATCAAAATGTTAGCCTAGACAAATAGTCTATTATATCTTTTATGAAGAGCAAAGTGAAGAACTATAAATGTTTTTATTTGCTAATAAATCAAAATATTCTTTATATCATTGCACTTACAATATGACAACTCCAGAAAACATTTCTATTATCAAATACAAGATTTTATTTTCATGTTTGATGTCCCAATCCTCTCTTAATTTAGTCATCTGAATCACCAAACTCTTGTCTATTCCAAAACAATAGATAATAGCCAGAGTCTTAGGTTGCACTCAACAGGAAACTAGTAAAATATATATGCATACATTCATTTGTACTTAATAAAATGTTAGTGTATAAATGTATATTGAGTATATGTATGTATGCATGTATATGCTCACATTGTTTTCTGTGGATTATAATCAAACCTAGCTCATAAACAACTGAACTAATATCTAGGATTCTAAGAAATCACAAACACATGATTTTATTTTATTTTTTGAGTGGGTACTAGGGATTGAACTCAGGGGCACTTGAACACTGAGCCACATGCCCAACCCTATTTTTTATTTTATTGAGCAACAGGGTATCCCTGAGTTTCTTAGCACATCACTTTTGCTGAGGCTGTCTTTGAACTCACAATCCTCCTACTTCAGCTTCCTGAGCTGCTAGAATTACAGGCGTGAGCCACCATGCCCAGCTTAAACACATGATTTTTTAAAAAGCAGAAGTCGAGTGTATAAGTGGAACAAGGGGAATAACTGTTCTCTCTCTTTCTCATCTTTCTTTTGAGTCACTTTATTTCATGAGCTTCTTATCAAGAAAGATTGGTAAAACCAAGGTTCATAATCAGTTTGCATCTTCCTTCCTCTGGCCGTATCATATGACCCACATAATTACCCTTTCTTCTTTGAAATTTTCCTTACGATCTTTCATTCAAAACCTCAGTGACTGGCTTTCACCCTATCTCAAACATGAAATGTGCAAAGCAAATTCCTGATGTACCCTAATCCTCCTCTTTCTACATTCACAGAAAATATCCTCTGTAGAATTCGATTATTTTACTAAGTATTAGTTTTAGATGATCTGGGACAGTCTTAATATCTGTGTCTTCCACTCACATTCTACATCTAATTCATCAGCAAATTTTGTTAAATTATTAAAAATATATCTAGAATCCAAGCCTGTCCCTTTACCTACATTGATACCACTCATGTTCCAGCCCCAACATTTTCTCACCTGGATTATTGTTATAGCCTCCTATTGATTTCTGTTTCTATTCTATGCAGTTTTTCTAGAGAATGTTGTTTTCAAAGGTGAATCTCATTAATTTAGTTCTAATGCTACAATAGCTCCCATCTTATTCCACACAATTACATTCTAAATTCTATGGCTCTCAGTTATTCCTCTGGCCAATTCTTCCCCACCAATTTTCTCTTTCATTCACTCTGCTCTAGTCATTATAACAAAAACCTGGGGGACTCTAGAATCCCTATTTGCTGTTCTGAAATATTTTTTTTCTCCTGATAATGAAATAGATCGTACCATCACATCCATCAACATTTTGCTGTAATATCATCTTATCAGGGAATACATTCCTAATGATTTTATTTTATATTTCAACACCACTAATGAGTGGTGAGCTCTACTTTGTATCCTCATTCTTATTTTTCTAATGTATGCTGTGTTTTACTGATTTCTTTGAGTTTACTTAATGTAGGTTTTCTCAAAAAAATTGAAACTCACTATAATGAATGAAAAATACCAAGATTCCACATGGAAGACTGACCTCAGAAAATTCTATGCAAGATCAGAGAGGTACTTAGGGCAGTCTCCTGAATATCTTTGTGGAGACTACCTCAACTATGACCATACTATCTCATCCCCATGACCAAACTGGATTATTTTGGACTGTCAAAGTTAATGTAGATCCACAAGAATGGGATCCTAATCAGAATAAGTTATATTCCATATATGTATAACATGTCAAAATACACTCTACTGTCATATATATCTAAAAAGAACAATGAAAAAGCTAGTGCATTTTTATTTTATTGTTAGTCTTTCTAAACAAAATAAAAAAATAAGTTAACAATCTAAACACAGTTAGCCACAAATATTCTCATTAAAGTAATTATTTACATAGCAAAGTATTAGCAACAGACACAATGTCCTTGAATAAAGAGTATGAAATGTGTTATGTTCACAAAATTAAAAGATGAAACCATTATTTTAAAAAGAATTATTATATAATGCATATTATATAATGTATATCATAGCATAAAAACAAAAATTATATAACAAAAATTATTTAAAAGACAGATTGAGAAAATAACCTTTATAATTGATATAAATACATGCTGAAAGAAATTGATAATTTATCTTTAATTATAAAATTTTTTTCTATTTTTATTTTGGTTTAATGACCATTCTCACCAGTGTTCTAATATGGAAGTAATTTTTGACAATATAACTGAAAATTCTTTAAAACTACTCCTACATGAGAAAAAACTCAATAAGTAGAAAGTTATTATCAAAAAATTCTTGATATTTTGAGGATTCTTTCTTTAAATGTACTTAAGATGAATGATTTCCATAAAAATCCTGAACAGGCAAAATTTTTCAGGGTTAATTAGGTAGTTGTACTTAAATTTTATGTGCAAACACAAATATAGGATATACAGATTATATGTAAATTTCTGAAAAAGAAGAGTAGCATAAGGAGATCATGGCCTCATGGATAATAAAATATAACAAAATGAGCTTAAATGCAATAAAATACATCAATTAAGTTATGAAGCAATTATACTGTTAATCCCACTGAGCAACCTTCTGGAATAAAATTAAAAGTTCCAGTCTTTTTGAAAAGTTTACATAATAACTTATACACTTTTTTGAGTACTATTAAATGCTTAGATATATATTAACAAATATATTATGTATTTATACATCTATATAATTCAAACACACACCACACACACAGACCCCCCTCCCCCCAGGATTTAAACCCAGGGACTCATGCACTGAGCTATATCTACATCCCCAGACTTTTATTTATTTATTCTCATTTCTTTTCAGGGTCTCACTAAATTGCCCAGTGTGACCTGGAACTTGCAATCCTTTCTCCGTAGTCTCTTAAATTGTTGGGATTATAGGCATGTACCAGGGCACCCAGTTTATTCATATTTAAAGTTTAATATTTACACATTTTACACTTTTACTACTCATATGCTTTTAGATGCATACTATATTATTTTAATGTCATTTTTAAATTCAGAGTCATTCTAAGATAAATACTAAACTTACAGTAAGAAATTTAAAATACATACAAAGGTAAAATACTTGTCATGCAAAAAGCATATATTACATGCTTAGACTTATTGGTAATGCATGGAGAACACATTTTACCTCTTATCATAATAAATATTTTTATTATACAGTAAGAATAAGAAACAATGAATTTAACTCTTCTTCTTCCCTGCCTCCCCTGCTGTACCCTGTGGGCAAGATGTAGACAACAGATGAGAAAGCCAAAGATGACAACCTAACTACAAGAAGCAAGCCCAGCAGCGAAATGCTGAGAGGAAGTGCTGGATATTAGGGCTGTGTCACTCTCTACCAGAAATAAACTTGGCCCATGGTAACCACATATCAGAAATCTCTAGGGCATTCATAAAAAGATCAATAGTAAACATTCTCTAGGCCCACAGAGCACAATTTTAACTATGAAGAAACTGATGGAACTAAAATCTTCATACTCCTTGACACCTCCCAGGTCTAGAGGTATAAGAAATTCTCTCTAAGGAAAGCATAACATGAGAGCAGAGGAGAAAGAGTAAGCTCCCTTGTGGGTTCCCAATCTGAAGCAGGTCCTTCCTGGGGAAGATGTTAAATCAACTTAAACTTTAATGGATATTTTGGACTGGAAAATCTAATTCCTGAATTGTGTTTCTCTTTGGGAATAAATGATTATAACATAAAGAAAAACAGAAATATTTCCGGAAAGTACACATAAAATCTATGATATTTGTTTAAGTTTAAATCCACGATTATGCAGTATATTCACTTTATAATGAACAATACAAACTGCTTATTCAATGTATGCAAATATAATGTATATATGTATATATACTCTTCAAAATATAATGTTAATGTATGACTGATTATATTTTTCTGTGAAAACTGGAATTTGAGATCTAAAGAGGGAGTCTCATATGCTTATTACTATCATTTTTTACTTATAAATAATTCTTATTTTTTCTATATAATCATTCTTTATATAATTATTCTTTATACAAATCTTAAAAAATTTATTCTAAATAAAGCAGGAACTAACTCAACAAAAATTGAAAAGTAATAAAGAATATTTTCATTTATTAATAACCCAATATTATACAATTTTTAGCTACTATGAAACTCCCATGTGTAATCCCACGTAAACCAGAAGATTTGCAGTCATATCACTGGAAATAACATCTCGCTAAAGAAAAGATATAAAACCACAGCCAGGCACGGTGGCGCATGCCTGTAATCCCAGCATTTAGGGAGGCTGAGGCAGGAGAATCGCGAGTTCAAAGCCAGCCTCAGCAATGGTGAGGCACTAAGCAACTCAGTGAGACACTGTCTCTGCATAAAACACAAAATACAGCTGGGGATGTGGCTCAGTGGTCAAGTGCCCCTGAGTTCAATCTCTAGTACCAAAAAAATAAAAATAAAAATAAAAAAAATAAATAAAACCTCATTGTAGATAATATAAAATATCACTGTAGATAAAAAAAGAGCTTAAATAAAAACAAGTTTGATATACCAATGGTGTACTTATTTTAGTATAAATTTTAAATGTAGTTTAAACTTAATCCCAAACCAATATTCTTTATAGTAAATATCCACTGACTTTCTCAAAAGTAGAATAACATGACAATTGATTATAATAATAATATTGTATTTTCTATAATAAAAGGTGATTTAAATAAGATTTATTGACTAGTAAATTGAACATATCTTGCAGAAGTGAAATATAATTAGTGTAGATGAAGCAATGTGAGACCTTTCCAATTGTACAGTTCCCACAAATTAAAACATTTGGAAATAAAAGGCCACACAGTTATAACGTTTTAACAAGAAGTTACTATCTAATCTATCAAATTTCAAAAATTACTATTTTTCAATATGAAATGATAATCTTATAAGTGTTGTACATCCATAATTGTTAGGGAAAATTTGTTTCAGTTCTTCCACATAATTATCACTAAGAAGATAATAATCTAATAAATTTAACCAACAGGCAAAATGAATTGTCCATTTAGAATGGATATTTGGAGCAGAAGGAAAAGAGGAGCAGTCTTAACTTCAGTTAATCAATACTACTTGAAAAGCAAACAGGAATTATAGAAATTCTATTTTTTGCTATAAAAATCACATGTATAAATTTTCAATCATGGGAACAATCCACAAGAATAACCTTGAAACTTTCTTAACAAACATACACTTGTTCTAATGTATCCCTAAGTAAATTTTCAAGGATTAATAATAAACTCTGGATATCTAACTTTAAAACTCTAATGGCCTTTAGAATACTATTTTAAAACAAGGTAACTAAATAACCATTAAACACTGTTATTAAGACTATATATATCATATTAAGTAGTCAAAAATCAACCACTATTTGTATTTTGGAAAAAATCTGTACACACATGCAATCTAATTACCATGAACTGTGTTCATTAAAAATTTATCAGTGAAAGATTTTTTTCTAATATATATTTTTTAAGGTAACATTCTAAAATATCACTTAGATTTTGAAACTTGAAAAACAGAACACTAAAGTAAAAAATGCAAATATAATAATTTAAATGCTTACAGTCATGAAAGCTTAACCTGACTTACTCAATGGACAATATTTAATTAAGATAAATGATAATTAAGTTTAATGGATTGCCTGGTAAAGGAGTACACAAATTTCTACATACTTTGTAAACTGTCATTAAAACATCCATTTCATATTTTGTTAGCAGTAATGTCCTATCTCAAGAAAGAATTATGTTGCCTTTTTTTGATGTCATAATGAGAAAAAATCCTAAGGAATAAGTTTAATCTATAATAGGTTCAAATTCTCACACTGGAGTAGTATATAAAACTAAAAGCATTTAAATGTATAACTCCTACTGGTTTAAGGATAATAATAGTGTTTCATGATTAAATGTAGGATGTAATGCCAAGGAATAGTTTGTTAAGCATTGGTTCAATATTTTATCAGCAGCATATTCACCTGCACTCATTCTCTTTAGGGCACCTACAGTCTCAAAGTTAGTATGTATTAGCAACACAGAGACAGAAAGAGTTCAAAGTTGATTTCCATAGCAAAGAGCAATCAAAATCACGTTGCACAGAATGGGAGACAAACAAAAGAGCGTCTTTTGAAAGCATTTAATATCATAAAGAAATTTTATTTTGATTTCTGATTGGTTATACAGGCAAATTGGGAAAATATTTTTTTTTCCAAGTAGGGGGGAAATGGCTAAAATGTTATTCTGAAACTCTGAAGGTTTGACTCTGGGAAAAAAAATATGTAGTTGAGCCGGATGCGGTGGCGCACGCCTATAATCCCAGCACTTTGGGAGCCTGATGCAGGAAAATGATGAGTTCAAAGCCAGCCTCCCCAACAGCTAAGGCTAAGTGCTAAGCAACTCAGGGAGACCCTGTCTCTGAATAAAACACAAAAAACAGGGCTGAGGATGTGGCTCAGTTGTCAAGTGCCCCTGAGCTCAATCCCTGGTACCTAAAAAAAAAAAAATGTAATTGAATCTGCCTAATGTCTTTATGAATGTATTTGGGATTGACATAGTGAATAACTTAAAGGCTTTTTGTTTAGTTGATTGCTCCTTCATGCAAATACTTCCCCTAGAATGAATGAGTGTTCTAGAATGCCTAACATAAAAAACATGGATCTCAGAATACATGGGGCAAAGATCTGTGGAAGATACCGTGGAGCTTATATAAATATCTTAGTTTAAAATGATGATCTTCCATGTGTTAAATAGCTATTGTGTAGTGAGGTGACTACATATCTCATTTAGAAACCCTGTTAACCTGGGTTAGAGTGTGTTCAACAGAAAAAACTGTTTAGCTAGGTTGGGTCCTGGACTTGCCTCTTTCATTTGTACCACACAATTTTTGTATCCTTAAAAAATTATTAGTAAAGTTTGATTCTAGCTAATTTTTTTTTTCTGGTACCAGGGACTGAACTCAGGAGCACTCATCCACTGAGCCACATCCTCAGCCCTATTTTGTGTTTTATGTAGAGACAGGGTCTCACTGAGTTGCTTAGTGCCTCACTGTTGCTGAGGCTGGCTTTGAACTCGCGATCCTCCTGTCTCAGCCTCCCAAGGTGCTGGGATTACAGATGAATATTTTTGATGTATGAAAGAAATCTGACTTAGAAATCTGATTAATTTTTTAATATCTCAAATTTATAACATAAGCACATAAGTGGAATTATTTTTTAAAATGTGAATGGTAATCGGTAATCACTAACACACTTTTTGGCAAGAAATACAAACAATAATAAAACAGTATAAGAACTTAATGTCACAATGGATATGTACAGTGAGGACAGAGTTTGAGGGTAAATGCAAAGTTTTCTTAATGCATTTGGAGGAAGAAGACTTAATTCATATAAACTGATCAAGGGGATGGATAAGTAGTACAAATCTCAAAAGGATTTTAGTAAATATTTCTGACTTTCCCCTTGCTAGCAACTATGCTGATGACCAGACCTGCAATGTTCAGGACCAGAACTGAAATAAAATTTATTTCTGTATTGTCTGACAACCCTCATCTGTGCTTCTAACACAGGAGTAACATTAAATATTTGTTAGCAGAATAAGTACATGAACCTGTAAATATAGTGTTTCAGAGATTGACACTCCTGATTTTGGAAGCCTGTAAGCAAGCATGTGAGGAGTTGTCTTACCATAATTTGATCTGTAATTCATCACTCCTAAGTGAAGATGGAAGAAAAATGTCTGAAATGTTATTTTAGTCATGTGTAGAATTTGGGGAAAGTGTAGGCCATGTTGCAGACAGATTAACAGACTATCTTAAGTAGCTTTACAAGAATCCTTCTTATTGACATGGATGTTGAAAATTACCATTAGTGTATTTCCTTGAGGTTTAATATATTAAATAATTTGATTATAGTTAACAGTTCTTTTAGTTACAATGAAAAATTCAAAGGTTTAATTGATATATCTTTCTTTTATCTGCTATTTTCAGAGCTTCTTTTCTATATTGGAGTTAATAGAGCAAATCTGTCTTCCTAAGACAGTAGCTCAGAAAGATATTATTGCTGAACCATGTTCAGTAAAGGCACAGTAAAAAGAAAAAAAGTTTAAAAAAAAACAGGCACATAGCCCTCTCATTACAGTAGAAGGCACTCAAAATCCAATTAAAACTTATTTTTGAAAATATGTAATATCTTATGATTAGTAACAGATTTTAAAAAATAGATGACTAATTAAATGTTTGAACACAGATGTAAGTTGACGATTCTTAATAATTATAAATGAAAAATACCATATAAGCATTTGACTTGAATAATTGCAAATAATTACATGATTATATTAAAATTTCCTTAAATATGACTAATCAAATATAAAGTAGAATATGCTTTATATTTTATTAATTCATTTTTGTGTTTTGCTTTTAAAATTCTGGGTTTTTTTGTGTTTGCTTTTAAGTTTTCAGTTAAAGGAGATTCTGTGAAATAGTGATGTTCAATATTTTTAGAATTACAACAATGTCAAAACAATAAAATCATATCATTTTAAGATTAATATACATTGCTATAAATTCTAAGCAACATATTCAGAAAAAGGTGAAGTTTAAAAAGATTCAATTCAACCTTTCCTAATTGTGATGACAGTATTATGTCTTTTGTGTAAACAACGATGCTTCAGTGGTTTAGAAGCCATTCATTTAGAATTTGCTGCTAAATATCTAAACTTAGTGATAAACATAAAACAAGTAAAACAAGTTGCAGTCTGGATTTACTTGATAAATTTTATGAGTAGTTAAGTATTTAATTGCCAAACACTATTAGGATTTAATTCTACTTATAGGCAGGAAATTTCACTCTTAACTCCCAATCTGGCAAGGTGTCCACACTCAAATCCCTGAAACTTGTGAATATATTATGCCTTACCTTATCATCCAAAAGAATCTTTTAGATTTTATAATCTGGCAACAATCCTGAATTATCTAGATGGGTACAATTGAGTTTGATCTTATAAATTCCAGCACCTCCATCTGTTTGCATGATAAGACATTGATATTTGTAGCCAAAGTATATGTTCTGTTAAACTTGGCATACTATGGAAACTGGAGTATTTGTGAATAACCAAGAGAATAACACTTTGTTCATATTTAATTAAACATATAATATGAAAAAGAGATAAACTCTCTCTGTCCAGTAAAGCATATCCTAAGTTTGTGGTAGAGTTTGAAGAGTGGAGATAGTATTATTGAGCTTCACATTACTATAATGAAATACCTAAAATGATTAACTTCTAAAGAGAAAAGTTTTCTTTAGCTTACAGTTCTGGAGGTACTAGTCTAAGATCAAGTGAAACCATTGCTTTGGATTTCTGATGAGGATGCTAAATGGCAATGGTGAAAGCATGTGACAGAGCAAGCTGCTTACTGCATGGCCATGAACCAAAAAAGGAAAATGAAAGGAACTAGAGGCTCATAATCTTTTCAAGGGCACATCCCATTGATCTAAGAACTTAATGCCTCCTAAAGACCCCATCACTTTCCAATAGCACCACCCTCGAGACCAAGACTTTAACACAAGGAGCATCCAATCTATGGGGAGAAACCAATATGAATAATCACAATTGGTAAGGAAAAAGGAATATCTCCTGAAATAAAGTGTGAGAACTGAATAAACAGTAAACATGGTAAACAGTGGAAGGAAGTTTTGAAGAACAGTTAAGGAAATCAGAGGGATGAAAATAGATTTAGGATAGCTCTCACACTGAGATCTGTGAGATAGTGATCAGAAGTTCAGCTTATCTAAAAACTGATTTTACTTCTTTTTAAAAACAATCTTATAATCTCTTTTTGGTATATTTTAGTGAATCCATTTAAGTTCATTTCCAGTCATGTTTGAATATATAAATATAATTTCCAAATTTATCCAGTGCTAAGGGAAATCATGAAATGCCTTATTTTTATCCTATCTTCATATCAGTGCAGAATAGAATATATGGCCCTTGTACTTCTAGGATTTATATTCTAAAAGATAAAAAAAATGAATTTATGGATACTGTCTGATTGGGCTCTATGCATTACTTATATAAATTAATGTTTTTCATCATGCTTGTTATCTTAACAATAAACTATATGACCTGTTCAAAGTAGTAAAATTTGAAAAGAATTAGGAAAGAAAAGTAGGAAAAGTAAAAAGCAGTGAATAGTTGTCATCCACAAATAAAAACTAATATTCTATTTATTAAAGCATCTTAATTTCTCTTAAAATTTAATAGGACATAATTTTCTTAGGGCAGTCCCAGATTACATATCTGCAGTGGACTGATTCTTGAGCAACTGAATGCAATAATTGTGTCTAATTATTATTTATTATTCCCTCGTCACCAATACCACCATCCAACCACCTCTCATGTCTGATTTCTTCTATATAACTATTAAAAATGAATCTCTATGGAATTTAAACAAATTGATTTGAAAGCATTACCTTTATATACTTCTGCAAGAAAATGGAAAGTTTCTGTATCTGAAACACTTGGTTTATTATATAAAATGCTTCATATGCTTCTTTGCTCTTAACTGAGAACTATGAAGAATCAGGGAAAGAGACACATTACTGTGTCAGTCACAATCTGGCCTGGGTAAGAACATGCCCATGATCATGTATTTTGGGGAATAAAAAGAAGACTTTGAAAAAAATTTAAAAAATATCTTGCTTTTAACAATTTTGGGATTCAGGAAAAGAATTGTGGAAAAGTTATAGGGTTACCCTTATGCTTACACTGTGTGTGGACATATATTTACCATATTGTCATTATTGCTGCTGTTGATATTACTGTCATCATTATTCATTATACATTTATTTAATTGAGCAGAAAAAATTTATTTAATTTTTTACCTTAAGGATATCAAGGAATTCTGCCCCAGAGTATAGATCTCTTCAGAAAGTCATATTATATTAAGTTTCCATGTAGTCTCAGGCTCCTTTGGCAGTGAATTTCTCAGGCTTTCCTTGCTTTTGATTAGCTTAGAATTTTAAAAGAAATATATTCAGGTATTTTGTAGATTATTTTTTTCATTGACATTCTTTTTGATGTTTTTCTCAGGATTAGATTGGATTAGATTGGATCATATATTCTTAGAAATAAAACCCAGGAGTAAATGTCATTTTTGTCACACTATATAAAGAAGGCATACTATTAATGTGATTTGTGAGTATAGATGCTGATCTTTATCATCAGGGTGAGGTAGTATCTGACAAAAGTTATTATTTTTCATTTTCCTTTCCATGCAACATATTTATGTAATAGTCACTATGCATAGCTGACTCTAAAGGTATGAGAAGTTTTTCTTAATTTTTCTTGAAGTTGGTATATCTACACTCTGTGGTGTACAAGAGTACATATGTGTGTGTCTTTAGCCTTTCTTTACTTTAGGTAATCCTAAAGTAAGGTAGTAGCTCTTTAAGTAGTCCTGGTTCTTTTTATTTTACTGGTATTAGAAAACATAAATTGAGATCTAGCTGTGCTCAAGTTTCAATACTTATTAATATGAATTTAAAATGCATCCATTTTGGTGACTTATAGAATCAATAATTTTATCATTGAATAATATCCCAATGTTAAAATGTACCATTGTTTATTTATCCATTCACCAATGTACAGAGATTTTCATTGTTTTCTGTTTGTGGAGACAGTGAACCAAGTTGCTATAAACTTTTGAGTGTAGATTTTTGCAGATGCATAAGCTTTCAATTCTAGAAGCATGAATTATAGAACAAATATATGGCAATTCTTTAATTTTATGATGAAAAGAAAATGAAATTAATACATCAAAGAGATATTTGCATTCCAAAAGTTATTTCAGCACTATTCACAATAGTCAAGATATGAAATCAAACTAAGTGTCCACTGACAGATGAATGGATAAAGCAAATGAGGTACATACATGTAGTGGAATATTATTCAGTCTTGCAAATCATGAAGTTATGTTACTTGTGGTGACATTGATGGAATTATAAGACATTATGTTAATTGAAATAAGTAGTAATAGAAAGATAAATACCACATATTCTCATTTACATATGGAAAGAAAAAAGATCTCATAGAAATAGTAATATAATGGTTATCAAAATTGAGTCATGACAAGTTAGAGAGTTTTGCATGAATAGAGAGCACATGAGAGAGGTTGGGTGCAAAGGAGTATGAATGAGAGAGAGCTCAACTTTATAACAAAGCCACTACCACCATAACTAACCACTCCAGCAATGAGGACATTAACTCATTCCTGAGGGTGGGACCCTCATGACCTAATCCCCTCTAGAGTCCTACATCTTAATAATGTTATATTGACAATTAAAGTTCAACACAAGTTTTAGAGGAGCAATCAAACAACAGCAATGACACTTGGACAAAGATCCAGATTTGATCTTCAGGACCATTATTTGTGTTATATAGATTCCAAGAGCTCATGCCCAGCCCATCAGAACCGGCAAAAATATTAATAAAATTATTTTGCAAATATTGTTAAATATTGTTACTTGATATTAATAAAATTATTTTGCAAATATTGTTAAGGTTAAATACTGTGAGGTGACAAGATTATCCTGAATTTGCAGTGAAACCCAGTCTAATATGGGTTAAAAAATAAGGTTCCTGGGGCTGGGGCTGTAGCTCAGTGGCAAAGCACTTGCCTAGCATGTGTGAGGCACTAGGTTCAATCCTTAGCATGACATAAAAATAAACAAATAAAATAAAGGCATTTTGTTTATCTATAACCACCAAAAATTAAAAAAAAAATAAGGTTACTGGCTATGAATATAAAGGTCAGAGTGATGAAACATTGCTGTCTTTGAAGAGAAACATAAGCCAAGAATATTGCTATAGAAAGTGGAAAATTCAAAGAAATGGAATTGCCTCCACAGCCTGAAAAAGGAATGTAGTCTGACTGACACCTTGGTTGTAGCCCAGGAAGACCCATATTGTACTTCTGACCTACAGAACTATAAAACAATAAATGTGTGTTGTAGTAAGCCACTACATGTGCAGAAATTTGTTTCAGTAGCAATAAAAACCCTCATACATAATATATTAGATTGCATCATAATCATTTTTTTAACTTTGCTATATGTTAAATAACTGTGCTTTTAACACAATGAGTTTTCTAAATTTATAAAATGGACATAAGAACTTAGTACATGATATATTAATACTGCTAAGACTTAGAACTTGATAGACTACTAGAAATTTGCTGTCATTTATCATTATTGATAAAGTAAAATTGAGTTATAAGCTGAGAAAAGGGGGATATTGAGATTTCTCCTTTTGAGGCAAAATATTAAAACTCCTATAAATTTAATATCTCTGTCCAGCTACTATCCACTTAGTCAAACTTACTTACTCAAAGCTAATAGCCCAAACTTTATCCCTAATGATACACATAATTTTAAAAAGAAAAATATATGGAGTCAATAGTAACTGAAGAACTACTAGGTGAATAGGCCAATATATTCAACAAATTATGATAACAGGATAAATAAATAAATCTATTTAAAAATAATTTCCTTTTCTATGTGATTAATATTAAATTTACAGCATAATTTAAATGCAAGAATACTAACACTAAAAATTTAAAAGTTTCAATATATTTTAATTCACTTTATCAAATGAAAAATAATACAGATGTATATCTATGAACACATACACATATATATTTTTTTCTCATCATTGGTAACCCAACAGCATGCCATATACTTTGAAATATATTCTATGTTTATTCTAACAGCTCCATATTAATTGCATTTTCATTTTGGTTTTTATGATATTTTTGCTATAATTTCATGAGCTTATTTTATGTTGTTTCATCTAAATGTATCATTTAAATATGAGTAGTCAACAACAAAGCAAATGCAAACATGGCAAAAATTACATTTTTATATAAAGTATGCTGAAATCTCCAGAAGCAAGTATGAATGAAAAGCTTTTTTAAAACAGAAAAGACAGCATGAATATGGAGCATACTTAATTGCTTGGTACTTTAAGTAATATTTTAGAATGCCACCATAACTGTAGCAAATGCAAATTTTAGTTACATGTTATTTGCATGAATTGAGCTACCTGCATTTTAATTATATCTATAATAGTAATTACATATCTTATTTCTCAGCCAATGTATTGTTCTCAGAGGGGGATTTTCTCAGAATAAGCCCTCTGAGACATTCATTCACATATATTTCACAGTAGGAAGCATTCAAATGGCTACAGGCATTGGGAAATATTTTTTTTTAATTCAGATGTTTTATTTACTTAATTATTTTAAGAGTCTTTAATTTTTTAAGTATTACAGAAAGCTAAAGTGTGTAACTTTTCTCTTGATATGGTCCTAAAAACACAAGACACTGAAAAGCATCCCACAGGTAAACAATCATCATGCTACTCTATATATTAAATTGTCATTCTGTGAAAATTCTTCCAAATGAGTTAACTATATAACATTAAATTTTTATATTTTAACAGCATATAAAATTCTACATATTTATTTGATCATATTGGAAGGAATATATATATACATATACATATATATACATATATACATATATATGATACTATATATATATATATATATATATATATATATATACACACACACTATACTTTTGTAGTTGTTGTAAGAAATTCATGGAAGGTGTCATGGTCTTATTATTAGCATAGTAGACACAAAAGGGCATATATGATCCAGCATGGTATTGGAACTTCTGCCAGAGTAATTAGACAAATAAAATAATAAAAGTCTTCCCAATTGGAAGGACAGAAGTTAAATTGATCCTGTTTGTAGATGACATAAAATTACACATAAAAAGTCAAAGACTATACAAAAAATTGTTTGAACTAATAAAATAATTTATCAATGTTTCAGCATAAAAAATCAACATGCAAAACTGAGTAGAGTTCCTATGCACAGATAATGAACTATTTGAAAAGAAAATCATGGAAATATTCCCATTCATAAGAGTGATACAAAATTAAACTAAATTTTCAGTGAAACTCAGAAAAAAATCTTTAAAAACTTTGCATTTTTTAAGCTGGGTGCGGTGGCCCAAGCCTGTAATCCCAACACTTAGGGAGGCTGAGATAGGAGAATTGCGAGTTCAAAGCCAGCCTCAGCAACAGCAAGGTGCTAAACAACTCAGTGAGACCCTGTCTCTACATAGAACACAAAATAGGGCTGGGGATGTGGCTCAGTGATCAAGTACCCCTGAGTTCAATACCCAGTACCAAAAAAAAAAAAAAAAACCCTTTGCATTTTTAAAAAATATTAAACCAAGAATGAGAAAGACACCAGAAACTACTAATGAAAAATATTAAGGAAGACACAAGTAAATAGAAACACCATGCTTATGGTATAGAAGTAGTAATATTGTTAAAATATCCATACTATACAAAGCAATTTACAGATTCAAAGCAATTCTTACTATATTTCCAATCGTATTTTATACAGAAATGAAAAAGCAACCCTAAAATTCATGTAGAACCAAATAGGACCTCATGTAGTCAAAGCAATCTTGAGCAAAAGAACAAGACTGGAAAGATCATACTACCTTACTTCAATATATGTAACAGAGAGTAAATCAATACAGTATGGTACTGGCATAAAAACAGAAATATAGACTAATGGAACAGAAATAAACCTATGCATTTATGATCAGTTATTTTTAAGGAGGATGATTGAATCCAGGTGAATCCAGGGCATTGGGCATGCTAGGCAAGCACTGTACCACAGTATAGTCAATCGATTCTTAACAAAGTTGTCAGGAACACACAATAGAGAGAGGATATCTCTTCAGTAAATAGTATTAGAACAGTGAATATCTACATACAGAAGAAGGAATTAAATATTTGCAGCATATAAAAAAGTCAATTCAAAACTGATGAAAAACTTAAATGTTATTCTGTAACTCTAAATCTAATAAAAGAAAAGAGAAAAAACTCCACAGTATTGGTTAAAGCAGTAATGTTTTTTGGATATGACCTCAGAAGTGTAGGCAACAAAATATAAAATAGACAATTACAATTTTATCAAACTAAAAATTTTTCACAACCCAGGAAAAAAATAACACAATGAAAATACAACCAAAGGAATTAGAGAAGATGTTTTCAAACTATATGACTATTGAGTGATCAGTATCCAAAATATATAAGGAGCAGAAAAACTCAATAGTAAGAAATTTAAAACTTATCAAAGTATGTGAAGGCATACAAATGGCCATAAATATATGAAAATAAATGTTTTGCATCATTAATCATTAAGGAAATGCAAATTACATCCTCAATAATATTTCACCTCACATGTATTAGAATGACTGTTATTAGATAGATGAAGGGTAGGTATTGTAAAGAATGTGGAGATAGAAAACCCTGATACTCTGTTGATGAGAATCTAGACTGGTATAGAAAACAGTTGGGATGCTCTCAAAAATTAAAAATAGAAATTCCACATGATCTAGCAATCCCACTACTGTGTATGAATCCAAAAGAAAATGAAATTTGTATGTCAAAGAGTTGTCTGCACTTACATAATCATCACAGCATCATTCAATATAGTCAATATATGCAACCAAACTAAGTATCCATAAATGGATGAATGGGAAAAAATGTGGTATGTACACATAATGGAAAACTATTGAGAATTAAAATGTTTGGTTTTACTATATTTTATCATTACCAATATTTCAAGGAAAGTTTTATGCTGCAACTATATTTCTATTTTACGTTAGAATTGAATTGAATGTGTACAATATAGGAATATGTGCCTTTCTCATTGTTTAAATATTTTCAGATATTTTATGTTCTAAGCTACCACCCAGTAATTCCCACTCCCTGATGTCCTTTGAAGCCTTTCTGTAACTACTCACATCCATTTAAAGGTACAAGTAAGGTTAGTTGGCTTTCCAAAATGAAAATGTGAGCAGAATATACATTGATATAAACAGAATATTTTATTCTTTACCTGTTATTTGTTTCCTTTTCTACTTCTTTATCTTTGTGTCTCAAATATTCCTAGTATTATAACTAATAATAATCCTCCATACCATTACTGAGAGTGAGTAACTGGAAAATAAATGTTCACTAAATAGAAAAAAATTAGTGTTGGCATCACAGAAATTTGCTTGCTTTTGATTGTTACTACTTCCCTGGCAAACGAATGGAAATAAGTTCAACTTTGATGTATAGCATAGGTCTATATATTTACCACTTCATAATTACAATACTGAGTAGTATTATAACTCCCACCATCTATTTTCTCAATTGCAATGAAAAAGCAGACTCTCCAGGCTCTTTTGTTATCTACTCTGCATTATATATATTTCACTTTATTTACTGATGACATAAAGTGTTCCCTAGGGTTCTTGTTTTCTTGAAGAGCAGTTCAATATCTACTATGAGACTACACAAAATATTACCTTATTATAACACATAAAATAATGCAATATTTCTATGTAAGTCTACTGGGGAAAACAATTTCTGCTTTACAAGCTGGCAAGATAACATAAGCTTTACTTATTCAGATAGCATCTTTAACGATAATGTACTTTTACTTTTTTGTTTTACTATCTTATTTTTTCTGATCCTCTCCTAATGTTAAAAAAATGTCATGTGTATGTGACAAATTAAAGTTTATAATGATATGGAGACATGAAGTTACATTCATTTTTCATTTTTCAATTTTTTTCCACAACTAATTCATGTCTTCAAGCAACAATTGAATTCACTATGCCATTATTGAAAAGCATAACAGACCATTATGATCCATTTTTACATATTCAGTAGAACCCAGATAACAATCAGAACACTTTCCTCAAAATGAATATTTATTATTAGTCCATAACCAATTGTTGAACAAGTGGTAAAGGGGGATAGTAAAACATAGACGATATTTGCTTTTCTTCTCAGAGGGATCTCAGAGAGGCAAATTTCCTGCTTCTTCGGAATAAAAGATTCTGCTTTGTATCTGTGCAGGCTTCTGAGTGGGGTACACTATAAAAAAACATCATAAGCTGAGTAATTTATAAACGATGAAGATTTATTTCCTATGATTCCAGAGACTGAAATTATAATATCAAAATATTGTTAGGATTGGTGTCTGATGGTGGCTCTGCTTTGCTTTCCACCATGCTGCCTTGCTACCTCCTCTGCAACTGAGGAAAGCTGTCCTCAAGTGACCAAAGGGATTGAAGATCAACAGGGCACTTCCTTCCTCTTGGAGCCCTTTTATAAGGAAAGATGCTAATCCTATTCATGAGGGTGGAGCTTTCATGATAGATCATCTACAAAAAGTTACATATTCTTTTATTAATCAATTAATTAATTAATTTTTAATTAATTAATTTATTTTACTTAGGTATGCATGATAGGAGAATGCATTTTGATTCATTGTACACAGAGCATAACTTTTCATTTCTCTGGCTGTACGTGATGCAGAATCACATCATATATGCAGTCATACATGAAGTTAGGACTATGTCCATCTTATTCCACCATCTTTACTGTCCCCTATCCCCTTTCTCCTCCCTCCCCTTTGACCAAATTTTCTCCATTCTCCCTGTGTTCCTTCTCCCATTATGGATCAGAATCCACTTATCAGAAAGAATATTTGGCATTTGGTTTTTGGGGATGGGCTTATTTGATTTTACTTCTTGCACTATAGGAGCCTTGTTAAGGAAGTAAAGTCCTAATCTGACATGATGAAGATTTGGGCCTATTTTTTCTTCGATTAGGTGTTGGGTCTCTGGTCTGATTCCCAGGTCCTTGATCCACTTTGATTTGAATTTTATGCATGGTGAGAGATAGGAGTTTAATTTCATTGTGCTGCATATGGATTTCCAGTTTTCTCAGCTATTGGAGAATCTACATGTTTGGCAATTTTGTCTAGTATAATATATATTTATTTAAGTGAGGTTGTCTCTGTATTTTCTGTTCTGTACCATTGGTCTACATGTCTATTTTGGTGCCAGTACCATGCCATTTTAGTTTTGCTTTGTAGTATAGTTTAAGGTCTGGTGTTGTAATGCCTCCTGCTTCACTCTTCTTGCTAAGGATTGCTTTGGCTATCCTGTGTCTCTTATTCTTCCAAATGAATTTCATGATTGCCTTTTCTATTTCTATCAGAAATGAAATTGGGATTTTAATTGGAATCACATTGAATTCATACAGTGGTTTGGGTAGTATGGCCATTTTAACAATATTGGTTCTGCCTATCCAGGAGCATGGGAGATTTTTCCATCTTCCAAGGTCTTGTTCAATTTCTTTCTTTAGTCCTGTAGTTTTCATTGTAGAGGTCTTTCACCTCTTTTGTTAAATTGATTCCCAAACTTTTTTTTAGGCTATCATGAATGGAATAGTTATCCTAATTTCTATTTCAGAGTGTTTATCTCTGATATATAGAAATACAATTGATTTATGGGTGTTGATTTTATATCCTGCTACTTTGCTGAATTCATTTATTAATTCTAGAAGTTTTCTGGTGGACTTCTTTGGATCCTCTAAGTGTAGAATCACGTCATCAGCAAATAATGATAGTTTGAGTTCTTCTCTTCCTATTCATATCTCTTTAATTTCTTTCATCTGTCTAATTGATCTGGCTAGTGTTTCAAGGACTATGTTGAATAGCAGTGGTGAAAGAAGGCATCCCTGACTTGTTTCTGTTTTTAGAGGGAATGCTTCCAATTTTTGTCCATTTAGAATGATGTTGGCCTTGGGTTTAGCATAGATAGCTTTTACAAAGTTGAGGTATATTCCTACTATCCCTAGTTTTTCTAGTGTTTTAAACATAAAAGGGTGCTGTATTGTGTCAAATGCTTTCTCTGCATCAATTGATAAAATCATATGATTCTGATATTTAATTATATTGATGGATTACATTAATTGATTTCCATATGTTGAACCAAACTTGCATCCCTGGAATGAATCCCAGTTGATCATGGTGCACTATTTTTTTAATATGTTTTTGTATACAATTTGCCAAAATTTTATTGAGAAGTTTTGCATCAATGTTCATCAGGGATATTGGTCTGAAATTTTCCTTCTTTGTTGTGTCTCTGTCTGGTTTTCGAATCAGGGTGATACGTGCCTCGTAGAATGACTTGGAAGGGCTCCTTTTTTTTCTATTTCATGAAATAGTTTGAAGAGTATTGGTATTAATTCTTCTTTGAAGTTCTTGTAGAACTCAGCTGAGAATCCATCTGGTCCTGGGCTTTTCTTGGTTGGCAGGCTCTTGATGGTGTCTTCTATTTCCTTGCTTGAAATAGATCTGTTTAGGTTGTGTATGACCTCTTGCTTCAGTTTAAGTAGGTCACATGCCTCTAGAAATTTGTCAGTGTCTTCAGAGTTCTCTATCTTACTGGAGTGTAAATTTTCAAAATAGCTTCTAATTATCCTCTATATTTCAATAGTGTCTGTCGTGATATTTCCTTTTTCATCACGAATTTAATAATTTGGATTTTCTCTCTTTTTCTTTTCATTTGGGTGGCTAAGGGTTTGTCAATTTTGTTTATTTTTTTCAATGAACCAGCTTTTCATTTTGTCAATATTTTGAATTGTTTCTTTTGTTTCAAGTTCATTGATTTCAGCCCTGATTTTGACTATCCTGATTTCTATTTCTTTTGGTGTTGATTTGTTCTTCCTTTTCTAAGACTTTGAGACAAAAAATCAATTTATTTATTTGTTGACTTTTTCTTCTTCTAATAAATGAGCTTAATGCAATGAACTTTTCTCTTAGCACTGCCTTCATGGTGTCCCACAGATTTTGATATTTTGTATCAGAATTTTCATTTACCTCTAAGAAAGTTTTTTTTTAATTTAAATATTTTATTTAAATGCGTTTCAAGTCATAGTACATATGTAGAGCTCAATTTTTCCATTTCTCTGGTTGCAAACCAGTTAGAGTCATACCATTTGTATCTTCATACATGCACCAAGGGTAGTGATGATGATCTCAATCAACCATCTTTACTATACCCATTCCCCTTTCCTTCCTCCCCCCTCCCCCCTACTACATCCATAGTTCCTCCATTTCTCCTGTTCCCCATTTCCACCCCCCTTAAATATCATCATCCACTAATCAGAGAGAACATTTGACATTTGGTTTTTTTGGATTGGCTTACTTCACTTAGCATAATATTCTCCAATTCCATCCATTTTCCTGTAAATGCCATAAGTTTATTCTCTTTTATTGCTGAATAATATTCCATTGTGTATACATATGACAGTTTCTTTATCCATTCATCTATTGAAGGGCATCTGGGTTGCTTACACAGTTTTGCAATTGTGAACTGTGCTGCTATAAACATTTAAGTGATTGCTTTATTGTAGTGTGCTTTTTTAAAATCTTTAGGGTATAGGCCAAGGAGTGGGATAGCTGGGTCAAATGGTGGTTCCATTCCAAGTTTTTTAAGAAATCTCCATACTGTTTTCCAGATTGGTTGCACCAAATGGCAGTCCCACCAGCAATGTTTGAGTGTACCTTTTTCATCACATCCTCGTCAGCACTTATTGTTGCTGGTATTTTGGATAGCTGCCATTCTAACTGGGGTGAGATGAAATCTGAGAGTAGTTTTGATTTGCATTTCTCTAATGGCTAGAGATGATGAACATTTCTTCATATATATATTTATTGATTGTATATCTTCTTCTGAGAGGTTTCTATTCAGCTCCTTAGCCCATTTATTGATTGGGTTGTTTGTTTTTTTGGTGTTAAGTTTTTTGAGTTCTTTATAAATCCTGGAGATCAGTGCTCTATCTGATGTGCGTGTGGCAAAAATTTGCTCCCAGAATGTAGGCTCTCTGTTCACCTCATTGATGGTTTATTTTGCTGAGAAGAAGCTTTTTAGTTTAAGTCCATCCCATTTATTGATTCTTGCTGTTATTTCTTGTGCTATAGGTGTCTTGTTAAGGAATTTGGGGCCTAATCCAACATGATGAAGATTTGGACCTACTTTCTCCTCAATTAGACATAGGGTCTCTGGTCTAATTCCTAGGTCTTTGACCCACTTTGAGTCGAGTTTTGTGCATGGTGAGAGATAGGTTTAAGTTTCATTTTGCTGCAAATGGATTTCCAGTTTTCCTAGCACCATTTTTTGAAAAGGCTATCCTTTCTCCAATGTATGTTTTTGGCACCTTTGTCTAGTTTGAGATATTTGTATTTATGTGCATTACTCTCTGTGTCTTCTGTTCTGTACCATTGGTCTACATGTCTATATTGGTGCCAATACCATGCCGTTTTTGTTACTATGTTTTGTAGTAAAGTTTAAGGTCTGGTATTGTGATGCCTCCTGCTTCACTCTTCTTGCTCAGGATGGCTTTGTCTATTCTGGGTCTCTTATTTTTCCAAATGAATTTCATGATTGTTTTTTCTATTTCTAAAAGAAAGGACTCTGGGATTTTAATTGGAATTGCATTGAATCTGTATAACGCTTTGGGTAGTATGGCCATTTTAATAATATTGATTCTGCCTATCCAGGAACATGGGAGGTCTTTCCATCTTCTAAGATCTTCTTCAGTTTCTTTCTTTAGTGTCTTGTAATTTTTGCTGTAGAGGTCTTCCACCACTCTTGTTAGATTGATTCCCAAGTATTTTATTTTTTGGGAGGCTATTGTGAATGGAGTAGTTTTTCTAATTTCTCTTTCAGAGGACTCATTGCTGATGTATAGAAGTTCATTTGATTTATGGATATTTATTTTATATCCTGCAACTTTGCTGAATTCATTTATCAGTTCTAGAATTTTTCTGGTGGAACTTTTTGGATTCTTCATGTTGTCTGCAAATAATGATAGTTTGAGTTCTTTTCCTATTCGTATCCCTTTAATTTCCTTCATCTGTCTGATTGCTCTGGCTAGAGTTTCAGGGACTATATTGAATAAGAGTGGTGAGAGAGGGCATCCCTTTCTTGTTCCCATTTTTAGAGGGAATGCTTCCAATTTCTCTCCATTTAGGATGATGTTGGCCTTGGGCTTAGCATATATTGCTTTAACAATGTTGAGGTAAGTTCCTACTATCCCTAGTTTCTCTAGTGTTTTGAACATGAAAGAGTGCTGTATTTTGTCAAATGCTTTCTCTGCGTCAATTGATAGAATCATGTGATTCTTATCTTTTAGTCTATTAATGTGATTGATTACGTGTATTGATTTCCGTATGTTGAACCAAACTTGCATCCCTGGAATGAACCCCACTTGATCATGGTGCACTATTTTTTTAATATGCTTTTGTATGCAATTTGCCAAAATTTTATTAAGAATTTTTGCATATATATTCATCAGGATACTGGTCTGAAACTTTCCTTTTTTGACGTGTCTCTGTTTGGTTTTGGAATCAAGGTGATACTAACCTCATAGAATGAGTTTGGAAGGGTTCCTTCTCTTTCTATTTCGTGGAATAATTTGAGGAGTATTGGAGTTAGTTCTTCTTTGTAGGTCTTGTAGAACTAGGCTGAGAATCCATCTGGTCCAGGGCTTTTCTTGGTTGGAAGGCTCTTGATGGCCTCTTCTATTTCCTTGCATGTAATTGATATGTTTAAGTCATGAATGTCCTCCTGGTTCAGTTTGGGTAGGTCATATGTGTCTAGGAATTGGTCGGTGTCTCCAGGGTTTTCTATTTTACTGGAATATAAGTTTTCAAAATAGTTTCTGTATTTCAGCAAGGTCTGTTGTGATGTTTCCTTTTTCATCACAAATTTTGGTAATTTGGGTTTTCTCTCTCCTTCTTTTTGTTAGGGTGGCTAAGGGTTTGTCAATTTTGTTTATTTTTTCAAAGAACCAGCTTTTTGTTTTATCAATTTTTTGGATTGTTTCTTGAGTTTCAATATCATTGATTTCAGCTCTAATTTTAATCATTTCCTGTATTCTACTTCTTTTGGTGTTGCTTTGTTCTTCTTTTTCTAGGGCTTTGAGTTGTAGTGCCAAATCATTGATTTGTTGATTTTTTAGCTCTTTGAATATATGAGCTTAATGCAATGAACTTTCCTCTCAGCACTGCCTTCATAGTGTCCCAGAGATTTTGGTATGTTGTATCAGAGTTCTAATTTACCTCCAAGAATTTTTTAATCTCTTCCCTGATGTCTTCGGTTACCCATGCATTGTTCAATAGCAAATTATTGAGTCTCCAGGTGTTATAGTGGCTTCTTTTTTTTAAAGCTGTCATTAATTTCTAGTTTCAGTCCATTATGGTCAGATAGAATGCAGGGTAGTATCTCTATTTTTTTGTATTTACTAAGAGTTTCTTTGTGGCATAGCATATGATCTATTTTGGAGAAGGATCCATGTGCTGCTGAGAAAAACGTGTATTTGCATGTTGAAGAATG
>CM053400.1:157349949-157401189 GCA_028644305.1 Xerus rutilus
TTAATTATGTACATCCTGAATTCATGTTCTGTCATTTCTTCTGCTGTACTGACCATGGATTCTAATATTGAAGAATCTTGGTTTGTTTGAGTCACTTTCTTCCCTTGTTTTTTCATGATGTTTGTGTGTCTTTCCTTCTAGCTCTGTTGATCCAAGTTGTTACAGTTTTTACTCCTATATGGGTATAGTTTCCCTGCAGAGTTTCAATACCTCTCTTTTAAAGGGGAGACCAATATTGGTTGATCACAATACAAGCAATATATAGTTTCAAACCAAGTAGCTCCTAATAGCTCCCAAATACATTTACAGTCTAGTCATGATATACACCAATTATGAGTTCTTTTACAATCTATTATGTAATCAATAAGTTTGCACAAGGGTCTATAGTTCCTATTGGTGGGCTAGGGACACTGGAGGGTGGAGTGTAGGATAGAATATTGGGGTGGTAGGAAGTGAGGATATGATTATTAGATCTTAGAAAGCATGGAAAAGGAATCCAAGAGAAGTTGGCTATTACTAGAAAGAGTGACAGAGAGTTGGGGAAGACCAGTAAGGAGGGAGAAAAGAAGGGTACAGCGAGGAGAGATGATAGCAAGAAAAATACAACATATACAAGTGGGAGATACAAGACTATCTAGTACCACTCTAGTATTCAGTTCAGAAATCCCAATCTACTATATCCCACAAATATTTGGTTTCACAACTGTTGGGGATTAGAGGGTAGGAAAATAGTGAGAGAGAAAAGAAGGAAGGAAAGAGAAAGAAAGGAAAGAGCAGAGAAATAAAGCAAAAGATTAAACAATAGAAATATTAGGAGGCAAAGGTAAAAGATAGAATTAAAAGTAAGAATAGAAGAAAATAAAAAACAATAAAATAAAAAAAAGTCTCAATGTAAATAAACAGGTATGGTTCCTTTCACCTCCAGTAGGTGGCGTTGTTCGTTGCTTGCTGGACTTTTTCTGCTGGTGTCCTGGGTATGAGTTTCACAACAGGGTGAAGCTGGTGAAGACTTTGATTCAAGGCTGCGTTGCTGCCAAAGTTTGTACCGAGTTGCTGTCCCAATGCCCCCTGAGACTGGGCTCCCCAGAGGCTCGAGGTAGCAGTCCCTGATCTCCTGTTGGCTGGACACCCGTGGAGGTTCCTTTGGGCTTATCTTGGCCCTCTGCAGCTCCTGTAGGTCCTCAGGAACTCTGAGGCAGAACTGGGGAAGACCCAGGTCGCCCTTGGGCTGAGCTGTCTCCACTGGCATCTCTGGAGCGTCTCCTACCCTGAATTTGTACTTCCCAGTGGCTAGCGGCTGGGGCTGTGGGTCCATGAGAGCCACTGCTGTGGGCCCTGTGTGGTTGGGTGGGCGCTGGAGCCAGGTACCCCTTGTAGAAGCAGTCCCTGCCCAAGGCGAGCCCTGGGCTGGGGCTCCGAGCCGCCCGCGGCTGCTCACCGCTGCTGCTGCTGAAGTCACGCTGTGGTAATGGCTGCTGTCTGGTGGCCCTTCTTTCACACGTAAGTGAAATTTCCTGTGGGGGAAGCTGTAGGGTGATGCCCAAAAGCTGGCTGGGAGATAGTATTACCACATTTTCAATCTTCGGTTTTGGCGAGACTGACCACTGCATCCATTTAAGCCTCCATCTTGCCCCGCCTCCCTCTAAGAATGTTTTAATCTCTTCCCTGATGTCTTCTCTAATCCATGTGTCATTCAATGGTGTATTATTTAGTGTTCAATTGTTGGAGTAGTTTTTAATTTTTAATCTGTCACTGAATTCTAATTTTATTCCATTGTGTCCAAATAGGATGCAGGATAGTATCTCTATTTTTTTTATTTACTAAGACTTCCTATATGACATGACATATGATCTATTTTGGAAAAGGATCCATGTGCTACTGAGAAAGTGTATTTACTCATTGATGGATGGAATACACTTTATATGTTTGTTAATTTATTTATTGTTTTATTGAGTTCTATGGTTTCTTTGTTTAGCTTTTGTTTAGAAGATTTATCCAGTGGTGAGAGAGCTGTGTTATAGTCACCAGGTATTATTGTGTTTGGTATATTTGAATCTTGTAGTTGAGAAGGATTTGTTTGATATACATATATGCCCTATTTTGGGGAACATAGATATTTATGATTGTTATGTCTTGTTGATTCCCTTAAGAAGTATGAAATGTAATTCTTCATCCCTTTTCACTAACTTTGGTTTGAAGTCCACTTTATCTGATGTGAGAATGGAAACTTCTGCTTGTTTATCTGGTCCATGTGAGTGATACATTTTTTCCCACCCTTTCCCTTTCAGTCTGTGGATGTCTTTTCCTGTGTGATGAGTCTCTTGAAGACGGCATATTGTTGGGTCTTTTTTTTAAATCCAGTTTGTCAGTCTATGTCTTTTAATTGATGAGTTTAGGCTATTCATATTCAGAGTTATTATTGAAATATGATTTATAACCCTGGTCATTTTGTTTTATTTTTGATTTTTACCTTGACTTGGTTTCTCTTTGATTGACCTTTCCTGTAGTTCCTCTCTTTGTATATTTTCATTGTTGGTTATCATTTTCTCCTCATGGAATATTTTGCCAAGAATGCTGTGTAGTGCAGGCTTTCTTGCTGTAAATTCTTTTAACTTTTGTTTATCATGGAAGGTTTTTATTTCATCATCAAATCTGAAGCTCAATTTTGCTGGATATAAGATTCTTGGTTGGCATCCATTTTCTTTCAGACTTTGGTATGTTGTTCCATGACCTCTTGGCTTTTAGGGTCTGGGTTGAAAAATCTGCTGAGATCCAAATTGGTCTCTCCCTTATGTAATCTGAATCCTCTCTCTTGTGGCCTTTAAAATTCTATCCTTATCCTGTATGCTGGGCATTTTCATTATAATGTGCCTTGGTGTAGATCTGTTGTAGTTTTGTACATTTGGTGTCCTGTAAGCCTCTTGTATTTGATTTTCCAAATCATTTTTCATGTTTGGGAAATTTTCTGATATTGTTTCATTGAAGAGATTGTGCATTCCTTTGGTTTGAAATTCTGTGCCTTCTTCTATCACGATAAATCATAGATTTGGCCTTTTGATGCTATACCATAATTCTTGTCTGTTCTGTTCATGATTCCTTACCATCTTCTCCATATGATCAACTTCATTTTCAAGATTGTATGTTTTATCTTCATTATCTGAGGTTCTGTCTTCCAGTTGATCTAGTCTGCTGGTGATGCTTTCTACTGAGTTTTTTATTTGGTTTATTGTTTCCTTCATTTCAAGAATTTCTGATTTTTTTTTTCACAATCTCTAGCTCTTTCTTAAAGTAATCTTTTGGTACTTGTAATTGCTCTCTTATTTCTTTGTTAGAGTGATAAATAGTTGCCTATATTTGCTCTCCTATTTCTTTGTTGGATTGATCAATTTTTGCCTGTATTTGCTTGCTTAAGTCATTCTTTAATTTGCAGATCACTTTAATTATGTACATTCCAAATGCTTTTTCTGACATTTCATCAACTGTGCTGTCAATGGGTTCTATTATTGTAGCATCTATGTTTATTTGGGGCACTTTCTTCCCTTGTTTTTTCATGTTGATTATGTGTCTTCCTTTCTTGCAATGATGATCTGAGGTATTGTGGTTTCTATCCTATAATCTTGTAGTGACACTACAGATTACCTGTATCTCACCTTGGAGTTTACTTTTCAGTCCCCAGCAGGTGTTCCCAGATGGACACTACTGCCACAAAAGATGGTGGCAGTGGTAGTGGAGGTAACTCAAGATGGCAGTGAGAGTGGCCTTGAATTGGCTCCCGTGGTGGTCCCTAAAGGTGGTCCTGAGCCTTGGCCTGTGCTTCCATTGGTGGGCAAGAACTCTGGTGCAGAACTAGGGGTGGTCTTGGGCCTCACTTAAGCCAGATCTCCCTCAGAGGTCCTCATAGGCAGTGCTTCCCTTGGGTCTGGGTTCCCCTGTGACTCGTGGCTAGCAGTCTTGGGTCTGACCTTGGCTGGGCTCCCATAGTGGTCCCTGAAGGTGGTCTTGGGCCCCGGCCTAGGCTCCTGCAAGTCGACAGGAACTCTGGCACCAAATCATCACACACTCTTAATACCATTGCAACCAGGACTAAGTTTCAAACAATGATTTTGTTGCAGAACCCTATCATGCAAATTATTGCAGCCTCCCAGAGGGACAGAAAGTTTTTGCTTCTATGCTTCCCTCAAAGGCAGTGTTTATTGCCTTAGAAGGAGAGCATGATTATTCCCAAGAGAATCATTCCTTTTGATTTTACCACTTTCTCTGCAGTAGTGAATGTTATCTATAATAGAATCTCCCCCAGAGGTTATAGGGTTCTGTGCCTTAGTAGCTCAGAGATCAAACAGAATTTTGCCTTACCTCCATTTTTTTGTGAGTATCATGTGGAGCCCATGGTAAAGAGCTATTGATAAATATAGACACCTGATGTGTCTGAGGGTTTCAGACATCATAAGCTCTCACAATACACCACACATGGCTTTAAGATGTCAATAAAATGTGAGCAATAACACACATACATTCATGAAAACATGCATACTTTATTCATCCATGCCATACATACTATAAAATTTTCTATTTTAAAATGTGAAATTCATTATCTCTTAGTATATTCACACGGTTATGTAACTATTTCCTTATCTAATTACATAACATTGTCATCACTGTGTGTATGGACAAATTGTGCCTTGCCTATAACCCTGGGGAAAAAACAATCATGTTGAAATCTAATACCTAATATGATTTCTTTGGGGATATATCTTTTAGGATGGTAATTAGGTTAAATTGAATCATAAAGATCTAATCTAATTAGACTACTATCCTTATAAAAAGAGAAAGACAAATAGATTTCTTTCCATGCACATACAGGAGAACCCATGTGATGACAAGCAATAAGTCCATTAGTACACAAGTCTGGAAGAGAGGCCTTATCATAGACCTACCTTGAGAGTATCTTGATCTTGGAAATCTTGCTTTCAGAATTGTGAGAGAATAAATGTATGTTTTTCAAGCCATCCAGTCTGTAGAATGTTGTTATGGCAACCTGAACTAACTAAGGTACACCAGAAAGAAAACTCATACCTTTTCTCAATCAGTCCTTGTTCCCTGTCAACCCCTGGCAACCACTAATTTATTTTCTGCTGTGATGTTCTTACTTATTTGTTTTAGTCAGATTTTTTTTCTTCTGTGATCAAAAGACCTGACAACAACAATTTTAGAGAAGAAAAATTTATTTGGAGGTTCACAGTTTCAGAGGTCTTAGGCTATAGATGGTTGGCTCCTTTGCTCTGGACACATGGTAAGGCAGAACATCATGGCAGAATAGTGTGGTGGAGGAAAGCAGATCAGGACATGGCCACCAAGAAGTGTGGGGGCGGGGATAGAGTGAGAGAGAGAGAGAGAGAGCGCTTCCCTCATGAGGACAAAACATAAACCCCAAAATGTATGCCCCCATGGACCTACCTCCTCCATTCACACCCTACCTATGCTACAGTTACCACCAAATTAATTCCTATCAGGAGATGTACTGATTAGGCTAAACTTCTTATAAACCAATCTTATAACCCAAAGTTCATCTCTAAACTTTCTTGCATTTTCTCACAGTGAGCTTTTAGGGAACACCTAATCTAAACCATAATACTTATTCTTCACATTTAATTTAAGTGGAACCAAAACTATGTGATTTTATGTTTGTCTGCTTCACTTAGCATAAAGCCTAAAAGTTTCATCCATGATGTAGCATGTATTCTTTATTTATTCCTTTTGGAATGGCTGAATAATAATCTGCTTTGTTAATGCCTTCATTAGTTTATAGATGTTTGGGTGATTTCCCCCTATTGGCTATTTATTACAAATAACATTCCTATGAATTTTTGTGTACGTGAGCACATATGTTTTCAATTCTCTTGAGGTATATTTAGAAAAGGAATTGCTGAGTCTTATGGTAACTCTATGCTTAACTTTTTGAAGAAATGCCAAACCATCTTCCATAGTAGCTACACCACATTCTATTCTCACCAAAAATATATGACAGCACTCAATTCCACACATATTGCCAACATTTGTTATTGTCCATGTTCTGTTACTACTACTATTATTGTAACCATAAGAATGAATGTAAATGAGATGCAAATGTGGTTTTGATTTTCATTTCCTTAGTGACTAATGATATTGAGTATCTTTCATTTTGCCTGTAAACTACTTGCATATAATATTTAGATAAATGGCTATTAAAATTTTGGTCCTTTTTTATTTAGGTCTTTGTCTTTTTATGTTGAGTTATAAAAATTATTGGTATATTATGAATACTAGACCCTTATCAGATATATGATTTACAAATAATTTCTCTCAGTCTCTTTTTTCTATATAAATATATCCATATACAGTAAAAACCTCTCAAAATCATGCTAATTTTTGCTTAGAAAATATTTTAATAAGTTAAAAAAGAAAATAAATAAAATATATATTTTATATTTATTAAAATATTTGTCCTTTACCCTAAATTTCTGTTAATCTTTATTACTATTCATTATAATTTTTCTTCAAATTGGCAAACTTTATCTTTTCTTATAGTAAAAAATTTACTGAAAATAACTTTTCTGTTTTGCTTTTATCTTGCTTTATCTTGTCATTTCTTTTATAAGAAAACTTTGCAACATATTTAATACTTACTTGACAGGTTTTCTTTTTTTTAACTTTAGTAAATAGTTGATACCAATATCATAAATCTTGATATTGATATAATTGATATAATGGGAATAATTGATACCAATATCATAGATCTTCCAACATATTTTATAATATTCTCCTTTTATGTATTATTTTTTTCTCTTATTGATTTCAAGTTTCTCTCCTTATCTTTCACATTTTGATCTTTACTTTGGTATGGCTCTAATCATGTCTTGTTTGTCTTGTTTAGTGTTTGTTGAATTATTAGACCTATAAATTAATGTTTTCCATACATTATAATAAATTTTCAGCAATTATTTTTTCAAATAATATTTCTGCATATTTCTCTCTATCCTTTCCTTCTAAGAGTACAATTACAAAAATTTACAATCCATCATATGTATGAAACAATGTAAGAATGTTTATAGGTGAACTAATTCAATTTTGAGAGTTGTAACTTAATCAGTGAATTGATCCAATTGAATGGACTAATGGAGGTGATGGGTAACTATTTGCAAGTAGGATGAGGCTAAAGAAAATAGGTCAGTGGAAACATTCACTTGGGTTATTTTTGTCCCTGGTGAGCAGAGCACTTTCTGTTTCTGAATGTCATGAACTGAGCATCTTTCTTCTGCCATACCCTTACACCATTTTGTTCTGTCTCACCTCAATCCCAGAGCTATGGAAATCAGCTGACAACAAACTTAACCTCCAAAACCATAAGCCAAAATTAACTTTTCCTCCTCTAAGTTGCTCTTGTCATGTCTTTCAGTCACAGTGGTTGAAAAATTATCATTTCATTAACACACGATATTTTATGTCTTTTAACTTTTTCATAACTTCTTTGAACTCTTTTCCTGACAAATCTAATTCCATATGAAGTCACTTTCTTTTTCCTAATATGGGTTATTTACAATTTTATTTTGGATATTTAGTAATATTTAGTTAAAAATTAAACACTGTAGATTCTAAGTTTTGAAGATTGAGTTCTCTCATACTCTTCTGATGATCACGAAAACTTGACCTATACATACTACAGCATGCAGCCTCTTAAAATAGCTGATCTCTTTTCCCTTTTCATTATAGCCATTTTATTTGGTCTCCTCTCAGCTAAGTTTCCCCCTAGAAAAGCTGTTTACGTATGAAGTTTCCCCCAAAACAGTAGTATGAAACAATGTAAGAAAGCTTATAGGTCAAATGAGCAGTATAGCAAATAATGAAGTTCAACTCCTCTGTAAGTTGACCCTCAAGTGCTTGTCATTTAGAACTCTTTAATTTGCAACCATTCTGCTAACTTTGGATTTTACCCAATCCTTCAATACTTCCTGCACAAAAAATACATTCCCATTTAAAAAAAAACAAAAAAATTTATACATCCATCTCATTGTTGATATATCTTTGAAAGTCAAATTATCTTTGTGTTTGGTCTACTTTTTGCCATCATGTTTAATCCTGCTCCTGGGCATCTTAGTATATGTAGTGTTCATTGTTAACAAGGGATTTTCAGAAATCTATTCTTTGAATGTATTTGATTTCTTCTGCACATCCAGTTGTCAAAATTTACCCTTTTATGTCCAGATAGTTTTCAAGACCATAACTATAATTTATGGACACTTTTGACCATCAACACTAATGTTATCATACTGTTTTCTGCTGGCATAGTTGTGGAACTCTTTTTCTGAAACTCAAATTTCAAATTCTTCTAATCTTTTTCAGTTGTAGTATTTGGAATTAACTGTCTAGCTTCTATCAACATATAGATGCTTTCCAACAGTATTCAAATTTTTATTTTAACTTCCTTTGGTATTTTTTCGTTTATTTTTACAGTACTGTGGATTGAACTCAAGATCATGTACATACTATTCAAGGGTTTTGCCACTGAGTCATATCTTCAGCACTCACAATTACTTTTTTCTTAGTGTCTAAGTTATTTAGCCCTCTTAACTACTTCTGGAGATATGGGCAATTTCAAATAGATATATTTGTATTGTTACCTAATTATCTCTTAAATAACTTTTCTATTTTATGTAGACATCTTCAGTATTCTACAAATTTTAAAGTTAACTTGCGTGACTCTGGTCAAGAATTCATAGACACCATTTGAAATATAAACTTATAGCATTCAGCCAATACTATAATGTTCTTAAAAAAAAAAGTAAGACTTGGGACACAGGATCCAGAAAGAAACTTCATGACAGATTCAGTGGCACACACTTTCAGTAAAACATGGGACACTGAGGCAAGGGGATTGCAAGTTCAAGATTTGCCTTAGCAATTTAGTAAGGCCCTCAGTAAATTAGCAATATCTGTTCTCAAAATTAAAAATAAAAAGGGGTGGGGATGTCACCTCAGTGGTACAATGCCCCTGGGCTTAATATAATTTCCAGTATGAGAGAGAGAGAGAGAGAGGGAGAGAATTTACATGTAAAATAACACAAAGCATAAATAATTGAAATCTTCATGCTAGACCTCAGGAAAATCCACTACCTCTCAGAGAATTTGGTTTGACTAGGCAACAGAGTGCATACTACTCTAGAAAACACATAATATACTTCTAAATAATGATAAAATGAACAGCCAATATCTTTAGAGACATAAAAATGACTTAAATTACCTTATACTCACACTGTGCTAGCAATGTTGTCACTGTTACACTAATGTACAATTTACGTACAGAAACATTATCATCTGTTTAATATCTAAGTTATGTCTCTATGAATACACATCCTCTTAAAGGTTTCCACAACTCAATATTAAGCTATAATACTTGCCATAGAACTAATCTGTATAATTCCTATCTAACTTGTGAGTTTATGTAAAATAAATTTAGTCCCAAATAACCTCTCAAAACTTTTCATAGGGCTGTATTTATCCTTTTGAATTTCCATAGTCATTCAGTACAAGAAGCTAGAGCTTTGGAAGAAGAACCATAAATAATACAGCACCAAGTCTGGACTGAAGTTTGGAAATTTCCTGAAAATTCTGAGGCCCAACCAAATTCAGAAGACACAAGTGAATCTGTGGCATTGATATTTCATCCAGCTTATTTCTTCTTCCCTTCACTCCAGTGTTTTTCATAATAAATTGTTGAGATAAAATCTCAGTTCCTGTGATATATAGTTCCAAAATAATTTATCCATGCTAACTGTACATTGATGATGACAGTTGTAAGTTGCTTTCAGCTTGAGGAAACATGAAGAATTAATCTTGACTCTAGTCCCTTGACCTCTTTTTACTTAAAGCATTTATTTTAGAAAACTTGTGCATGAGTGCAAATTCTTTCTCTGACTCTTTGAGATATAAATATTCTGACACTTTTGCCAGATTTACAACCCAGAGATATCTTCCTTCAGGCTCTGGGAGCCATCTCTTTGAAATGTAATCATGTTAGAAGGCAGTGCCCATTTTCTTTAGGTAATATGGCTACATAACTTTAATAAGTACTAATTGGCAAACACAGATGTTCTAATCACATTGACCAATGTCCCTAATTCCCTGCAGCTATTTTTCAGTAGCTATATTTAGCATTTAATAATATGCTTGCTTTTTGTTCCAACAGATTTCAGTTCAATTTATCCCCTCTACTATATATTTTGAATAAAGTGTTCCTTGACTGCTTTAGAGTGTTTGCAAATTTTCTTTAAAAATAATGGCTATGGTAGCAAAGTATGACGTAAGTATGGCAGCATAAAACTCTTATGACAGGGAAGAGAGGCATGGTATTCTGAATGTTCATTTGACCTACTAAGAACAGTGACTGGAGATGTGCTTATAGAGTTGTTACTGTTTTGTTTTGTTTTGTTTTGTTTTGTTCCCATACTGGGTTCTTTTGACCTCTCAGAATTGTGGAACCAATAACAGGGCCAAGTGCTAATAGAACACTGAAGGAAGGTTTATTCTTTGCCAAAGAATAGGAGAAGCAGTGAGACCAGGTTTACTACTCAGCATTTCCTGTTTACTGGCCAGGAATAAATCTTCCTTCACTGCTCAACTAGTTGATAACAGACTTGGAACACTAGATGGGGCAATCATCTGATCAGCCAAACTCCAGATCAGTGAACCATTTATTGTGAATAAGAAAACTACCAATCAGCAGCAGTGTAATATTGAAGGGTTGATTTTTTTGTGGTGTTTGGTATCCTTTGTAAGCAAGGTATGAACACTTGCTTGAAAATACACAGAATATTGGAGATGTCCACCTTAAGTATTGTTGCCCTTGGGAAATTAAAAGATTGCTATGAGACAACCCCCCAGGTCTTTCTAGTTTTTTCCTTGGGAAAAATAGCTCTGCTGTGAGACCAAGGGATTCTGATGAGGACCCCGCAGCTAAAAAACAGCTCATATGAAAAAGCCCTTAATGGTGACCTGAGAGCTTATTGGCTCACTTCTAAAGGTATTGAGTGTTCATTTAGAACATTCTCCAATATCAGAATGACTAGGAACTGGTAATGAATACACTTTTTCTAAAACGTTTGCTCAGTATAAAGCCCCAACTTAGGTTTTATGAAAGTTGAAGGAAGTGCAGAGGGAGAATTGCTTAGTTTTCTGGTAAAGAGCTCAGATTCTAGAGCTCTCCCTTTTAATTTTATTGTGGTAAGAGAAAGCAGGGAGAAAGAAGTCCTTGAATGGGTATTGGTAGGTAAGTGTACAAAGTAGATCCTCCAGTTAAAGAAACACTGGTCATATCATATAGCTATGATCTCTTTGATTTGCCAGGCCACATTACAGTCTCTCACACTCTTTTGGACATCTGGTCTAACTGATTTGGTCTGAAAATAAACTTTTTTTTTATGTGGTGTTTTCACATGCCCTTTAATTTGTTAATCCGTTATTGTGATGATTGACTTAATGGAAGATAAGAAATTATTTTGATGGCTTCAGGAACTGTTATTATTATTATATTATTATTAATAATTAATTATTTACCAGGGATTGAACCCAGGGATTCTTGACCACCACTGAGCCAAACCCCAGCCCTTCTGATTTTTTAAAATTTTGAAACAGATTCTTGCTAAATTATCTAGGTTCTCTCTAAGTTGCTGAGGCTGGCCTTGAACTTGTGATCCTTCTGTCTCAGCCTCCCAAGCTGCTGAGATTACAGGTGTGTGCCACCACATTCAGCTATATTTTTAAAATGTAAATGTAGCAAAAGAGACAGAAATGTCTTGGTTTCTTGATGAAGGTCCTGGAAAAAAAAGTTAGAACATTTAGGTAAAGATCCTTAAGAAAAAAGCATGGAGATGGACCTATTTGAATAAGTATAAAGCATATGGATTTGGTGAACCACAATAATGGTCAACTAAAAAATAATCACAAAAATGAGATACAAAACCAAATGAGGTCACCTTGGCTTCCAGGTCATGTTTTCTTTTTTTGTTGGTCACTCCAATATTAGTAAAATAGTTTTTTTGAATAGAATAGTCATATCAGCAGGGATGAAGTCTAAATGAGACCAAGAACATGGACTTCCTTTCACTAAGGCCAGGATAACTAGTTTTCCTGATAAATGCCGAGCTTGCTAGCAATAGAAACTGATGCTGAACCCTTTGGGATAATCATACTGAATCACTGAGAAAACCCAAGAGGATATTTAATGACATAAGGCCTGCCAAAACAGGATCAATGAAGAATACAGAGATATGAAGGCTTTCCCCACCTTGTAGGAGATCTCTAAGACTCTGGGCTCAGGATGGCTTCCTACCAAAAGCCCAAAAATGGAGTTGCTTTTTTTTCTTTGCCCTAGCTGTAGTGAGTCTTCAGGTGTGCTATGGTGGAGGACAGGGAGAGGATATCACACTTTCTCTAGGGGATGAGTTTAAAGACTGTATGCCTTTCTTATAGCAGTGTTCCTCCTAAGATCCTTTCCTGCACTGAACAGAGGCTTTCTCTGGACTCTTCCTGTTCTCAAGCTTCACAAAGCTGAGGAGATTCAAGGCTGAAGAACAGCCTGGAAGTATGTTAAGTTCCTCCTGGGGCTCTATGCTTTCCTGCTAGATCACATTTGGCTTTTAACAATTCAGTAAACGTTTGAGCAATTTCTTTCTTCATGTTTGTCTGGAGTCTGGAGGCTTTGTCTTCCTCCTGCTGCCACAGGTTTACAGTGGTCACCTTAGGCATCAGCTTCCCTTAGCTTTCAAGCTGATCGATTGTTATATGAACTCAGGTCTCTGCTAGCTTAAGAAAAAAAATTAGTTTGTAGATTAGCCAGCTGTTTCTTGTCGAGGTGAGAGTGATGTCCTTCCCAGCTTCCTAGAGCTAGGCAGAGGCTAAAGTATTTACTTTCAGCATTTTTTTATGATACAAATCTGGTGGCAACATCATCTGATTTTACTTGTCTAATTAATTTCTTTCACTTTTCTGTTTTAAGGCCTATGTTAATTTTGCATTTAAAAGCTTAGTTAGCAGTTCTTTGAGTTCTTTGAATTGTACATTTTCTGATGAGAAATCTCAGGGTAGTCTTTCTACTTCTTCCTTTGTATGTATTATCTTTTTATATCAGTGCTTTAAGAATCTTTATCACTGGATTTTATCCATTTTATTAGGATGTGATTTTGTGTGACTTCCTTTTTGCTTTATTTTACTTAGTGTGTTTGTTGAGGTTATTGTTTCTATACATTTCCTTAAAATTTTGAAAGTTTTAGGCTATTATATATGTGGATTTTATGTCCCCTTCCTTCTAGAAATACAATAACATTTAGTTGATCTGATAATGTCTTGCAGATCCATATGTTTTTATTCATAGTTTTAGCTTTTTTGTAAAAAAACTTCTCTCTGTGTTTCTACTGGGCTCTAGATAGTTTCCATGGTTGTCTTCAAGTTCAGTGATTTTTTTTTTCCTTCTGTAATCTCTCTGTAATCTTAATCTCATTGAGTAGAGTTTCTTTTAAAACACTTCATTTTCAAGTTCTAGTTTTTCCATACCTTTCCTGTTTCCTTCTTGTTATATTCATGAATTTTTAAATTATTGAGTATACTTAAATAATTATAATTTTGTTGAGGTCATTGCATAACAGTTCTACCTTCTGTCATTTTTAACCTGTTTTAATTGTCATAATTTTTCATATTTGCATGTCAAAATTTTGCTGTTGCTTTAAATATATTGTAAAATATGATTAGATTTCAGACATTGTAGTGTTTAAATTGTGCTTTGAATTGCTTTTCTTCCTTTAAAACTACTGTCTAATTGTTAGCAAATCAGATTGATCCTTTGGAAGCTTGTTTATAGATTTGGCTAGAGAAGTCTATTGTAGACTTTGAGTCAATTCAGCCTCACTACTAAACTATGCCCCTTCTTAGTTCACTACGGATTGCACCAACTACTCACCAAGCTCTGAATCTAGCTAAAGGAACTCAAACTTCTCCTCTCCCATGTGAATTCTGCGAATCTTTTATTGCTTACAGCTACTTTTGTTTGATTGCCTTTTCCTGACATAGTGGCATTTATTCACGATCAGAATATTATTGTGTCAAAGACATTTAGGAGATTCCTGTGTAACTTTACAGCTCTCACTGTATGTATATTTCTCAAGTCAGTTATTATGCCCATGATTTACAGCAACTTACACATTTCAAATGCCAATCTCAGACCACATTGTCTGCTTGGGCTTCTTTTTTTCTGAGCTATGGATTGGAACATGTTTCCAGACAAAAAGCTAGGTTAATGTTAACATTCACCTAATTTCCTCTTTTCTTTCAAAGGTTATGGTCATGTGTTGCCTGTTGTATGATATCTATTCATGTTTTCAGTTTTCTTATTCTATATGACAAACCTGGTTTCCATTATCATACTAAGTTTACAGTTAGGGAAAGTGATATAAAGGTTAAGTGAAATTCTCAAGATCAATTGATCAGAAGATTTTAAAGGTAGTCCTTTTCTGGCATGTTCAAGATCTAGATATTAGGAAATGAACAGAAAAAATTCAGAGCAGAATTTTTTTTTAAATTAAGTGAAGTGAAAATGGCATACAGCATTGCTGTTTAGGTTAATTTTCAGAAATTTAAACATATGGTTAGAAGTAACTATATAAAAAATGGGGGTATCACTATGTTGCCAAGACTGGTCTAAGATGACCGTCTTGCCTCAGCCTCTTGAGAAGCTGGGACTACACATGCCTACCACCCCATCCATCTGGAAAATACATTTTTTTATCTGGACAATCATAGGCCTAATTTATGTCCTGCTATGAGGTAATAAAAGAACAGCTTTTAATTGATAATGAATAATTATCAATTTTGTAGAACTTGTGAAATTGTAGAATATATGAAATTTTCTAGAATTTAACATGTTCATATTCAATTTTTATTATACTAGACAGATAAATCACTACTTGATGCAAATGATATTGAATATAATTATTTTTATTTAATTTTTGATGCAAATTTTTTGTCAAGTTTTCTAAAATGTGCTCCTTTTTCTGATGTTACCTCATCTTGTCATTTTTTATACTTATCATGACTCATAAATTATTTTATATATTCTTTTTAAGTTCTTAAATTACACTTCCAACATCTGGGTCATTTTTTCCCCTTAGTTTAGAACAGATTTTCTTGCTTCTTTACAGATGTCTTTAAACTTTATTGAATATAGGACTTTGGGCTAGAAAGGGGTTATAAATTTTTATTTTAGTCCTTATAACTTTCTCTAAAGCATAATCTTTTTATTGGCTTTATGGATAGAGAAGGGGAAATGAAGTCAGGAAGACAGCAGAATAAAAGTTTCCCTGCTCTGCATTTCTCAAAAGAAATAATAATTTTTCAGCTATTTATGGACAGAAGTGCCTTCATGGAAGCTTCAAAATCCAGACTCATAGGTATAACTCTTTGACTCAGAAGGGAAGACAAACTTCTGTGTGAATTAGATGACCATGCGAAAGTGCCTGTGGTGTTCCAGGTGAGCACCATGAAATACCTCTATGATTTAATGCTCCCCTACAAACTGGTACAGTTGGACTGTATGTGCAAGGCAACCTTCCTTTTTATTTTCCATAATAAGGGGAAGATGGAGATAGCCATCATTGTTCTGAGCTGGTGCAGAATTCACAGATGGTCTGAGTCTTCATTCATTGGCTTAGCTTTGGTCCTTGTGTTTATTTCTGCAATAGGTGTTTTCCTAGAAATTGGATTGAGAGAAAAAGTGTTGCATCTGGGCATTTTTCTTTCCCTGAACTCCTCCTTCAGAGCTCATTTTCCTGTGTTCTAGGTCCCCAAAGATCTTGAAGTTCTCTGACCTACATGTCTCATTTATCAATCTGTTGATTGATAATAATATGCTTCGGGGCAATCCATGAAATGAGATTTCCTTTCCCCATGAGATTTATAGTAACCTCTATATGATCATGTATTTGCTTAATTTTCTTAAAATGAGCTAATATATCACCTAGCTCTCTACTTACCCATTCTGTTATCTTGTTTACTTGAAACCAAACTCTACTAAAAATTCACAGGATACCTTTTAATAGATACAATAAAAATGACCTCTGAATCCATTCTGGAGCAATTTTAAGCCTATTAATAGTCTTTATATCAATAAAGAAATATAACTCTTCTTCAATCTATTAATCGATAAATACAAATAAGTAATAAATGAGTACATTATAAAACAAGAAGTATATGCATTGATGAGCCACTGATCAGGAAGGGGAGCAGCCAATGGATTTCCTCTTTCCCTAATCTCTGGCTCAAAAAGAATCTCAGGGAAGATCAGCTAAGGGTATACAGGATCAATGAGTAAATGAACAAATAAAACTGAATGGCCCCAAGGATCAAAATTATGCTAACCTGTCACCCACGTCCCACGTTCATGGTAAAGAGGAGATTCCCTGCCTGGTAAAGAAGTAGCTAAAAGAAATAAGCTGGGTGCAGTGGTGCACGCCTGTAATCTCTGCACTTTGAGAGACTGAGACAGGAGAATCACAAGTTCAAAGCCAGCCTCAGCAATGGCAAGGCGCTAAGCAACTCAGTGAGACCCTGTCTCTACATAAAACACAAAATAGGGCTGGGGATGTTGCTAAGTGATCAAGTACCTCTGAGTTCAATCCCAAGTACCAAAAAAAAAAAAAAAAAAAGACCTAGATAAAAGAAATAAGGCAGCAAAAAAAACACAGAACACAGAAAATAGTTTTAAAATGCAGGGATGGGGTGGGCTCACAGCCAGATGATTCTCCTAACTTCTAGCAACTAGAAAAATGGCAAATGGCAAATGGCAAAATGGCCCCTCGCCTGTGCTTTATTTATCTGGGGGACTTCAAAGACCTTACATAGAATATTCTTTCCCAAGGTAGGAAGAAGGTGGAGTCTTGCAGGTCAGCCCAAGTCTAGTTCTGTGTGGGACTCTTGCGTGGTGGTCATACACAGCCCACGGATGGCTCTCTACAGTAAGCCATGTGCCCAGTGCTATTTCTCAACTTGGAGAAGAAAGAAGATGTCTTTGAGAACATGGTCCCTCACTTTTATGGAGGTTCAAGTGTTAGGTAAAAAAGAGAGCATGGAGAAGAGACATTCTCTTAGGTCTCAGCTTCACCTAGGGCCCTCACAATACTCCACTGAAATCCCTTCCTGTGAGGTAAAAATGGGCCATCTTGTGGTTAAGGGGAGGAAACTACATGAGCCCAAGGAGAACTCAAGACCATGAAGAGTTTCTAATCTTGGGTATAAACAATAACCCAAAGGACGGATCTAAATTTAATTTGTTGCCAGTTAACATATCATTAGTATTTCGGTTGGCTACCCTTCTGTTAATTTCCCAGGGTTAAAATAAATTTACACATAGGTAGTAGAAAAGAAATTGTATAAAATTCAGCTGTCCAGCACAGTCCAGTAAAAGCAGGCTCCACTGTGTAGACAGGTCCTTAAGCTACTTCACAGCTCAGCCCACTGTGCTCTCCCAGAATGTTACTTTTGCTTTTAATAAACTTCTGCCTTGCTGACCAATTTCTGTCTCACTCAATTTTTGCTCAGGATGCCAAGAACCTGGATCCAGTATCACCTGTGGACCTCCACCCTTGTTGCCAGTTACACAAGTGCTGTCTGTGCAGGAGAATCAGAGAACACCACCTGGAATCTCGTGGCAAGTAAGTGATGCCTCCTTAGAGGATAAAGGGGATGCAGGGTGGGGGATCATGTACTAGGATATGGAATACCTTGGGAAGCATTTCATTCATTCATTCATTCATTCATTCATTCATTCATTCAGAACGCATAAATGGAAAATACCTGCTATGCACCATGTACTAGGCTAAGCACAAGTGATAATGGTGAATAGGATGAAATATAGAACTAAAAGATATTTATAAGCAGAAAACATTATAGAATAAATAGTAATACAATGATGTAAATTATTATTGGGGGAAAAGAGAGAGAGGTGTAGATTGCTGCTGAAGAGTAGGAAGACCTGCCTCTGCCCCATGTAATCCAAGGAAAGGCCTGCAGATGTGAGCTACAATCCCAGCCCCGAGATGACATTCTTTTTACCAACCAAGTTAGGAAAGCATTGCCCAGAGCACCAGCAAAGGGACAGGATCAATGAATGTAACATATACAGCCTTGATAAATTTTGTGCTCAAAGAATTTTCCATGCAGAAAATCTAGGAAGAATCTTATACTTTATTATATGTTCAGGTTTGTGTTTTATAGTTTCAGGTTATTTTTATTTTTACTTTCACCTCCAGAGAGTCACTCAGTGCTTGGTACTTCTGGAGAAGTTAAATTCTATTATTAGATGTGGAAATGACAACGGGTTTAAATTCACTTCTCTAAGGAAGAGCCATGTGGTCAGATTTGTTCCAGAGGCATCTTCTGAGTAACATGGAAAGCATTCTTCTAGTTCTCACAACATTCACACCATGCTATTCATGGATATGAACTTGTGTTTGGGCCACATTAGGAATTCATTTGCCAGCTTTCCAAACGTTCAGCTGCTACCATCAGCACTCTACCCTTAGTCCTTCATAGGGATCTTGATTTAATTAATGCTACCAGGTAGTGAAAATACACTGTGATCCAGAAAATGAATTCTGAACATTTTTTTGAAGATGAGGTAAAGGATAATTTTTTGACTTACACCAAAGATAATGTCTTTATTACAATATTATAATTTTAATTACATTAATCAATCAATAGATGGGTGCATCCATCCAGGAGCTATAGAATCATATGACTTTTGAAGTCCCACAAAAATGATTTTGGAAGTGAGGATTTCTTTAATCTTCTCCAGTTTATATCCAATGAGAGCTCTCTCTGTTTTAAGCAGCTTGTAAGTAAATGTCATAGTGAGGAAAAATATTGAAGTTTTTTATTATTTTACATTTGAAATAAGTAGACCTTCTTCATTTTTTATATTCTAACTAGAAATATAACTATATTTGACATGCATGCCTAAAACATGTACAATTACAGACCAAAGCTTATGTGATTTATATTTCCTTCTTTATATTTATAATTAAACTTTTCTTATGTTCTGAAATAAAGATATCATCTGAGTAAAGTTTTTTTTTTTTTTTTTTGGTTCCCATGCCTTTTCCTCAAACATTGATATTTCTCTCAACCTGTCTCTTAATTCAATACAAATACCTCCATTTCATCAGAATAAACATAATTCTTTCTTACAAAAGCTAAGTACAGTAATTGTCATGGTAATGGAATTAATTTGTCATTACTTTTTAAAATGTTAAATTAGGATGGGCATGTAATCCCAGGAGGCTGAGGCAGGAGGATCTTGAGTTCAAAGTTACCTCAGTTGAGGGACAATGCAACTCAGTGAGACCATGACTCTAACGAATAGGGCTGGGGATGTGGTTTAGTAGCTGCATGCCCCTGAGTTCAATCCGTGGTACCAAAAAAAAAAAAAAAAAGATCTTAAGTTAATATGTGAACAAATTTCAGAAAGAGGAAGAGATGGTAGAAAGACAATTGCTTTGAGAATATATCATTAGCTGTATTATAATTTTCATATTATCAATAAGCAAAAAATAAACATATTATTTAAACATTTCCAGTTGCTTTAGTATTTCAGTTTTAATTTATCCATCCTCTATTCTTTAATATCATAAGCACTAAGTGATAATTTCAGATTATCAGAATGAGTAAATGCTTGTATTTTTCATCAGAAACTTAGCGTGTTTAAAATTGGCAAAAGTTTATTTATTTATTCAGTGTGGAAATCTAAGTCCCTAAATTGCCTTAGGTCATAGATGACACCTCCATATTAGAATGTGCACATTGGCAATGCCTTGGGCATAGAAATGATGTGTCTATTTCTGAATTTTTGCAATTTATGTATTCCAATGTCATAAAAATTGGGCAAGCCATTGTAAATATTATATTGTAATATAAAATATGCGTATGAAATTAATAATCAAATTCTTTTAGCATTATATATAAATTTTGAAAAATCCCCTAACCTTAGAGGAAAATTAGTTTCACTGATTCTCTATTTTATTCTATAAATCCTAAGCTTGTATATCTATTTTGACTTATAAACTAATAATTATTAAAATTTTTCCTATATATTTATTTGAGAAATGGTTTATATGTGGACCATATAGATTATTTTTAATTTTATAATAAAACAGAACACACCACAACTATTGGGCTAAATATAGTATCAGGCACTTCATACAAGAAGATATATAAGAGCCAAAGAAAGGTTTTTTGTTGAGCATTGAGTAATACAAATTCAAACTATAATGAAAAATCACTGCACACCTTTTAACAAAGCAAAATTTTATATGTCTGATAATGTTACATGTTAGCAAGAATGGAGAGCAACATAAATTCTCACATACAAAAATGATAATAATTTGAGAAACATTATATTAACATAGGCTTCCTATAAAACCCTATAGTTCTACATCTAGGTATTTATACATGAGAAAGAAAAACACATATTCCACAAAAAATCATGAATGCAGATATACAGTATCTGTATTTACAAAGCAAAAATTGGAATAAAACTATCAGTATATGAATGGACAAATGTTAGGCTCCATTCATACAATTGAATTAGCAATAAAAATAAATGAAGTACTGAAACAAAATAATATGGATGATTCTGAAAAGCACTACACTGATAAAGAAATTAGACACAAAACTGAATCTCATTTGACTCCTTTAATAAGAAAATGTATTGTTGATAAATAGAGATCTGTGATTGCTTATGGTTAAAGAAGTGAAGAAATTTACTGGGATGCTGCACACATCCCAGTAAATTTAGGGGTCAGTAAAATCTCTTATGTGGTGATTTCCTAGATGTATACATTTGTCACAGCTCATTATTTATTGACAAAATAATACAGGGCTCACATTCATCTGTATTAGAAAGATGCTCAAAAGGATTACTGGTGGAAAAATGGAAAAAAATCCAAATCAGGCTTTGTTTGTATTTTTAATGTGCTAGCATAGTATTTGGCAAAAAAACACATTTCCGATCAACTGGCATTGATTTTAAAAGAGATGAGGACATATTTTCTTCTCCAAATGTAAGAATATATATAGTATAGTTACTTTATATAAAAATGACATTTATCACTATTATGCAAAACCTTAGCATTCAGATAGAAGCAAATGTTTCATTCCCAAGAAATGAAAGAATTCTTAAATATATTTCTGTTGGCTAAGTTAAAATCATATATAGAAAAACAATCCCTCTGGACTATGAACATGATTTACATTACCAACAATTGAGTGTCTTTCATTCAATTTTATTGACTTTAGATAACATTTTTGTCAGATAATCCTTACATTAAATGAACAACAATTCATTAAGAATAAAATATAATAATGTCTTTCTGGTTAGCAAGAGTAAATTTGTAATCATAACACTGGCTCTGTGATTTGTTCTGTATAGTATTACAATTTAGTTATTGGCTCTGAGCACAGATCTGGAGTTTCAATGAGAACATTGGAGATCCAAGTATCAAATCATACGATCATAATGATTAATCTTACCTAAAATTCACAATTAACAAAGAGGCCATGTGAGCATGTTCTGGTGCCTTTGACTGTGATCTGGTTCTGATATCCATAAGTGTTTCTATAATGTTTTCTTGAGCAACCAAACAGTGAAAGTATAACCAAACATTTTCTTGAAACATATTGTATAGGCCATCAAATGTACTAGGATAATAGTCATTCATACCACTAGCAATTTATGCCTAAGCTTTAATCAAAAAATAAAATTTCTCAGAAGTAAATGTGAATTTTAAATTATGAATTGACAGTCAGTATTATTTTTGATTGAAATGCATTGTTAATACGTTTTGAATAAAAATGAATTTTATATTTCTTCTTGTTTCTTATGGTATAACTATATAGTACTACACATGTCCTCCTGCATACAGTTGACTATCAAGTCTGTGCATGTTCAATACATTTGCAATTTTTTCCTGAATGCAGTCAGTCCTTTGAATCAGTGTTTCACAACCAACCATGCATTAAAAATATTCAGGAAAAAATTGCACATGTATTGAACATGCACAGACTTTTTTTTTGTTATCATTCTCTAAGTGATATAGTAGAACAACTATTTACATATGATTTACATTGCATTAAGTATTATGAGTCATCTAGAGATGATTTCTAGTACTTGGGAAGATGTATGCAGGTTATTTACAAATACTTTGTGATTTTTCATAAGGGATTTGAGCACTGGCAGATTTTGCTATCTGTGTGTGGGAATCAGTCCCCCCACACCCCACTGCCCATTACTGAAGGAAAGCACTACATAAAATTATAAATGGAAGTTTAGCTTATTATTGATATCTTAATTCAGCTGTACTAGAAAACAGCCTGAGATTCAGTATTAATATTCATTATCTTTGGGAAGTGCTATGCCAATGCAAGTATAAGCTTTGAAGGAAAGAGAGGCAAAGTAGAAAGTGAGTATGGCAAAAGGATTCTTTAATACACTACCAAGGTCCCATAATGAACTAGTAAGAGTCATATCTGATATTTTCTGCAAATATTCAGCAGCATAGGTTCATCAGAGAGCCTGCAGAAATGGAATTTGTGATTTCGTCTGTGGCTCCTGTACCCCATGGGTCAGAGTTTGTCTTATGGGATGTTAATTATTCATACTTCTACATCAAGTGGCATTTGTTGGAGAAACAACTATCTCTTCACTGTGTTATGCTGCTTCACTCTAATATGGAAGGAGCAAGAGGAACCTGGCATGTAGCTAATTAATCTCAAATTACAAAATCTCTTGGTATAAGCATTCAGAAAGTGAGCCAGAGGTCTCACATGCTAAATTCACTGTAGCATTTCAGTGTCTTCTAAGTATTTGGACATTTTTGTTTTCAAAATATTGAAGAAATTCTAGAACTTCAGCTTCATTTTCTAAAGACTAATTTAGTCAATCAATGAATCATAATATTAAAATTGCTCTAAACTCATATTTTGAATACACTACTCATTGAATCTCTGATAACCATGCTTATCTATCAATAAATTCAGTCTGATTAAGCTTTATTATATATTGTTTTTAACTGAATTCCTATACCCTCAAAACTTTTCACACACATATTGACAAGGTTTTTTGTTAAAATAAATTGACAAAACTGCGAATATTTCACATGTGGGTTTTACTTTACAACTTAACCTATAGGTCATTTTAAGACTTGAGTCTTACTATATGTCTGAAAGAAATGAATGGTGGTAGTGATGAATTTTAAGATAGAACATCAGTTTCTTGTGCTGCAACTAACTTAAATATTAACAATTACTTCTATAATAATCAGTGCAGGGAAATCTAATGTCTTGCATAGGAAGTTAAAATCCTTCTACACAGAAAGACAGTCAGTTACTCTTCATTTCTTTGGCCAAAATTTGTCAGCATTTTTGGTGGGCAGAAAATTTCAACACCTTACTGTACTGAAAATTGAGAGGAAAAGGAACAATTTTCAGCAATCCTAAAATCTATTCCAGAAAGAACATTTTTGCCATAATATTAATGAAGTAATGATAAGATTATATTGAATTCAAACCTTAGCAAATCCCAGGGATTTATGTTATTAAAAGAGAAAAGTTAAAATATTTTAGAGTAATGTAGGTCTAATGGTCTTTTTCTAATAAGATGCATTTCCACTGTTTGAACAAGGACCCACAGTTTTGGTATTTCTTGTTTATTCTTTGTGTTTTCCTAGAGAATTATTCTAATTCTACTAATTTATGCCACAAATTAAATACAGCACCATGAGTGAGATTTATTATGGTACTAAAGTTTTCTTGTAATTTTGGTTATATTGCATGGTAAATTTCACAAGTCTTATATCCAGTATGCTTCTACAAAGTTAAATGACCTTGGAGTTGACTATTCAGGTTCAGTACACTTCTCATAACTTTCTGAAGGTATTAAAGCCTTACTAAATTTTCCCTCATAGTAAGAAATTTTTATCCTTTATCCTCTGATGGCTATTACAAAGGGCTTGAGATATTTGTTCCAAATCTTTCATCTAACTCTGTGATAGAGATGTTATCCATAATAAGAACATCTAAATCCAGTCTACTCTGATGTCCCTGAATATTATCAGAATTTGCTAAAAGGCCACTTACTGAAAAGTTATTTCGTAAGGTTGCTTATGTCTGTAGAGTTTCTAAATATATTTAGACTTTCTTTTTTTTATTTATTTTTTAAATTTTTTTAGTTGTAGATGGACACAATGTCTTTATTTTATTGCTTTGTATGTGATGCTGAGGATCGAACCCAGGGCCTCACGCATGCGAGGCAAGCGCTCTACCACTGAGCTACAACCTCAGCCCTATTTAGACTTTCTTTACAGTAGGAAAAATGAAAGAGGAACACATGAGGTAATTTGAACACATGAAATATTAACAAAAGCATTAAAATGCTTATGAATTATAAATAGTTTTATTTTTTTCATTCATTTAAAAAATTCAGTGAGTGCCTACTAGCTGTGAAATACTCTACCAAATTATTGGGATTCATTGAAGAAAAATATTCATAAACCTGATCTCCCAAGTGCTCACTAGGACATGTTCTAGCAATATCAATATGCAACAATGTATAAAGAGTGCAGTTTCTATCATTCTGTAAATTGTAATTGGATGTATAAAATGGTCAATAAAACTCCAAAGCTACCTGTATTTGTAGAATATGTTTATCAGGTACTATTTCATTATCTGAAAAACATAATTAGTTTACTGGGTGGATAAAAATATGATTTTGTATTAAAGAAATAATACTAAATACATTTTGTACAGTTCTAAAAATAAAATATATGAGAAAGATAATGTTGAGTCATAGGAATATGACTACTTTCTTTGGCCTGAATTATTCTACATAGTAACTAATTATGAGAATATCTTTATGTTTTAATATGAAAGAAGAATTTAAATACCATTTCCAACTAAACCATAATTATTTGAAAACTAAATAAATGTAAAGTTACAAATCAATCATATTTTTATCAAGAATGTAGAAATATTAACTTTCTCTAATTCATGCATACCTATGTATCAGTGTTTTAATTTTTACCTTAACTCTTGCTAACTTTCCACTCAAAATAAGTCTCTGGTGTGTTCTTCCTGTTCCTGATTCATCATTTATTTTTTGATCAAAATATGAGTTTACTTGAGGATAATAGACTCTAGTTTTTCTGAAAAGTTACTAAAATTAATATATACGAATACATATGTACATATATATATGTATATATACACATACGTTCAAAATCGATGTTCATACAAAAATAGTTTAAACTGTTCTTCTATAAGGCAACTAAAATTATACTTCACATTCAAAAAGTAAAACAAATACATTTTTCTTCACAGTTCTCAGATATTTATCCAACCACTTCATGCTAGTAGAGAACAGACATAAAATTGTGATTCATGTATTTGTTTATAAAATATAAAATAATTTTACATTTAATATCCACCCACATGATAAAACATAATAAAAATGTGTTAATTTGGTCAACAGAATAATGAATGATAGAATATCGTTTTTGTCAGTTTTTGTCAATTTTATGTCAATTTTTATGTCAATTTTTAATGAGAAATATTGCTATAGCTTCCATCAAAATGCACATGGCAGTGGACCATCTGGCTGATCCTATTGGTGTGAAGAGCTGAGCCTGCAGGCCCAACTCATCTCTACCTCAGACTTGTGTCTGAGACTCTCTCTGGGTCTTGTAATCTGTGCAATTAAATTTGACAAAGGTATATATCTGTAACTCATGACATCATGTATGTATAGTATATTTCCATCTCTATACAAAGACCGCCAAAATCCCCTCCCAGCCAGTGAACCATCTGCAAAAAATGACAAGCCTGATGGTTTCATCACTGACTGGATTTGCCAATTACATATAAACAGAACCTTATAGAAAGCACTCCTTTATATACAGCATCTTTCACTCAGCAAAATATCTGTGAGATTCAGTTATGTGGCTGAATTTATCAGTTCCATATCACTTTATAATGCCACATAGCACTGTATTATATGAATATAGTATATTTTAAGAAATCCTGCTCCATTATTAGACATTTTTGCTACTTCTAGGTGAGGAACTTTATAAGTAAATCTGCTATGAAAATCCATGGACAGTTTGTTAATATGTTTTTATTTCTACCATGCAAAAGTCTGGGATGAAGTTGCTGAGAAAAGTCCTAGGCTCTTTACACTTGAGATGATGCTCCATATATAGACATGTACTGATTAGATGTAAGGATATTAGGTCAGCAGGGATTGTGTGCCACAGCATGACAGGGATTTCTGAGTTAAGGGTATTTTTTTTATTTTTATCGTTTTCTTTTTAAGTATTTTGAAGATGTTTCCTTGACTGACAATGTCTTTATTTCTGAATGTCCAATCATCGTTCATAGATAATTCTTCTGCATGTCATTTGTTCTTTTTTTCTACTTGGAAAACATTCTATTTGTCTTGATTTGTTTTTTCAGCAAGTTGACTAAAATGCAAACTGATATGATTTGCTGTTTTACCTTTATTGGGATTCACTGACTTTTCATCAATAAGTGTATGGTTTGCCACATATTTTGAAAATTTGAAGCCATTAATCCTTGTTTACTTCCTGCATTATTTCCCCTCAACTTTCTCCATAGTGTAATTATGCACACAAACATACACACATACTCAATTGTATATGTGTGTGAGCATGTGTGTGTGTGTGTGTGTGTGTGTGTGTGTGTGTACAGAGTCTCAGATTATAGCACAGGAAACAGAGGATCTCTTAAATTTATAAAAACATTTTTCTACATCTTTCTGAGTTTTAAAAATGTTCTTACTATCTTGAACTCAAATGCACAGCCACATATTTTCCTTGTAGTTATGCTCATACATACTGAGATTTCATTTCTAAATTCGAATTTTAAAGTTTTTCATCACTTTAGTTTCAGAGTTTCAATCAATCACATTTTCCCACTGAACACTTCAATATATTTGTAAGTATTTTAAAGTCCTTATGTGTTGATTTTGATTTTGTATTTTTTAAATTTTGCTTTTCACTTCTTTTCTTTTCAATCTTGATCACATTTTTCCTGTTTCTTCACAAGTATAACAAATCTTAATTATATTAGGTGCTTTGATGTTGAGATTCTAGATTTTTACAAGTCCACCTTTCTTGTTATTTTTTCTGTCATGGACTATGAGTTCTTCTCAATTTATGCACAATAAAGGATTATTTAAAAATATGAAGAGGATTCACAAAGATTTTGATGCCCTCTCTCTACAACTTCTTTGTTCAGAATGTGTACCCTCTACAACTCTCTTCTGTTAAGTTTTGTTCTCTGATTCCTCCGGTGATAAGATTTTTGCTACCTAGCTGAGTTTCACATATCTTTCATGGCTCCTGAAGAGCACATTCAGAGAAAAATCTGCAAATATGATCATCTTAACTAGTGCAATCCCATTTTTTAACACTAAACCCTTCTCCAATTTCTGCCTCTTTCTTATCTCAAAGTGCCTTTAAATATTTACAATATTTATCTCATACTATAGTCAATATCTAATGGGTAGTGACTTTCTCTCTCTTTTCTTTTTCTTTTTGGTACTAGTGGTTGAATCTAGGCTCCCTTAATCACTGATCCACATCCCCAGCCCTTTTTGAATATTTTAGTTCGAGACTGGGTCTTGCTGAATTGTTTAGGGTCTCACTAAATTGCAGAGGCTGACTTTGAATTTGCAATCCTCCTGCTTCATTCTCCAGAGTCACTGGAATTACAAGCATATGCCATTGTGTCCAGAGTAGGGTTTCCTATAATTCTGTATTGTTAGGCACATATGCTAGGCCAATTATCAATTAAGAAAACAACAAATGGAGTAGCAATACTTTGTAAGCAAATTAGCCCCCATTTAAACTATACTTAGTATTTCTACAACATATTATTGGGTATTTTGGATGGATTGTTTTAACATAGGTAATATCTCAATAATCAATATCAAACCAAATCTTCCTGAGAGGACAAGTAAGTGTCTCAATGTTAAACTTCTGTATAGGTGCTGGATTTTTAATATACCATTTCAATATCCTTTGATGATTATGATATGCTTGAATCAAGAAAGCAACAGAATTTATTGCCTTCATACCATGTATCTAGAAATATATTAAACAAGAGAAGAAAGGAAAATAACAAGGTCCCTGTCTTTAAAATCTCTTGTGTCATTGAGATATTGAAATATATGAAAAAATATAAATCATGATAACTACCAAATATATTAAAATATCTCATTTCAAGAGTAAAGAAATTCATCTTGAGAGTCAATTAACTCACTGAAATTTGCCCATAAATTTTGTGAATCAATTATAAATTGGTGAGTTTTCCTATTGGGACAGAAATTGATTGTTATATGTATTTCTGTAAACATGTAGTATTCTTAGATGTTAAGAAGTATGCATTCTGTGAAACACTTTCACATTGTTTGAATACCCAAACTAATGACTTTTATACATGTGATTTGTCATTAAATTGTTTCCCCTCTGTATAGATAGTTAATATTATGGGCTCCTCCTTGAGAGTGACTTAGGAGAGGAGAGCTAATTAGTGAGGAATTTGGAAAAACTTTGAGGAAGCCCTCTCAATGTTATTGTTCGGGCCATCTGACTAACGAGCTCTTGGTGCCTCAAAACTTTCAGCCATTGATCCTGTGAGTTTTGGAACCTGGCCAGTTCCCACCTCACAGAGATTTTACAGCCTAAGGCCAGCTGCACAAAACTGGACTGCATCTTGGGAGGGGTTGCTGTGTCTTTTTAAGCCCTCCAAAGGAGAGAGAAGACAGAAGAAGCGGATCCATCTGGATCGGAGAAGAAGGGATCTATCCATCTGAAGAGGAGAGATTGAATCCATCTGAGAAGAAATTTCAACCGGGGAAGAAAGAATCTGATGTTTTGAGTAAGATAAAGGAACCTGATGATGAGAAGAAGGAAGCTGACTTGCAAGGAAGAAGGCAGACCCTCACCTGTGTTGTTTACCCTACCCTCAGTGTTGCTGATTTTGCTGATTTTGCTGATTTTGCCCGAGGATAGGTGTTGAAGGTGTTGATGCTGTTGTGAGCAAAGAAGAAGGATCTTGAATGGTGCTTTGAGAAGAAAGACTCTGAAGGTGATGATGGTGCTTTGAGGAGGAAGACTCTTATCTATGTGTCTATCCCATTCTTGGTGTTGCTTATTTTACCCAAGGCTGGGTGTTGGAGGTAATGATGATGCTTTCAGTGTACGTGCAAACCCGTGTTGTATTATCCGGTGTTGATTGATGAATGCTTATTGGGCTGGAGCCGCTCTCTCTTTCTGTTTTTCTATATTATTGATTCATTACATACAATATTCAATATTGCAAAGTATAACTGTTGCTTGCTTATTATTATATTATTATAAAACCCATCTTGTTGTGAGGCTGGTGATTCACCCCACGAATCTGCCTAGATAAATTAGTCTGAGCTCAGCAATTCTTGGTCATAGATCCAGACCAAGACACCCTCACCAACTTATCTATCTTTAACATCATTCCTAAATTCTTTCAGTTTTTGAATATTTCTCAGGATCTATTCCTAAGAAGATAAAGTCATATAAGTACCATGGAAGATTTATTGCACATGCCCACTTCAGGTTAGGAAGAAGTTAAGCACTCCTTCTTACATAGTTGTGGATAAGAAAGGCTATAACATTTTTATGTGTATATAGACAAAAATACAGTATTAATTTTTGTGGAATAATTAAAAGAAAATATACAAATTACCAAAGAGTAAATTTAAAAAAAAAGTTCAACATCATTAATCATCAGGGAACTGCAAATCAAAACCACAGTGAAATAACACCTCACTCCAGTTGGAATGGCAATTACCTAAAAGAATAAAACTTAACAAATGTTGACAAGGATTCAAGGAAGGAGGAACTCCCATATGTTATTTTTGGGGAATGTAAATTAGCACAGCCATTATGGAAAACAGTATGGAAATATCTCAGAAAATTAAATTAGAACTGCCATATGATCTAGCAATTCCACTAGTGGGTATATTCTCAAAGAAAATGGAATCAGTATGGAATCAGTTATTAGTACCACCATAACTATTCACAAAAGCCAAGATATGGAAACAACCTGTGTCCATCAACTGATGAAAGGATAAAGAAAATGTGGTCCATATAACACGATGGAATAAATACATTGTTTAGAATGCTCCAAATTCTGCAGAGTTGACTATAAATTATTGAACCAGATGTAATGGCTACAATCTTGATGGAAATAATGAGACATTATCTGCAAAAAGAATCACTGAGGAAATCAGAGTATCAACCCACTCTCTTATAAAAATGGTTAAGTACACCCAACAGTTAAACACATTGATTATACTTAACATGCTGTGTACTGTCTACTTTGTGATACCTTGTTTTATTTTGAAATAATATCTTTGTCACATCTTTCTCGAACACATTTAAGTTTACTTTGAGATTGTAGGATGGGAATTAGGGAAAGAGAAAAGACTATTCAAACAAATTAAATAGTTTCAGTAATAATTCCCTAAGAAGCTTGCAGAACAACAAATTCAGAAATATATTTTTCTGAATTACAATGAATTTTCTGAAATAACAATGAATTTTATTTAAGAAAAACATAATAATCACACATACTATAGTTTATAATCACACATACTTCTGTCTCCTGTTCCTCACTCTTGACTTGACTACTTTGTGTGTGTGTACATGTGATATTGGGGGTTGAATTAAGAAGTGCTCTATCTCTGAGATCCATCTTCAGCCATTTTATTTTATTTTATTTTATTTTAAGACAGGGTCTAGCTAAATTGCTGAGCTTGACCTTGAACTTGCAATCCTCCTGCCTTAGCCCCCATGTTGCTGGGATTACAGTTGACTTATTTCTTATCAAGTCACCAGTAAAAGTATTATCAAACTTCATTTCAAAGCAATACATTTACAAGATTCCTTTAAGAAGAGTGACCTATGTGGACTAGGAAATAATTGCTTCATTAGTTTAATAACTTTTCCAAGGTAACAATGAATTTTACATTACAGAAATTTGAGCTATCTTCAAATTAAAAAGTATTCTACTTCAAGTACAACTGTTTCACTCCCTTGGTCAAAACAACAAACCTCAATACTAATTTTGTAGCAAGCAGAACTTTTTTAATTTTTAAAATTTGTTCTAATTAGTTACACATTTGTTCTAATTAGTTATACATTTTGGCACATTATACATAAATGACATATAATTTCTTTTTCTTCTGGTTGTACAAGTTGTAGAATCACATCAGTCATGTAGTCGTATATGTACATAGGGTAATAATGTCAGATTCATTCTACTATCCTTCCTAATTCAAAATAACTCTATTCTTCCCTAACTCCCCACCCCTTATTGTGAATTAGCATTTGCATGTCAGAGAAAACATTTGGCCTTTGGTTTGGGGGGATTGGCTTATTTTGCTTAGCATGTAAGCAGCTTTTTCTGAGCTTCATGAAACAATACTCCTTAATTTAGAAGTTTAGTTGTTTTGTTTCAATCTGCAGAATGCCAGAGAGTACACTTCTGAAAACATGTTTTCAAGTATCTTAAATAAGAAACTCTGCTTTCAGTATTGTTAATACATGTTGCAGATCAAAAGAAAAGCTTCAGAATAATTGCGGCAGTGATGTTACTTAATATTAACTCTTCCATGGATAATTTCACATGGAACACCTTGTTTTAACTATATGATTTCTCTATGAGGCAAATGTTATTTTCCCTTTATTATAGATATATATGTATTTTTCAAAGTTTGACTCGTATTTCTTAGTACAGCAGAAAAGACAGAGAAAACTTTCCTTTCTATAAGTAGTTATGCTGAGATTTACTTAATGGCCTCCATTTCATAATTTTCATTCATTTAAATTTGAAGCTGAAATGATATTAAAATTGCATAATCCTTGGAAAGATAACTTTTTAGTTTTTGTTCAAAGAATGTCTTCATTCTTCATAAGTTGAGCTTTTTAAGCATTATGCTATACACATCATTTATTTTTTGGGAGGAGGCATTTTTCCTTATTTATTTTCTTTCCTCTGCCCTCAGTTGTCTGGAGTTTGGATATGTTTTACTATGCAGTAGTTCAGGACTTACAGCACATGAACTTGAGTATATATGTTTGTGTACTTTTCTTTATAGTAAAGCATAAGGGTGTTCATATGTATTGGTGTATAAAATAATACCATGATTTTTACATTATAAAATATTTTATTACCAGAAATTATAAAGTATAAAACAAAAAAATGATAACATACAAAAACAACTATTTTTCCTGGATACTCTATTATGAGAAACTTAAAAATTTGGGTGAATCTGTGAGAAAGTATTCACCTCAGTTTTTCTTAAATTCATTTTGCAGAATCTTGAAATACATCAGCTATAGAGAGCTTTTGTTATCTGGAAGATTTGAACTAATGCTCTACTGATATTTGGAAACATATTTGCCCAGAGCTGTGTTCTGTATCCTTCAATAAAATCATATAACAAAGTATTTCCAATGAGTGAAGACATTTATATACGTATGTTTTACACAATCACAAAAACTCAGTCTCACGGGCTCTTTTTAAGAATATAGAAAATATTACAATAGAATGAATAATTCTTCAATTGTTTACCAGAAGGTAAGTGGGCAGGCAAGGGGTTTTAAAGTTACCTTACAACCTTAAATGAAGATAGTCACAGGCAAGAAAAGGTGAAGAGAATCTGTTTTATGGGTGAAAAACACCATTCAAAAATAGAATGTCACAAATATTACAGATCAAAGGCTAATTCTATATGCCAAATCCATGAAGGTGTGTTTAGAAAGAAGTTAGTCCTCAACTCTTCATAAGGTATAGAACTAAACTTCCTCATGAACTTCAGGTTATCTTCAAGACTCATTTATATTATATCATTGGAACTGAGGACATGGAGTGTATTACAATAATTCAGGAAGAATGCTCACAATTTAAGGTACATTATATGGTCAAAACACCACTTCATCCCACTTGCCATATTTCAAGGTTTCAATAGCTATACATAGTGGTTAATGCATTGAGCACTACAAATATAAAAAATCCATTATGACAAAATGTTTCTTCTCCGATCTCTTTTAGATCATTAATAAAGTAAATGACAGTGTAATAATCTTAAATGAAAATAAAGAGCATTAGCAGCATAAAATCACCAAATTTGACGACAGGCATTATCTCTAACCCCAGACTCTCTTTACTTTCCTTCCATCCCTAACTAGAAATTGATAGTCATTAGGGCAAGATCAAAGTGTCATCTCACCAGAGTTATTTGGAAACTCTGGTAAAAATTCTACCTTCAAAGTTGCTTTTATTTTTGGCTGAATCCAAAAATAAAAGATTCACATTATAAGATTTAGGCAGCCATTCTGCTGCAGACTATTGGCTGGGGATTGTTTTCAGCTCCTGGAGGTTGCCCATATTTCCTTTTAATAGAGACCTCACAGGCAGTTCACAGCATGGATGTTTGTTTTTTCTAAGATCCTCTGAAAGGCAAGTCCCTAAATTCCTCCTCTGTGATCAGCAGGAGAAAAATCTCAACTGTTAAAAGATTCCTGTGTTTAGTTTCAACACACTCAGATAAACTTTTTTTTATTTTTATTTTTGATAATCAGTGACTCCAAGTAACAAAACCTAAATCACAGGAATAAGATCCAACATGGTACCGACCAAGGAATCAGACTACACAAGTATACAAGGGGGTATGAAATCTTTAAAATTTTGTGTACTCCCACTCATATCATATATTTCACAGTCTAGCATTTCTAGTGTTACATTGTTTTAGAATTTTTCCACTCAACCTGACAGTTTTATTCATGTATATACTAAAAGTTAAGCACTATTTTATGGCATAAAATAGTATCTTCATTAATGTAAGAGTTTTAACTTAGTTAATATATTTACTAACAATATGTTCTTTTGTTCTGATTTGTAGAATAAATTTACCTATTGTTTCACTAATAATTTGAGCCTAAGACACTACAGTTTTATTATGGCTTTATTGGCTTTCTTGGTATTTCTCAAATATTTTAAGAGATCAGAGGGCCAAAAAAATAAATTTAAAATTTATCTTTAAAACATTACAAAGCTTAATTATGAGAGAACTTATTAAATCTAATATTATTATCATTATAATTTTGATGACTCCTATAGTAAAATGTACTTCAACACAGAATAATTACTTTGATATCATCCACAAATAATTACCTTGATATCATTGAAATTTGCAGAAAAATAGTCATGATTTTTAGTATCATAGCTAATTTTAGAAATAATCTTAATATATTTAATAATATATTGACATTTTAAACTTTAATTTGTAAAATCCATTTATCAGTATAAAGAAATGAAATTAGAAGCTGGGTGCAGTGGCATGACACACACCTGTAATCCCAGCAGCTCAGGAGGCTGAGGCAGGAGGATCATGAGTTCAAAGTCAGTCTCAGCAAAAGCGAGGCCCTAAGCAACTCAGTGAGATTCTATCTCTAAATAAAATAAAAAATAGGGCTGGGGTGTGGCTCAGTGGTTGAGTGCCCTTGACTTCAATCGCTAGTAGCTCCCCAAAAAACATGAAATTAGAGAATGAAGTCAGCTTTGGGAACCACAAATGACTTCAAGGGGGACATTATTCTTACTAAATAGGTTTTGTTATATTAACTCACTTCTTTTTTCCAGTTTTTTGAAAATCTCTGGAAACTACATAATTGGATAACACAAGACCATTAGAATGATTTAGGTCTGAGGTGTCTCCCAAAAGCTCATGTGTGAGAAAATGTAAGAAGGTTTAGAGGTAAAATGATTGGGTTATGAGAACCTCAATCCAATAAATGAATGAATCACCTGATAGAGATTAACTGAGTGGTAACTGAAAGCAGGTAGGATATGGCTAGAGGTGGGTCCCTGGGGGCATGACTTGGAGGTTTATATTTTGTCCTGGTGAGGAGAGCTTTCTCTCTCTGCTTCCTGGGTGCCATGTTCCCCTCAAGCCCCAAGGAATGGAGTTGGCCATCTATAGACTGAGACCTCTGAAAGAATGAGCCCGCAATAATCTTTTACTCCTCTAATTGTTCTTGTCAAGTTCTTTGGTCACAGGGTCAAAAAAGCTGACTAAAACAATATCAAAGTTTTCTCAGTATAAGCAGCATATTATCTATTAATTAAAATTTAAAAATTTCATAGTTATGCTGATTATTTTGGTGTATTGGTTAAAATATTCATATCTGTAAAAATTTCAAAAGATGAAGTTTTATGGGACATTATGATTAGAAACTTTTGCCTACCCAGTTAGTAATAAAATGGAAATGTAAGTCTGAAACCTTGAAAATTTCTTCAAAACAAAGCAAAAAGAAAATTCATTTTGCCTTATTACGTTTTTTAGAATTTAACAAGCTGATTATAACATTTATATAGGCATGTTAAAAATGAGAATGTCTAGGGTAATTTTTAAAAAAAATAGAACAAAAGTAGAAAACATAAGCTACCTGACTTCAAACTAGTGGTAAAAGTAGATGGAGTCATCAAGAAAGCATGTTTTTGACATACAAATCAACAAAGAGATAAATAAAACTTATTTCAGTTCTGAGAAATAAATTTACATTAATATCATCATTTTATTTTTTCAATAGCTGGCTAATCACTTTTATATGAAGAAGAAATTCTTGTCAATAAATTATCTTGATAAAACTGGATATCTGCATTTTGAAAATAAGGTGACTTTGATTGTTGCCCCAAACTATAAAAAATAATTAATTCAGGACTGATTACAGGCATGAATTTACAAACTAAACACTAAGAACAAATATAAGAAAATAATGTGGTTGGACATAGAAGATTTATGTCAATGGGGGTATACCTTCACGGGGGATTAAGGGATGCCAGTCTCTTCTGTCTCATCCTGCTCTCTGGCCACCATGAGGTAGGTGAGCAGCTTTACTATATATCATGCACTTCCCAATCTGATATGCTGCCTTACCACTGCCCCTAAAACAACAGGGCCAAATGACCAAAGGCTAAAAATTCTGAAGCCATAAGATTTTTAAGTTGATTATTTAATTCATTTTTTTGTATCTATGGAGAGCTATCACATTCTTGGAATAAAAAAAATAGATACACATTGAAGATTCCAAAAATAGACATACAATGTTGAAGCCTAAAATATATGGAGACAACAGGTTTTAATTCAAATTACAATATTCAGGTTTTAAAAGATAACCTCATCAAACAGAGAGTAAAACTTTCAGACCTTAATATTGTGAACAAAGCAGTAGGAGATATTTAAATATAAATCTGCATGTAGACAATTACTGACAAGTCTCTACATGAGTAACATGTAAGTGATCTATAATTTCCATGTAATAACTTTAATACTTAATCAAAAGCTTACAGTGTAGATTAATATAAAGTAGATTTTGCTGGAGAAAAAAAAATTTAAATGCCAATTAATTGATGAGTGGACAAATGAAATGTGGACTATTCATACAACTGAGTATTATTCAACAATAAAAATGAAGTATCATTGCATGCTATAGTGGGAAAGAAGCTAGTTATATGAGGCCACATTTTGTATGATTTTAATTTACATGAGTTGTCCACAATATGTAATTATATAGGGAAAGAAAGCAGACTACCAGTTGCCTAGGGCCAGGGTATTCGGATGAAATGCAGAATGACTGGTGATATATATGGAATTTCTTTCAGGAAGAATGAAAATATTTCAAACTTTTCTGTAGTGATAGTTGCATGTATCTATAAATATGTTAAGAATAATAATTGTGAAATTATAAATTTCACTCTTTAAAGGATGCATTTTATAATGTATGAATTACATATTAATGAATATGCTAAAAAAGAAAACAAAGTTTTCTGGATTATGTTTTGTGAACATACTTGATTTTTTCAAGGTTAAATTTTTTTTAAATGTTTATTTTTTAGTTGTAGGTGACAGAATATCTTTATTTTATTTTTATGTGGTGCTGAGGATCGAACTCAGTGCCTTATGCGTGCTAGGCGAGCACGCTACCACTGCGCCATAATCCCAGCCCTCAAGGTTAAATTTTTAAGTACTAAATTAATGATACTTTTTTTTGTCATACATGAGAATGGGTCACACAATTATGGAGGCTGAGAAGTTCCATGATCTGCCACTTGCAAGCTGGAAGACCAGGAATATTAGCAATATAACTGAGTCTGAATAAAAGTGCCTGAGAATCAAAAGCATGAATGTCTGAGGCCAAAAGGAAATGAGATACTTCAGCCCTAAAAATGGGATTCAATTCATCTTTCCTTCACTCTTGTTTTGTATCTGGGTGCTCAACAGATTGCATAATGCCTCTTGACATTGGGAAGTATCATTTGCTCTACTCAGTTCTCCAACTCAGATGCTATTCTCTAGCAAAGCATCTTTACAAATAAACCCAGAAAATACGTTTGTTTTACCAGCTATTTGTTTATCTTCTAGCTTAGTCACAGAGACACAGAAAATTAACCATCATAGTTGCACACCATTTCACTCTTTCAATTTGAAGTATGTGTTTTATATCATTTTCATAATCAATATAAATAGAAATTCATCAATTTTATTGATTTATTGACTTTTTAGACAATGTTTTTGGTTTTGTTGATTTTCTATATTGCTCTCTTTTTACTTTTCCAATGATTTACTGTCTTACCATTATTATTTTCATATTTTTCTGCTTGATTTACTGTTCAATTTTTACTTTCTTAAGGTAAAAAGTACATAAAATTTAAATACTTTTATTAACCTTTTAACATAAGTTTTAAAAGCTAAATTTCTCCTTTTGATTGTTGCTTTAACAATATCCCTCAACTTTGGATATATTTCATGAACATTCTGTTCAAAATATCTCCTAAATTTTATTTGAACTTTTTCTTTGATATATGTATTATTTATAGAAGTGTTATCTCATTTTGGTTGCTATAATACCTTCAGATATTGTACTGTTCAGTCTAGAAATTCTTTTTTTATGATTTAGAATTTTCTACTGAGATCTTGAATATGTACTTTTTCTCTTTAAATCTTTAAACAATCTGAGTAGCTGATTTAATATTTTTGTCTGATAATTCTAATTTCCTTTTTAACTGGCACATTATAATTATATATAATATCGAGATTCATTATGCCATATTCATACATACTGATGATATAATTTGTTTGATCTTTCCCCAGAACCATCTAATTTCTTGACTATCTTTGGATTCATTTCTTTGGCCTGATGTTAGATACATTTTTTTGCAGTCATTCACCCACTATTTATTATTGTACAATGAATGTAAAGGACATTCAAGTCTTGACATATATTATTCTAAGCTCCTCTGGGTTTTAGGATCTGGACTGACAAATAAGTGTAAATTTTAAAGACCTTACCTCTAAATGTGATCTGCCGTTTTTCCCTTACAGTGTTTAGAATTCTATCCTTGTTCTATGTATTAGGGATTTTAACTATAATGTGTCTTGGAGAGGATCTTTATTTAAAACTTTTTTATGAGTTCTAAATGTTTCTTGTATTGGATTTCAATCTCATTCCTAAAGTTTGGGAATTTTTCTAATATCATTTCATTTTGTTTCTAACAGTATTTCATTCAAAAATTTGTACATTCCTTTAGTTTGTGTTTTGTTGCCTTCATCTGCTAATAATTCTTAGATCTCAATCTTTTAATGTTATCCCAGATTTCTTGAATATTCTGGCCATGATCTCTTAAAATCTTTTATTTACCATCAACTTTATTTTCAAAATTATGTACTTCATATTAAAGGCCTGAAAATCTGTCTTCAAAGTGGTCTAATCTATTGGTAATTCTTTCAATTAAATTTTTATTTATTGAGTCATTTTCAAGTTTTATGTTTGGTTCTTTTTCAAAATTCTCTTTATCAAAATGTTTTCTTTTTTTTACTTCCTGAATATAATATTCTCTTTTATTTAATTTCTTAGACTTTATTTTAGTTCATTAAACATTTTAATTATCAAATTTCTAAATTTTTTTCTGGAATTTTCTCCATTGTGGTGTCAGAAGGTTCAGTTGTATTGTAAACTATTTGGAGTGATTTATTCCCTTGATTATTTTTATTCTGTTAGTCTTTCTCCCCATCTTCTTATCACTTCTAATCTTATGTAAGTGACTATTTCATGAGCTACTTTTTCTTTACTATATCCTGGATTGGGCAAATGTTTTATATTGATATTTTCAGTCAGTTTGAACCTGCTACTATATTCAATCTCTAATATCACATTGAGAGGAGATACTAATTCCCAATAATTTTATCCATTTCACAACAATCATTATACTAATAAAATTTTAGTAGAAACTTATTAATAATGGTCTTCTGCACCCACTGATCTATTGTTTTTGTTTAGAGTATTTTCTTTATAGGGTATAAGTAATTATGAAGCATGCTTATTCTCAATCCTGATTCAATGTGATCAAACTTGTTAGGGGAATCTGTATGCAAATTTTCACTGCAAGGTTTCACTCTCTTCTTGACTGAATAGCTATGAGGTCTCATTTTATTTCTGGGAATCTCAGTTGATTTGCAGAGGGGGGAGAGTGGAATGCATCAGCCTATAATTTAGCTCGTTCTAGGCTTGAAAGAGATGATTTAGGGATCTCCATATTTGGTCTGAGTTTCATTGATATCAATTCTCCACATTTCCAATGTCAAATAGGCTCTTAATCCTAGAGTTTAGATTACCTATTTCAAGTTAGAGAGTTCTCCACTGTTCTCAAATTGGTAGACTTGATTTTGCACTGATAAATTGCTGTTTTGATTTACTCTTGGTACTCTACTCCCCCCGTTTAGATTTCTTTGACCTTCCTAATTACATTTCTCAAAGGGGTAAACTCCATGGATTAAAAGGATGTTAAAAATATAGTTCATTAAGAGTAAAGAAGTTAGAATATAAAGACAAAAAGACTATTAGAGTATTCAAAACGTGAGAAGAGAGAAAGTGGAAGACATGCAAATTGTAAAGAGGGAGGAAGTGAAGTAAAAGAGAAGAAAACAAAATATTTTTCTACTAGGGGTAGAAAGGAGAAAAGGTAAGGAGAAAAAGAACAACACAAAAAGTAAACAAAAATAGCAAAACACCACCATCAATTTCAAAAATAAAAACCAAAAAACAAAAAAACAAAAAATTAAAAATACTAATTTAAACAAAACAGAAAGCCATTATCTCTTAGAAAAACAGAATGAGTGAAAGGTTAATAAAATAAATGATAAAATTTTTAAAAAGTCTATATGTATCTATATAAACCAATCAACAAATACAGCCAGAATGACAAAACAATTAATAATAAAAAAGCAAAAGAAAAAAAGAAAATTTCTCAACTAAAAATGCTTAAATTTTCCATTGAGTTGGTTGAAGTTGAGTATTTAAAATCTTATTCCAGATTGCCCTTCTCACTCTTACTTCTTGGTCACATGCTTTCTAGAGGGAGCCAGGGATGAGTAATATTAAACCCAATTTCCTTTTGTGATTTTCAGCACTCTGTCCTGCTATCATAGATGGGAAGTGTAGCTGGTTCTTGGTTCTCTGCTAACCAGTACAGAGGAGAAAAAATTAGGTGTAGCTGGGAAATTTTGTTTGAACATCTTAGACCACTGCTCTTCCTGGTTGGAAGTGGGGCAGAGATCTATCTGGGAAGTTCTGGCTGCTGGGGTAGACTCCTCAACAGACTTTTGGACCTCTGTTTGGGGTTTTAACTTGCACCTTTAGGGCTGGGCAGAGGTTGATCTTAGTTGGGCACCTGAGTTTTAGGCTTATAGTTTATGGGATCTACTGTTTGGAATTTGATTGACTGGAACGTGGCTTCACAATAAGCTGAGTTTTAGTTATACTTACAAGGTTCTGTGACACTCTGTGGGTCAATGGTGAATAGCAACTTTCTTGTAACTGTTCTACACCCAAAAATGAATGTCTCTATACTCAGTGTAATAACAACCACTTGGACAATTTCCATCTTATTTTTCTGCTGGTCATTTCTGTACACAGCCTCAAAGAGAGAGCAGGTTGCACTCTGCTCTGCATTTTTCTTGAATACCACTGGATCCACTATTCTCTATGACTACTTTAGGATCATGATTTCCTGGTGCACATTAGGTCACATAGTAAACACTGGTTGAGACAGAATGTAAGTATTTGTTAAGGGAACTCAGTTACCCCTACGAACAATGTTCAGGAAAAACTCCTTGAGCTGGATCTCCACATGTTCTTTACTTGGAAGTTGAAAGATATGGACAACATTTTCATGCCAAATCTATCCTCTGTATTTCTCCCCCCAATCTTTTTTTTTTTTTTTGTCCCTCTCTCTGCAATGTCATAGAACCACTGTTCTGATGTATTTCCTTGTATCTTCTATTCACTACACCAGAATTTCTGGACATTTCTGAATCTTTGACAGACAAATAATAATTTATAGCAGTTTTCTTCATACACTTAGCTTGTTGTGAAGCCACATTCCAGTCAGTCAAATTCCAAATAGTAGATCCCATGAGAAGTGGCTCCTTTCTCTACACTACCATTTTAGCGGTCACCCCAAAGTTAACACTTTGCTGATAAATAATGATTGTAGTAGCATGACTGAAACAATAGAAATGCAGAACTTGTCTACATAAAAATTGCTAAAATCATATTATTATTTATCCTACTCATTAGTTTGTGGTTTTCACTTGGTTGTATTTTGAAAGTAACCCAGTTCTTTTCATATCCTTGGATAGGAATATAATCTTATCTTCCTCTGCATAAGTGGCAACACAAACACTCATATCTTGGGGTGTTTAGAGATAAAAATGATGGGTTTATGAGAGTCTTAGCCTAATCCATGCCTTTGTACCTTGAGAGGGATTAACTATATGGTAATTTTAGGCAGGTAAGTTGTGGCTGGAGCAGGTGGGTCCATGGGGGTTTGTCTTTTGGGTATATATTTTGTCCGTGTTGAGCAGAGCTCTTTCTCTCTGCTTCCTGGGTTTCATGTTCCCAGATGCTTTCCTTTGTCACAAATTTCTGCCACGGTGTTCTGCCTCACTTTGCACCTCAACGAATGGAACCAGCCATCTATGGACTGGAACCTCTGAAACCATGAGCTCTAAATAAACTGTTCCTCCTTAACTGTTTGTATCTATTCTTTTGGTCAAAGTAATGAATAAGCTGACTAAAAAAATGTGAGGTGAGCTGAATCTATATAATGTATACTTCTTCCTATTCAAGAACATGAAAGGCCCTAACATCTAAGGTCTTCTACAATTTTTTTATTCAGTGTTCTATAGTTTACATTGAAGAGGTTTTTCAACTCCTTCATTAGATTTACTCCTGAGTATTTTTGAAATTACTGTGAATGGAATAATTTTTCTTATTTCTTTCTCAGGAAATTCATTATTGGAGTATAGGGAAGCTCTTATATTTTCATGTTGATCTTGGATCTTGCTATTTTGCTAAATTTGTTTGTCAGCTAGAACTAGGGGGAAAAGTCCTAAAATTAATTTGAAAGCATTAAAGACTGACAACAGCCAAATAAATTCTGGGCAAGAAGAGCAAAGCTGGGAGTATCATAATACTTCATCTCAAATTAAGCTAAAGACCTATAGTAACAAAAAAAGCATGACATTAGCATCAAAATGGACATGAAGACCAATGGAATAGAATAGAATACACAGAGACAAAACCACATAGATACAATCATCTAATATTTGAAAAAGATGCCAAAAATATATGTTGGAGAAAAGATAGATTTTCAAAAAAATGGGGCTGAGAAAATTGGGTATACATATGTAGAAGAATGAAACAAGACTCCTATCTTTCACCTTGCACAAAAGTCTACTTGAGGTGGATCAAAGACCTAGGTCAGAAACTTTGTTACTGCTAGAAGAAAACAGATTCAACATTCCAACGTATTGTAACAAAATCCTTAAAGTTCAAGAATTTAAAAAAAGAATCAATAAATGAGATGGCATCAAATTAAAAAGGCTTTGCATGGAAAATGAAATAAAATCATGAAAAGAGAGCCTAGAGAATGGGAGAAATATTTTTCAAGTACTCTTCTGACAAATGATTAATATCTAGAATATATAGAGAACTAAAGATACATAACACACACACACAGGCAGACACAGACATGAAAAAATCAGTAAATTAGCAAAAGAACTAAACAGACATTTCTGAAGGGGTAACTTACAAATGACAAACAAATATATGAAATAAATGTTCAGCATATCAAGTAATCAGGAAAATGAAAATTAAAACTACATTGAGATTTGTTTCATCTTACTACAATAAGAAAGACAATTATAAAAAAATGCAAATAATAATAAATGCAAGAATGTGGGATAAAAGTACATTCATACATTGTTGGTCAGATGTAAATTGGTACAAGAACTTTGGAAAGCAGTATAAAGATACGTCAAAAGACTAGAAATGGAAATATCATATGACCCAACTATCTCACTCCTTGGTATTTATCCATAAGAACTAAAGCCAGCATACTATAGTGATATAGCCATGTCATATTTGTAAAAGCATAGTTCACAATAGCCAAGTTATAGAATAGTTCAGGAGTCCATCAATAGATGAATGGATAAAGAAAATGTGGCATGTATACACAATGAAAATGTGGCAAGTATACACAATAAAGAATGAAATAATAGCATTTTGCAGCAAGTAAATGGATGGAGCTGGAGAATACTCTGACAAATGACATAAGTTAAACTCAGAAAATCAAGTTTGAATGTTTACTCTCATAAGCAGATGTTAGAGCAAAATAATGGGGGTAAAAAGAGATCCTATGAAAATATAAGAGGGGTCATTAGTGTAGCAGAGCAAAATGATTGAAGGGAAGGGAGTAGGGACAGGAAAAATGGAGGAGCTGTGGAACATAACTGAACAAATTATGCTATGTACAAGTATGAATCTACCAAAGTGAAGGTAAATGTAAACCTGTAAAGCACCAATGTAAAAAAAATAAATAGAAGAAACACCAGTAGAGTAAAGGGAACAGGGTAAAAAGGAGGGAGAAAAGATAAAGTACTGGAGACTGAAATAGAGCAAACTCTACTCCATGCATGCATAATTATGTCAAAATGAGCCCCACTGTTATATATGTTTATAATGCACTAATATAAACTTTAAAAAAGAACTTCATATATCCTGTAGTACTATGTTACTTTGAAATCATTAATTCTGATTACAGTTCCAAACTAGCTGTTTTCTACCAGGACTTGCAGTCAGTGATATTGTCACAATATCATTTAAAATGTTTCAATGTAAACATTATGATGTACATATTTGGAGGAGCAAATAAACTCTCATCTACATCCAAAGAGTTGTCACCTCTGCATTCATTTCAGATTTTTGGTTATTCAGCAGTTCTGAGACTAATCTCTAATCCACACTCCAAAATTGCAAAATTATTGTTAATTAACATGAGGAAAAATAGAAAAACAAGATTTAATTTATGAAATGTGTAATATTCAAGGTGTTTATCTGATTTGAATGATTATAAACCCACCTCTACCCTTATTTATGCAAGCTATCATAATTTGTTGAAATAGTGACAAGATGTCTTTGGGTCAGTACCATTGATTTAGAGATGGGCTCTAAAAACTAACTGATAGAATAATATAGATATCTCATAAATAAGCCCACACATCTATGGCTGATTGATTTTTTAAAAAGATGCCAAGAATACACAATAGAGAAAAGGCAGTCTTTTTGATAAATGGAGTTAGGAAAAGTGGATATCCATATGCAAAAGAATGAAAATAGACCTTTATTTCACCCCTTATACAAAAATCAACCAAAACGGATTAATGATTTAAATGTCTATCCTAATTTATGAAACTACTAAAAGAAAAATAAAAGGAAAAGCTTAATGACATTGGTCTTGGCAGAGATTTCCTACATATAACTCTAAAAGCACAGGCAGTAAAAGCAAAAATAGGTCAGTGGGACTGCATCAAACTAAAAAGCTTCTGCACAGAAAAAAAAAAAAAAACCAGAAAGCAGAAACAGCCCACAGATTGGGAGAAATTATTTGCAATCATTGATTTGCTATGAAACTAATATATGAAATATATAACAAATGCAAATTACTCAACAAGTAAATAACTATTAAAAATGAGCAATGGACTTTAGAAACATTTATCTACAAGAAATTAAATTTAGTAACATTTATCTAAACAAGATAAACATTTTAAAAGGATGTGAAAAAAGTTCAACATCACTAGTCATCAGAGAAGTAAAAATTAAATCACAATGAGATATGCCTTCACATTTGATAAAATTGATACTATGAAAAAATCACAGATAACATGTCACCGTGGATGTGGTTAAAAAGGAATACCTATACATTCTTACTGGTCTTTTAAATTAGCAGTTTGGAAAACAGAATGAATATTCCTCAAAAATTTATAAAAATATAATTATCATATAATCCAGAAATCCCTCTTCTGAGGATAAAATCAAAATAATTGAAATGAGTATGCCAAAGAGGTATCTGCACTCCCCTGTCTATTTAGCAATGTTCACAGTGGCCAACATATGGAAACCAACTGTCTATCAATGAATAAATGTATTTAAACATGTGGTATATATACACAATGGAATATTATATATAAAACAATGGACTAGTAACTTACATGTGGAATTTAAATAAAAATTAAACTCAAATAATTAGATGATAGAATATTGGTTATGAGAGGCTGATGGGAGAGAGAGTAGGAAGATATTTTGGTCAATGAGTATAAAATTATAGTTGGAAAGGAGAAATAAATGTTGGTGCTCAATTTCACAGTATGATAAGTATAGTTAATAATAATGTATTGTATCTTTAAAACAGCTAAGAGAGAAATTTGAATGTCCTCACCATAAAGAAATGATGAACATTTGAACTGATAGCTACACAAATGAGGCTCTACTTGGAGTGGAAAGGCTCTTCAAGGAAAGCGAACCTTTCCCCATTCCTCTCCCAGGCATTTTCCTGTCACTTGATCCTGTAGTTCACGCTGATCTTCCTCATTCTGTTGCTTAGTGTGGTTTATTCCTACTTAATGAATGCACAAGGTGATCCCTGACTTTCATGGTTTGGATATGAGGTGTCCTTTCAAAGTGCCTGTGTTAATACAGAAATGTTCATAGATGACATGATTAGATTATGAGATCTGTAACCTGATCGGTCTGACCTAATTTTAATGAACTAACTGGGTGTTAACTATAGGCAGGAGGAGCATGGTTTGGAAGAAGTGGGTCACAGCGGGTGTGAACCTAAAGAGCTCACCTTTCCTGCAGCCCATTCCCTTCTCTTTCTGCTTCCCAGCTGCCATGAGGTGAGCAGCTTTCCTCCAATGACATCTTCCTGCCATGATGTTTCACCTAACTTTGGACCCACAGCAATGGAGCCAACTGATCATGGACTGAACCTCTGCAATCATGATGAAACTTGTCCTCCTCTAAATTGTTCTTGTCAGGTATTTTGGTTACAGTGATAAAAAGTTGACTAGCACACCCCACTTTCAGATGGACTTGATGAAAGATGTTGTGTAGTGTTGAAGGAAAGCAGGGCACCTGGCAATGTGAAAACCATTTTTTGTTAGGATGATATGTTCATGTGGCCATTGTTAGGCTTATGACGAGAAAATGTTGGAGGAAGCAATGATTTGATTATTTTACAATATTTATGTGTATCAAAATGATGTTTTAGCCCATAAATAAAAATAATTATTAATATCAAAATGACATTTTAGCCCATAAATAAAAACAATTATTGCCAACCAAAAATAAAATTAAAAATTTAAAAAGAAACTAATCTGTCAATATAGAAGTCAATGGTCACATGTGACTATTAATTTTAATCAAATTTAATAATATTCTATGGTCATTTAAAGTGCCTAAATGACTTATCATACTGTATAGTAAAATCTATAGGATAATACTACCATCACAAAATATTTTATTAATGTTGGATAAGGGTACTTTAGAATTCCACTTGGTTCTTAAATATCTCACTTCAAAAAAATTCTCACCTGATCAAACTAGAAATTTCACTTATCCAGATTTCAGTATATCACTATTCATTTCTAGAAGTAAACTTTTGGAAAAGTGATGGTTAGAGTACTTTTAAAAATTAGGGGAACTTCATGAATATTTAAGGGCAGCATTTATGACAATTCTATGCCTGCCTAGATGAGTTCCATCTGTGGCTTGCTTTCATATTCATAAAAGACATGTTAGTGAGCTTGCAGAGAAGATATATATCTCCAACTTGTGTTTTCTTTAGACATGACTAATTTTCACTTCAAGAATATGATTATTTTGATCATCATATTACCTTAAATCTTAGTTTACAATCAATCAATTTACAAATGGTTAAATCATTAAAACTAAGTTGGATTGAAAGGAAAGTTTACTGCATTCTCTTGAGTATCAATAAGCCATATCAAATCAACTGATAGTCTAAATAAAAATAAAGTAATCACTGTGAAAATACATCATACAGTGATTCATTCTTCCAAGAAGCATAATGTTTCCAGAGATATTACAGAATCAAAAATACACAGATGGAGTGTATTTCTGTAGAATTGTACTTATATCCTCCCTCTCATCCCTCTCTCTGTCTATACATATATATTTTTCTGTTTTCTTTTTGCAATAATGGAGATCAAATAATCCAGGACTTCATTCATATTATTCAAGCATTGTACCACTGAGCTATATCTCTAGCCCTATATTCTATAGTTTTGATGTATCTAAGAAAATAAACTTCTGAGGCTTGCTTTTGATAATTTCTTCCTTTTTTCCTTCTTTCTTCCCTTTCTTTTTTCTCTCCCTTCTTTGCTTCCTCCCTCTCTTCCTCCCTTCTTCCCTTCCTTCCTTCCTTCTTTTCTTTTTTCTTCCTTTTTTTCTTTCATTTTTTCTTTCTTCATGCTCTGCCTCTGTTTTGTGGAAGAGTTCTTCTGAGACAAATCAGTTCTATGAATGGATATTTGGGACACTGATAAATAATCTGAAGATGTAGTCCTTTTTATAGACAGTATAATATCAGTATTATTCTTTAAATCCTAGCTAGTTATTTCTAGATATTTCTCATTTCTTTTTAAACTCTAATTTTTTTCACCCCAGGTGATTTTTTTGGGTAAATATTAAATTATTTATGACACTAGTTCAAATAAAGTCTTTTATTGAATGACCACATTCAGAGACATTTTAAATTCTAAGTTTATGAATGAACTGTTAAATAATATCTCAAATTCATTTTATGATAAGAGGTTCAATATAGTATTAGAATAATGATTAATATTTTTGATAAAATATCAACTAAAATTCTTATTGATTTTCCATAAGGAGACAAAAAACAATTCATTTTAAAATTATGTTTTGCAATGTTTGAAATATATAGGAAGATCTTATGAATTTAATATATTACTTAATAATTAATATATCATTTCAAGTTATTGCAATACTTATGGGGAAAGTAACAAAGAAGAAAATCTCATTATTAAGGCATTTCAGTATGCTAATTGAAATTTATTTCTTTGTATTACATGAAATGAATAAAAAACTTGGATGTAAATTAGCAGAGGTATTCAAGCATTGTCTGCAAAATAGAAGCCAGAAAAGAAGAAACTTTTAATTAAAAATTCAGTAAGTGGTAGATAAAACCTCAAAATTATAGTTGACTGTTCCATTTTTGGCATTTGCATTCTCTGTGAAAAGTAAAAGAAATACGTATCAAGTGAATTGATGGAACAAAAACTTATTTAGTTTTGATTTCTTAAAATTTATTCTATTTTTAATTGACACTTCTTTAATCTTACGTTTTGTGAGTATGAGAGTGTCATAAAGAAGATAAGAAATTTATAACAAATCATTTTAAATATATTCTGTTCTGATATTTAGAAGAAAAAAAGATAAGAATGAGCTGGTCTAAGAAGTCTAAGACTATTTTATTCTTGAGCAGAGTAGAGATTGAGATATTGCTTGTTCTCTAGAGAAGAATCTATTTACAAACAATTTTAAATTTCCAGTGTAAGTTGTATGACCATGAAGCATGAAGTCTGCAAATAAGTAAATATGGAAATAATTATCTTATTTAAATAGAAAATGACATACAAGTTACAATAGAATAAGTCTGTCAGGCATGGTGTAAGATATGCCCAAAGCATTTGGTTTTGTAATGCTTACAAAACACTTTTGGGTACATGAGTGAGGAAGGATTGGGCATCAATAGTTTGTTTTGCACTATCTTTTTAGAAAACATGGATGGGATACTGCAGCCTACTGCAGCTCACTATAATGTGATGCATCTTCAAATCAATAATTTCCTGAAAATAGCCAGGTGTGAGCACTTTATATGTTCACCTATGCTATGGTTGTCTTCTGTGATTGGGAAACCCTGATATAAGCCTTTTTTTCATCTTTATAGTCTTTCTATGAAAGGATTCCAGTTGATTTCACATTGGAGTGTAAGAAATAACTTCTTATATGATTACATAGAAAAACATTTATTGAAATATTGCATTATTTAAATTAGAGGAAGTATAATAATCTGTGTAATAGTAAAAATGTCATATTATCAGGAGGCTGAGGCAGGAAGATCACAACTTTGAAGTTAGTGTGGGCAATTTAGGAGATTATGTCTCAAAATAAAATTTTAAAAGGATTATAGATATAATCCAGTGGTGGAGCACATGCATGTGGAAGCTCCCAGAGTTCAATCCCCAGCACCTATAAAGTCATACTAAAAATCTATGACAAAATGTTTTCAAGGAAGAAAGATTAGAAATTTAGAAAGGATGAAGGAAAGCTAAAAATATAGGCTAAAGAACTCTGAACAAAGCAGCAATGGGAAACTTTTGAATGCCTGGAATTGATGGAATATTCAGAATGTGGCTGGAATCAAAGTGTGGCCAGGTCATGCTCCCTACATATTCTCTTAGAACTTCTAACCTTCAAGACTCTGGGAAAATAGATTTATATTGCTATAAGCCACCAAGTTTGTAGTGCTTTGCTGTGGCAGCCTTTGGGAACTAATATGACTCACATTTAAAACTTAAAATGCAAACAGCTTTGCCTTCCTATAACATGACAAGAAAAATTGTGAGAAATTAAGAGGGAAAAATGAGTCAAAATAAATCATAGCTACTTTACTCTTATTTTGCATGGACTGGTTACAAGGCTTATGTTGATCATCCAAACTTTATATGAGGAATACCTATTTCCTTTTTATTTGCTCTGTCAAAAACATAGTGGGTTAGCAATGCTTACATAATTATGTCATCTTAGATTTAGTTCTCTCAAAATACAATTATTAAGCAGTCCTAAGTATTTACCATTGACCAATACTATTAACAATAATAGTACTAAGATTTTGCATGTTCCAATTTTCCTTGTCCCCAATATATAACAGTTACCTAATTCCCTTTTGGTAACTGGAACAAAATCATTTTGTCTATTACAACTGGCAGAGCTTACAGTGGCCATATGATAGTCTCAGCTTTTAATTTATTCTATGTTTTACCTAATAAAAGTATTATATAGTAAGATATCAAACCTACTAAGCCCAATATCATGGAAACATGAAACAGACATTCTACAATTAGAGAAAAGTATCTAAGTAGGTACAATAAGGAGAGGTGTCATAGACGTTTTATTGACTATGTCTCAGTCCTATAACTTCTTACTATTTGGGAAATAGCACTATTTTATTCATTTTTTTATTTGACCATATATTTCTGACTGATGGACACTTGATATTAACCCCATGGCACAAACACATTGCTAGATTTCCTGTAGTTCAAATAAGCTTCTTCATCTTAGCATTATGTGAAATGCCATGATGATGAATTGAGGACCTTTATGCCCATATATTATACTATTATCCATTTCATGACAAATGTAACATTGACAACATGAAAAATCATTATTGCAGACTTTAAAAATAATATAAAGTTGAAACAGTTTATTTTGAACAAAGTTTGCAAATAAATTTGGCATTTGGGTATACTATATAAAATTCTTGAAAAGTCTAAATTATCAAGATCAAAGAGGAATAAAATAGACATTTCAGAGTCACTGACTTGCA
>CM053400.1:157401689-157429094 GCA_028644305.1 Xerus rutilus
GTGGCTCAAGCCTGTAATCCCAGCACTTAGGGAGGCTGAGACAGGAGAATCGCGAGTTCAAAGCCAGCCTCAGCAATGGCGAGGCGCTAAAGCAACTCAGTGAGACCCTGTCTCTACATAAAACACAAAATAGGGCTGGGGACCTGGCTCAGGGGTCGAGTGCCCCTGAGTTCAATCCCTGGTACCAAAAAAAAAAAAATGAAGAATGAAACAGTTCTATTATCATGATTAGCAAAGTTGTTTGTTATAATTTCTTTATTATCCCACTGACAAAGAGCCATCAGATATTATGCTATTTAAAACATTTTACAAACAATACTCCCAATATGACTCAGAAAAAAAAGAGTCAGACTCAAAAATGAACCAAAGTAGATATTTATTCCAAACTAGTTCTTATTGTATATGAAAACCATGCTACAACAAATGTGCTTCAATAAATCAATACTAAATAGTCAATAAATATCTTCAATCTTAAAGTGATTCTTAACCAGTCACAAAATTAAAGCTACCACCTATTACAATTAATTTTTGCTTTTATCTTAAAGCAGTTTTTAATATGAATGATACTAAGTTTTACATTATAACTCAGGGTTGCTGCTAACTATGTAATTAGTGTGAAAGAAAGAAGAAAGCAAAAGCATTGAGCAAAAATGAAAATTCAGATAGCCATCGTTATTTCCAACAAATTTTATTTTTACTCAAAGGTCTAGTACTATGGATTAATGAAGGATATAAATCAAGAGGAACAGTTGGAAATTTTAATAAAGATATGGAGAGAGATATGCTAAATCTATATTTAAAGTTATTGCATTTATTCCAAAGTTTTTTCTCTTCAATGATTATCACTTCTTGTATGAGTATATGGAGAACAGATGATACAGAAGTGAACTTTTCTATATACGTGTATGAACACACCACAATGAATTTCAACATAGTGTAAAATAAGACAGGGATCCCAATTAGAACAAGATACACTTCATGTTTGTATATATATGTCAAAATACATGCTATTGTCATGTTTACCTAACAAGAACAAATAAAAAACAGAAGAGGATCTCCAGTCCCCTCATACTATCCTTTAGAAAAATTAACACAGAGCCCAATAGGGCATTATGCCCCAATGGGACATTAAGAAAGCCAAAAAAATGAGATATTCTACTTTTATATGTATAGCTCATAAACTAATGATGAATTGGAAGATAGTTTTCTTTTTATTTGCTTATTTTCATTCGTTTTCAATGAATTCTCAGTGTTCTCTGAAATAAATCAGTTCTAAACACAATGGAAAAGCTTCTTTCTAAAACTCATAGTATCAAGTATAAATAAAGAATGCATGTGTTTCTTTTGACTTATATTGGCTGAACCTAGTGAATATAGTACCTTCATTTTTAAAAAAAGTTTATGTGAACTCAAATTTAAAAATTACTAGGAACTAGTTATAGAAAGGCAGGAAAAGACAGAAATTACTTTCATTCAGCCTGATAATATTTAAGAAGAATTAGAGAACAGAGAAGAGTGTGTGATATGAAAAGAGAAAGAACTTTTCTTCATTATCATTAATAACTGTACAAGCTAGCATATATCTTACAGGTAAAAGTAATTTTATTGTTGTTCTTAATAAAAGTGTCCAATATCCTTTCAGAGATATGATTTGCACTTAAGTGAATTCTTCATAATGATTCAGTTTCATCATGTAATGGAATGAGACTTAACATTAACATCCCAGAGTTATATATTTAATTATATTCAGCTTCAATTATAATTACCAAGTGATACAAAGCCTCTAGCTTAACTCCTGGAGGTAATCAATTTTATGATAGGAGTCTTGGACAAGTGCAGATCACATTAGCCCACTAGCTCATGTGTACTGGCTAATTATGCAAAATTTCGTTTTGCTAAACATCTCAAGAAAATGGCACTAGGAAATTCTGTAGGTAAAATTTCTCCCAAAGTTATTTATTCATGTGACTTTCACTTTGGTAAGAAAGGTACTGTATTTGGTAGTTAACACTTTCAATACTCTCAATTGTTTCTCTCTGAGTCCTTCTCTAATCTTCTCTTGTCTATTTTCCTATGAGGAATAGAAGATTCAACTCAAACTGTTCTATTTATTTTTCACTTTCTTTCATGTCTTCAGTACCATATACAGCCTTTTAGAGTTTCACAATGGACTAGATGAAAAAGATGAAAATTCTCAGCATCCCAAGATATTGAATAATAGGGTTTACCTCTAAATACAGTGAGTAAATGGATTATTTTGTTTTGTACCTTTAAATTTTTGGGTTGAGCATTAGATTTTTAATTTGGGGACATATAAATATGACTGGGTATATCTCTCCAAAAACAAATGCTGAACTCCACTCAGAGCATCTGATTCAAGATCTGCAGCCTATGGAACAGTTTTAGAAACACTGACCTGAGAACAAGGAAGGAATTTGCTGGCCCTTAGCTTACTTAAAAAAAAAGAAAGACGAAATTGATCTGACTTGTACTAGCTACGGGTTTTTATTTTCCCCATGAAGCCAAAATCACATCAGGGAGAGATGATGTAGCTCCTTAAGCCTGTCTAAGTGATAAACATTTTGAACCAAAACTCATATAAATTCTTATTAAATCTTTTCCAGTGTATCATTGCAAAATGTTCTCCCTAGTTCAGCTCTTTTTTCCATCAATCCAACTACCAATATAAAATGACTGGGGCTGGAAAAGAAGTATTCATAAAACAGGTTATATAGGACAATCTTGGCCTTTAATTCAGAAATTAGAGCAGTTTTCTCATGCTGACTTCCTTAAGTGATGTGAAACCAGATGTCTACAAGGATGCTTGAACCTGGCCCTTTTGGATCACATGCACATAAGGGTAATAGCATGTCAAGACAGATTGAAACAAGCACATGTGAAACGACTATGTGCATTTAAAAGTATTGTTAGGTGTAAAGGGACACACAAGTTAAGGTCATTTAGCTTATAAACTGATTCCTACAATGGAAGTCAGAAGTAAAAAGAAAAAGAAAAGAAAAAACCCCAAACCAAAAATAAATAGAATTAAAGACACCCTAAACATGTACTCACAGCTAGTTTGGTTACAAAACCTGTAATAAATATCCATTTTCTTTGAACTAATTTGTAAATATCTCATATATTAAAAATACATATATGTATACACAAAAATCTACATATATAGAAATTTTCTAAATATTTCAAATTTATTATATATATGATAATACTGTAGTGCCATATTTATGCATTATATATTAATATTTATGTATTTTATTTCAATATTGTAATACTAGTAGATTTTTGTGTGTGTATATGAGAATAAAATGATTCTTTTAGAGTTTGTGTGCAAGTGACAGAAATCTAAATCAAATTGATTTGACCAAAATAATATATAGACTCATTAATAAAAACCAGGATACTGTGATATTCAAGCATAACTATATTTAAATGTTAAAACAAGTACAATATCCAGATTCACTGTATATGTTAACATGGCTTTCTTTATTTCAGTGTATTTACTTTCATTAAACGTATTTCCATGTGTTCAGTTTCTCATCTGTGCGGAGGTACAATGGCTGTAGGTACTGTTTTCAGTAGTATAAGTACAAATCTAGCAAGAATTCTTAAGGATGGCTATTCTAGCATTACATGTGGAATTTGAATGGTTAACTGGTTTAGATTGTTTATAAAGTATTTCTGAATCTCTATCTGTGGAAGGGAAATATTATGAGGGTACAAACAAAAACAAATGACATCATCATCAACAACAACAAATGCCTCCTAACTCAATGATAATCCATGATTTTCAAGGCTGATTACTGGGTTTTTGGCAAATCTAACTGAATAGATCATGCTTTTTGAAAATGAAGAAAATTTTCAAAGAGAAAAATAGTTTAGGCATGTTATTATAAATTCTATTGTAGCTACTTTGAGTTTGAGAGGTTTTATACCATTAAATGTAAAATGTTAGCTCAATAATCTAGAGTACTTAAAAAATGTATAGGCTTAAAATATAATTTAAGAATCATCAGCATAACAGTTATTTGAAGTCAGAATTAAAATGTTAAGACCTGAAATATTCAGAAGACTCTTCAAGAAAAATTAACAAAAGAAGACAAAGAAACAAAGACAGGTGGTATCAATCCTATATCTGTTTCCTCCCCAACTGGGCACATAGTAGGGCTCACTCCCTGGCCCCTGTTGTTCACTTGTGTGAATGGCTGCTTCTGTCAATGCAGTCTTCTGGCCATTTGTGAACTCTGTCATTTAACTGACATATAATATTCTCTTTTTTTTTTCTTATGGGAAATAGCAGCTTAAAGATGCCAGTTGCTACAACTGACTTGACCTACGAGTAGCTCCAATGAGCACAACTGCTCTACTAACACACGATGGATATATATAATTTGCATGAGATAGAAACATGTTGCATATAGTGCCTCAACTACAAAAGGAAATGTCTACTCAAAGGAAGATGTGGAAAACGATCTCTAAAAGCAAACTAAAAATAAAAACTAATCCATCAGATTATTTACCTAAGTAAAATAGAGATATTGATATATAGATATATTGAATATTGATATATATATTATAATTGATGTAGATTTTGAAATAACTAAAGGGGAGATTTGAATACTTTACAATGTATTTGTGTGTGTGTGTGTGTGTTTGTGTGTGTATGTGTGTGTTTATAACTCTGGGAGAGTGTTAATAATCCAAGAGGTAATAGAAAAAAAAATAGTATGAAATCTGTAAACTAGGTTGCATGTCTGTTACTTACATTGTAATCACTAAGGAAATTGTTTCTTCCATGGAGAAATCTAATTAAATAATCATCACAAACCTTTTACCAGTTCTGCTTTGAAAAATCTGGAAAAAATGTCACTCTGCAATTAACCTGAATGGCCACTTGATGTCAGTATTATGTTATGCCTGTTGATTACTTTGGGTTAGTATTTTCCTGTAGATACTACAAAATATAGAAATCTGCCTTTTTAAAGAAAAACCTCAAGCCAACAATAGTTATATTACCTTAAAAATTTATATTTAGTCAATTCAGTATTTACGTCCATTTATATCCTAAGATTTTCAGACCTCTAATACTGAATTTTATAGGTTTATTTTGAAAATACAAAGGGCAGTTATTTTTTGCTTTGTCTAATGTGGCTATTTAAAATTTTCCCATTACTATCAGAGACAGTAAGAATAATTCCAAGTTATCTATGTTTCTTGTTTATATTTATCTATTGCCATTGTTGAATTAAGTTAATTCTAAAATTGGCAAACTAATTTCTATGTATAATTTAACATTTGAAAATCATTGAAAAATAATATTGACCTTAAAAATTATAGTATTATGTAATGAAAATTCTGTAGCTGTTTATTAATATATCAGTATAAGAGTCTGTAAGTGTATGTGATCTATGCTGAATTTATCTCTTTAATAAAATAGGGTAAGAACAGTGAAATTAAGGTATAGAATTAAAATATTTAGTATGACAAATTCAACAGTAATTCTGGATATTATTTCATAGTTATTTATGGTTCATTGTCATTTTTACTGGCTATAAAATGTTTCATCTAAGCTTTTGTTCTCTGAGCAATGCTGAGTGGATTATATTACTATTTGTCTTAGTCCACTTTGTGTTGTTATAACAAAATACCTCACTTTGGGTAGTACATAAAGAAAAGATGTATATTTGATATACAATTCTGGTAAATGGAAGGTCCAAATAGCACCATAACAGGACCTCCTGGCTACAATGTTGTGAAGTAGAAGGGGAACTGTACATATGCAGAAGGGGCTAAGTGTGTGGATAGCCTTGCCTTATAATGATTCACTCTCCTGGGAACCAACCATTCCTCTCCCACTAAATGCACATTAATCACTTTTTGGGATGGTGCACCCATGATCTAATCATTTCCCTCTAGGAAAAATCACATGTATTCCATCATACCATATAATTAAATAAGCATAATGGTATGTTTTTCACTTATTAATGGCTTGAGATTGATATAATTAGTTTCTCTTAAAATTTCTTGGAGAACACTGCGCTCAATTTTTTGATACACTGGCTATAAATTATTTACCCATATATCTTCTTTCCTTAAATATTTATTCATACTACTTTATGGATACTTTTTATACTTTCTTCAGAAACTAAATATGCATATTAAAATTAAGTTGGTATTAGTTTAATGATATTAAAGAAAATCTTATTGAGCCAGCAGATTCAATAAAAATCTAAAGAAATTTTTCATGTTTTTACTTTGAATTACTCATTTTTATGCACAAATTTTCCTTTTTTTTTTTTTGTAACAGGGAATTGAACCTAGAGGTGGTGCTTAACTACTGAGCCACATCCTCAGTCTTTTTTTCTTCTTCGTTTTTTCATTTTGAGACAGGGCCTCACTAAGTAGCTGAGACTGACTTTGAATCTGTACTACTCCTGCCTCAGCCTCCTGAGCTGCTGGGATTACAGGGGCACACCACAATGCCCAGCTCAATAAATTTTTATTTTAATACATGATAATCCATTAAGGCATTTTATTAATATCACATGAAAAAGCTCAATATTTTGCATTTATTTTAGTTTTTTTTAGATGCAGATAAATGTTTTACAATGACTTGAGAAATCAAATGTAATACATTTGTCATGAGAAAGTATCAAAATTGCTCAGTTTTTGGTCTTTTATGGAAAAGTTTATATAGTGTATGGAAAGTTTTTTCATGGGGAACTATATATAAATGTATGGTCTAGATGGGATTCAATCAACAATAGATTTCACCTTACTTCAGTTAATATCACATACTTTCTTTGTGTTCAGCATAGAGAATGTAATTTAACTGAATTGCAATATTTAGCATTTTTGTTATACTCAATATTCTTCATTTTCATGTAAGGTATCAGATGACTCCAATTAGAAAAGTTGTCAATGGAGATATGAGGTATATCAAGTAAATAAAATTTGAATTTAAAAGCAGTAATATGTTTTCAGATCACAGAACAGAAAAGTACAAATTTGAGGTTCCCATCACAACTATCTTCAGGTTCCATCATTTACTAACAAGGTACACAGAACTCACTACATGTGTTCTACTCATAATTAAAGTTGTACTGTGGCAAAAAGAAGATAAATAGTAGAACCTGGCAAAGGAAGAATCACGTAAGTCAAAATCAGGGAGGATTCCAGCAACCTTAGGGCAGCATTCCCTCCAGGCACCAATGTATGAAAATACTCAAAGAGTATAACCAAACAGAAAAACTCAACTGAGCTTCTGTTTTCAGGTTCTTATTACTTTGAATTATGTTTGCATGATTCATTGAACCAGTGACCATGTAACTGTTGTCAGCTGGAAGACTGAGTGATAATATGTGGCTCAAGCCCTGAGCTCTCTAACCATGTGGTTGGTCTTTCTGGCATTAACAGAACATGTCTTCATTCATACTATTGGCATAAACTAAGATGCCATCCTAAGTATCTTGCTGGCCTAGTACATAACATAGATACTTTTCCCACTTGTGAAATTCTACCCCCATACATACACCAATGTATATATGTATAGGTATGGAATTTCCCCAGTGGTCCTATTTTAGAAAAAGAGAGAAAGAGAGACAGAGTGACAGAGAAAGAGAGATTTTAAGGAATTGGCTTAAACAATTGTGGAATCATGGCTGCTACAAGTATGTGAAAAATAGGCTAGTAATCTGGAAACCAGGGAAGGTTTCCAAAAGACAAGTTCACTGGCAGAGTCCCATTTTCTTCCAGGAAAGTCAATTTTGTTTCTATTCAGGCCCTCAAATGATAAAATGGAGGACAAACTACTTTATTCAAAGTCCACAGTGCAAAAGTCTGAAAGTTATCTCTTCCTGAAAACATCCAAAATACTATTTAATCAAATATCTGAGCACTCTTGCCCAGTCAACTTGACATAAAGTTAATATAAAAAGAAGTTACCTTCTGGGAACTAGAGACAGGATCTAATGAAATTCTTTGCTTTACATTTCATATTTTCATTGATATAATGATATAGTGTTGAATTGTTCATATTTTTCCTCTTAAATGTTTAAAGCCCAATTTAAATTAAATTATATTTGTTTTCATTTCCTATTTCATTCTCTTCCCCGGGAAACAACACATAGCCAAATAACATGGAATTGGGGCAAAGGTGTTTAAAGTGCTTTTCCATCCTAGATTTTTTCACTAGGTTTTTTTTTTTTTCCTTATAATTTAAGTTTTCCTCTGTATTTATATTTTCTAAAAGCCTAGGCATGAATGTCAAAAACAGAATTTAATTTTATTTGGCAAGTGTAGTAGCAGGGATTAGTTGGTAAATTGGGAAAAGAAATTTAGGAATAGTGTGTGGCACATCTAATTTCACTTATGTAATAACCTTGAATATTTAAAAAAAAATCTATCAGTACATACCCCAAGGTCCTTTATAGCATACAGAAACTACTAACTTAAACACACACACACACACACACACACACACACACACACACAAACTATATTTCCAACACTATTGTCAAATTTTTTGCCACAGTTATTTTCAATATTTTGACTTATTTTTTATTATTTTTGATATTTTGATTCAGAACCAAATTCCACAGAGAGAGGGTGGGAGGACACAGGACCTCCATTTTATTGGCATAGTCATAACCAAAGTTGATGGCTATAGAACTGATGATATTAGCATCTACTTTCTTGTCTCCTTAGTCCTAAAGTTTTTGAGGCTGGGGTGTCAGAACAGATTCCAGCAGACTGTAGAGTTCTATCTTTAGGAGAGACCACAGTCCTTTGTACCACACTTTTCCTCACTCTGTACCCGGAGAGTGCGTGGAGGGAGAGGCATTAGTGAGGAGGAACAGGGAGGATAGATGCACAGAAGCACATTTACCTCCCTGCCTCTCATAGGATAGTCATGTAAAAAAGGAAGCATCTGCGAAGCTTGCGTGTTCCCAATGTGCACACCACAAATGACAACAAAATATTACATAACATAGTGAATTTTTCCTTTGTGTTTCAGCATAGTTTACTGTTTTATGCTTTATGTGGGTTCGTTACTTTAAGCTATGCTAAATAAGCAGATATTCCCTTCTGTTCTCTATTTAAATATGACAATATTATGATGTTAATTTGCTTACAAAAGCCTACAGTGTTCTGCAAAGAGTGTGAATTTGAGTGAGCAAATGGTAAATAGAAGTATTAAATATGTCACTAAAAGTGATTCAACACATACCTGGTCAGGGAAAGGAGTAATTTTCGGTCTTTCTTTTTTCCTTTCTTTTTAAAATTATCTTTACTAAAACCAGTTATAATACTTCTTCACAATCACTTCTATAGTAAAGTGTCCTCAATTTTAAAAAGGGAAACAAAAGCATATTTCATTAAAAGGATTATTGATTTAATTGTACACGAAGAAAGATGTGTTAGTTAAATAAAACATCGACAAACAAAAGCAGAGTTCAGCATGATCTCAATATGTAAAATTCGACTCAATAAATAAAGCTGGCTTGGAAACAGAAATGAGGACCTAAGTAAAATAAACATATCTTTTACGATAGCAAAAGGCATAATCTAAACATTAAGATTCAAATATCAAAATACTGAAAAATACTATTTAAACAACATCATATTGACATTCAGAGGAAATATTTACTCCATATTCTCTTAAATATCCCACAAGTTTAACTTAAGTACATGAACACCTGTAGGGAAATATAATGATTTAAACATAAGTAAAAGTAAAGGATTCAGCCTGAGATTATATTGGTGACTCTTTGTCTTAAAGATAAAAAAAAACCACTAGAGTAGACAAGGACATTTATGACCTGGCTGCTATTCCCTGTGCCTTCTTTCTCATGGCTCTATTGTTCTGCACACAATGTGTTCTGATTTAAGTGTGGTTCTTTAAATAGATCAGAACTTTCACTAGTAGCACTTGATTTTTTTTCTGCTTGAAATAAACTCTACCACTTTCAAACACTCTATTAACTCACTTTGTCTTTAAGGACTCAGCTCTATCTGAGAATCCCTTTGGAGTCCTTCCTGCACAAACTTTCCATCTTCCCCTGACTTCCTATGATTAGGGGTTAGGGGAATCTTCTCTGTTTGCCTGGTAGGTCTCCTAGGTGGTAAATTCTTCTGTCACAGCATTTCAAAAGTCATTAACATCTTCAGTTTACCTTTATTAAATCATTTCGAAAATTAAAATATGAAATAGTGTATTGTTCCCAAGTTTATCTCTTTCCTGAGACATTGCCCCACATACTTGCATAAAGCAGGCAGATTTTCCTGTGTTAAATTGCCCTGTGGGACAGGTTATGATACTTCCCTAAAAATGAAGCTGGTTGAATACTCAATACACTTGACTTTTTTTTTTAGTACCAGAGATTGAACTCAGGGTACTTGACCACTAAGCCACATCCCCACCCCTATATTGTATTTTATTTAGAGACAGGGTCTCACTGAGTTGCTTAGCACCTCACCATTGCTAAGGCTGGCTTTGAACTTGGGATTCTCCTGTCTCAGCTTCCCAAAGTGCTGGAACTACAGGTGTGCGCCCGCACCCGGCTTTTTGACTTTTTTTCCCTACAGTTTATGGTTTTGTTTTGCTTCTGTTCTTATTTATGTTTTGGAAGAGAGAAAAAGTTGAATACAGGCAACAGGAAAGGGAAGGTAGCTTTTAAAAAGAAGAAAGTGTTTGAAAGTCACCTCTGTGGGTGGAAACAGCAGAACTTTTGGCAGGAAGCAAAACCTCCTAGTAAGTAACACTGAGGGAGAATGAACACCAGGCACTGCACCTCCTATGCTGGGTGAATAAATCTCAGGCACAGGGCCTTTCAGACCCACCAAAGATGATCTTTGATGGTCCTTGCATAGCCTAAAGGAGCAGAGGCTGGGGACCTTGGGGAGCCACTGGACCTGACTGGATAGGTGTCTCACTTGGAACCAGAACATTCACAAAACCAGCAAGACTGCTTCAGTCTATCACCTCCTTTGACTAACTTGTAGAAAGAAGTGAAATGATTGAAATTGAATCTCCAGTTGCCTTTGTTACTTGACAGTCTGTTTAGTTCATTTATGCATTTACAGAATATTTAAAGAAAATGGAAAAATCCACATGTAATCATGTCAAATAATTGATTTCACTAGTAACTCATCTTATTTTAAAATTATTCATCAGTTATCATTTCATGTTGCTACATTTTCTATATCATGAAACCATGAAAGGCAGGAATCCTGTTTTCTCTGCAGAAACCCCTGATGAGGGAGGTGGTTATTTTCCTTCTATTAGCTAGTCAGATGAACTCCACATTACTTTGTGATAAAGTTCTCCTGAGAGGAGGGGTAGACTTTAATGGTACTGGATCCAATTTCTATCCTGTTCATCATATGCCTGAATCATAGTGGGTGTTGTATCTAATGAAAAGACACAATGTGGAATTTGTCTTGTGCATGTTACATATTAATACTTAAGTCTGGACTTCAAAGTTCTCTTTAGGAAGCTAAGTAACTTCTTTTTTTTTTTTTTTTTTTTTTGGTACTGGAGGTTGAACTCAAGGGCACTCGACCATTGAGCCACATCCCCAGACTTATTTTGTGTTTTATGTAGAGACAGGGTCTCACGGAGTTGCTTAGCACTTTGCTGTTGTTGAGGCTGGCTTTGAACTCTAGATTCTCCTGTCTCAGCCTCCTCCATAAGTGCTGGGATTACAGGCTTATGCCACCGTGCCTGGCTGCTAAGTAACTTCTAATTACTGTATAAGTATAAGAGAGAGGGAAGTTTCTGGAAATTCAGAGAATGTCAAACGATCATTCATCATTTGGCCTAGAGTTCTGTGAACAAAAAGAAAAAGGTCCAATTCTTAGGCAGCCATAACTAAAAGTCAACATATTTATGAATAAATTGTTCATGAAGTTGTATAAAACAAAAATCTGTGCTTCAGTAAGCAAGTTGCCTTTAATAAATTCTCATACTATCCATACACTATGTGATTATTGTTATAGGAGTTGACTATGACTCTATAATAGAGAAAGCACCTGAACCAGAGATGAGATAACAAGTTAATTGCAGAAATAAAAATAAAACTAAAAATAACAATGCAACAACAAACATAATAGCAAAAATATTTTAGTTACTGTAACTTTGTGGGTGTTATTTTCTTCATTTATGTTGGTCAGATGGATCCCTCATTCTACTCTGAAAGCATGAGCTCTCATTGGATGGTGATAGTCTTTCTCCTGATAGGGTAATTAGACCTAATGACACTGGATCCAATTTCTATTCTGAGGATCTTGTTAATCTTAATATTCTACATCGTGTATCTTTTAATTGACTACCGCATTTGTAAATGAAAATTGAATTATTTTATATTCTGCTTTTTCATTTATCTTGTGAATTGGAACTTTTAATTATATTGGAACTTATATGTTCAGAAAATGTTTTGACTTTAAATACACACACATACACACCTACATATTTTAATAGCAGCTATATAGAAACACTCAAAAAGCAATGGTTTACTTAAAGGAATTAATTGTGTGGTTTTTTAATATGTTCTCAATGGTAAAATTTTGTCTGGATAAAAACATTTTCCATAATCAAAAACTTTGCAGAATTTATCTTATATTTGGTAGTGTATATATTTAGCTTTTTAAAACAATCAGGTTATTTTACTTTAAACTGTTTAGTCTACATGAGCATTTTCCAAATTATTTCAATGTTAAACTAAATCATCTACATAGATTTTGTTTTAGATATCAGTAAAATGTTGGGTAGAATAATGATCCAAAGAACGGTAATGCTCAAGAGGTACATATACTCTTAATGAAAACAAATAATTACAGCTCATAGTACCATCTATTTTACCTAATTCAATCTCTAATGACCAATGAAATGCAACCAACCTAATATTTTTCTGGAATAAAGTCATTGTGTTTGCAACTAAATAAATGTGGTCTGGTTCATGTAGATAAATTTAGGGCAGAAGAAGAGCATGTACTTACATAAGATTAATGAGCATCACAAAGCAGGTCTATATTGTTTTATGAGTTCAAAGGAAACATTGCTGTTTTCTCAGCAAGGCAGCAATCTAAGAGACAAACAAGATAACACCAGTAGAGGGACAATGTGGGTGTCCAGGGCATAGACTTTCATTTAGATAACAAGAAGGGTTTTGCAAAATTAAACTCCCTCTAAAGTACAAAAGAATTTAAGATAACATAATGTTATTCTGAATATAAGGAAGTCTAAAACTCTTCCAAATTTTCTAAACTTTTTATGAAGTCTAAACATCTAAGGAGAATTCTCTGTTTATATTTTTACTAGAGTAAATTCAGATACTCTTCTATTAGAACACAAAATACAGCATAGATACCATCCTACAACTGAAATCAAAGTAGTTAACATTTAGCTGGGCGTGGTGGCGTGAGCCTGTAATCCCAGCACTCAAGGAGGCTGAGACAGGAGAATCGCAAGTTCAAAGCCAGCCTCAGCAACGGTGAGGTGCTAAACAACTCAGTGAGACTCTGTTTCTACATAAAACACAAAATAGGGCTGGGGATGTGGCTCAGCGGTCGAGTGCCCTTGACTTCGATCTCTAGTTCCCACTCCCCCTAAAAAAGTAGCTAACACTCAGCTTCAAAAAAGTATTTCAGAATCATAATATAACAATGCTCTTAAACCAAAACATTCAGCCTCAGAATGGTATAACATTGTCATGAGAACAAGAGGAGTTACAAGCACAGGACTCTGTGATACTCTTTTGATATACCAAAATGATTTCCCAAATTCTGCTCTCCTCTACACTCTGACACTGCTTACTTCACCACAGATATATGTGTTGAAGTCCATTTTGAGAAATTCAGAACTTCATGAGTCACTCATAATCTTGAAAATGGTGGCCAGTTTCTAGCCTAAAAGAGTTACGAGGAAATATTTCATTTAACTTCTTGTAGAGTAAGTATTTAAAGACAAATAAATGTTCAAAAATTTAAAAAAATAGAAACTTAGATTGAGCCTAAATTCCTGGTTTTCATAATTGCTTATGAAGCTTTTAAAAACACTTTTATGAGAATAACTAAATATTAAAATAATCTATTTTTATGAGTGTTTCTTATTTAATTATCAATAGTGAACCTCACCAGATGAAAAGAACCCTGAACTATATAGTAATAAGGCAAAACTCCTTTATACCAGGGAACTTGCAGACTGGTGGAAAGCAATTTATCAAGGAGACCAAGCACAATACAAGCACCTACAAGACAGGAGTGTCCACCTATTTGTGTTTATTCATCACATATTTTGATAAATAATAAGAAAAGCATGGCCTCTGAAAGTGTAGAACACAAACTTTCTATGAAGAGACGCTGACACTGTCTTCTTACACTTGACTACAAATATTCACGCTTATTTGCCACTTCTAATTGAATTAATTATTGATGGTAGTGCAGGAATTTTCATCCTAGATAAATTTAGAAAGTCATTCTACACTAAACTGGACTTCACCACTCACTCCCATGTTGGCTTTACAGAAGGACGCTATGAGGATGCTGCCTAATAAGATCTCATGTACAGTGATTTTCAAATATGCATTTCCCAAGTCTGGAGAATCAGCATCCTTGAACTGTTCAAAGAGTTACAAATCATTTGGGATTTTAGAAAATCTGCATTTGAGACTACATTAAATTTTAGACAATTTGATTAATTAAGATGGTCTCTGTCATGATTTATCCTATTAACAGTGGATGATTTTTAGCATTTTTAAAAAATCTCTGTGTTATGGTTTAGATCTTGGAATGTCCCCTGAAGAAATCATGTGTTAGGAATGTGGTAATGTTCAAAGGTGAAAGTATTGGATTATGGACAGTGTAATTTTATAGGTGGTATCTATTTGATGCATTAATTTGAATAAACTACTGGGTGGTATCTGTAGGCCGATGGAGCATGGTTGGGGAAAGTAGGTCACTGGGGGTGTGACCTTGGACTATAGCTGTCCCTAGTGCCCCATTCTCCCTCTCTCTGTCTTTTTCCCTCTCTCTGCTTGCTGGCTGCCATGAGCTGACAACTTTTCTCTGCCATGCCCTTTCATCCTGATGTTCTGCCTCACTTCAGGTTCAGAGAAATGGAATCAGTCAACCACAGACTGAGACCTCTGAAACTGAATTCAACATTAACTTTCATTCCTCTAAGTTGTTCTTGTCAGTTTTTTTGTTGTGGTGGTCAAAAGCTGACTAGCATACTCTGGCATCATTAGAAGATAAGACATTCTACCAATAGAAATGTGCACACTTCCTTGAATCTTAGATATATTCTTAAGATTTAATGCAGAGTATTAAATAAAAATTTTTCCATATCAACTGAATTTAGAACAAATTCAAAGATAGATGCAAGAGTCACTCTGGTAGATATTAAAATTTTAATATTATTATTGTAAAAGACTAGGTAATTTAACAGCTTGTGCTAAGTATATTACACTGTGTAACAAAGGACTCCTAAATTTTAGTAGATCATAACAAATAAAAAGATTATTTTTTAAATTGCATTTACTGTGAATTGTGGGTGGCTATAACTCTGCCCCTTGTATTCTTCACTTTGTGGCCAAGTCACAAAAGCAGATCCTGCCTGAGCTCCTCAGTTCACCTCATGGTAGAACAAAGAGTGATAGCAGAACCATACTTTGGCTTTTGTCTTCAACTTAAACAAAGTTCATGTCACACACAATGCACTGGATATAAAGGAAAGTTTCTCAAACTCAGCATGACAAACATTTTGGATCAGATCTTTCCTAGTCATGAGGTGGAAGGGTCATTATTGTTTAGTAGCATCTTTAGCCTTTACCTACTAGATGACAGTAATAAACAAGTTGTGACCAACAAAGATGTCTCCAGACATTTCCAAATAAAAATGTCTCTAGACATTACCAAATATTCCCTTGGGGATAAAATGGTTTCAGGTTGAGAACTATGTGTGTAAAGCCATTCACCTGGTCAAGCCTGGGGTTGTCTAATCTTACTATGATTAGGTCCAGTGGAGAAGTACCTGCCAGGGAGCTAAAAGCATGAGAGAATGACAATGCATATTTTTACAATAATACAATCCACCACAAGTATACAGAGAATACACACATACACACACATACACACACACACACTGAGAATTCAGAATATTTGAGCTTCCTGTGAGCGTGATGGCTCCAAAGACAATTGCAAAAGAGTCATTTTACTTGCAACTTTATGTCTCCCAAAGCATTTGCTGATCATCCTAAAGTCATTGAAGGGTAAGTTAAATTTATTCCACAGAAAATTATATTTTTAAAAAGTCATAGAGTACTTAAATAAATTAATTGCCAGGCTAGTTGACTCTCAAAAAATAAAATGCAAGCCTAAACTTTCATGAAAAAATATTATCCAAGATTTTACAATGAAAGTAAATGATAAAATACAGATATTCCAAAACCAAAATGCCAACCATGATGAGATATCCTCCATTTGAATACTGCCTTTAGCATCACCAGGGAAAAATAATTAATGATCAAATATTAAAGTCCAAAGGTACTTTTAGATTCTTGAAGTCAGTTTAATATTTGGTGAAATATAATCTAAAATCAAATAATAATTTCAACACATTTAAAAGTAAATCATTTGTTAATAAAATTATTAAAGTCCAAAAACATTTAATTCATTTAACAAAAATTATACTTACTCTGAACATGAGAAACACTGGATCCCTAAGTGGTATAGAGTTTTTTTGTGGTTATAAAGTGCAGAGAATATCAGGGCAGTATTCAAGTTTCAAGATCTTAGTACTGTCAATAGGTATACTCTGAATCTATCAAAAGCTAAAAATAAAAGAAAAAGGACAGTCCCATATTCAAGTGATTTAGTATCTTCAGTTTCTGTGAAAATAAACCTATTCCTGATAAAATCATATTCTAACAAATCTGAACCTAACATTGCCAATAGACCTAGCAGTCTTAAAGGATGATATCTTAAACAGTTATTGGGGAAAATCATTTGGATACAGTTAGACCAGGATATATGTCAGGTGCTTGATGACCTTGAAATGTAATTTCAAATGTGTAAAAGGTACATTTATGGCACATTTCTTACTCCTGTAGAGAATAAGTTTCACCTAGGTACACAGTCTACACTGTATGTTTTTTGTGGGGGTATTTCTGACCCTTTAATAAAGTTTATACTTGGTTGAGATATTTTCTCTTCAAAGAGAGTTGAAAATTCTGGTTTTCATTCTTTTTATTATTATTATCCAAAAACATCCAAATGGCTTTATTTTCAGTCTACTAAACAATTGGTTATTAATTCAAAATGTGTGTTTGCTGGTAAAGCAGCACAATCATAAAGCTTTTTAAATATTTTTAATTTGTTCATTTTAGATATACACAACAGTAGAGTGTATTTTGATGTATTATACATACATGGAGTATAACTTATTCTAATTAGGATTTTATTCGTGTGATTATACATGAAAAGTATTTTCACTGGTGGTATATTTGTGTATGAACATAGGAAATTCCTCTGATTCATTCCACTGTCTCAAATTTTGATCACCCCCATGCTGAATTGAGAGGAAAGGAGCATTTGAGTTTACACTCAAGCCATAGTACTCTTCACTGTAAAAGCCACCCACCATACCTACTTGGGACAATTCAACCACACATATTTACGAAGGCGACCACATAGTAGAACATACCTCCCAATTTCAACACGTGTAATTTGGAGGAACAAAAATATTCAGTTCATAACCTTTACAACTTCCAGTTTTTTAACATTAGTTTATCATTTATGTTACTCAGGTTTGAAGGAAATACTGTATTTCTATCTTGTTTCTTATTATATCTGGGGATAAGGGATCCCTTTAAACATACTTTTTCTTTTTGTTCAGTAGGCAGTGATTTTGATGAGTTATTTGTGAAGTAGGAAATAGTTTTGTATCTTTAAAGATACGAAATGCAATACCAAGGACATTCAAAGATGTCACACTTCTTATAATACTGATTTAAAAAATAAATTGTTATTATAAACAACCACTCACATTCATTACACAGATATTTATTTATATTTATTTGATACAACATATGTGTAACACCTTCTGGGTATGGCAGTTTTTTAGGTTTACTGAAACATATGGTTCATGAAGGAAAAGGATAAAGATGATTCAGGAAATACAGCAGAGGTTTTTTATTTTAGTAACAGTGAAAAATGTATTCTTGGTAATGAAAAGATGATTTTTTTGACTAAAGTATAAGTATAGTTTTAGCATTGAGATTAAAGGATTATTGGTAAAGAAAATATAATTGAGAAGAGTTGGAATATCAATACAATCATGTAATGGATAATGAGGGTCCCAGTTTCCAAGATGGGAGATTATAAGTCCTCATTAAGCCAGTGTTAGAAGCACAAGCTTTAGGCCTTAAATTTTACTCCTACTGTTATTTCTTGAATTTTAAATCAAAAACAAAAACAAAACAGACACTTCCTTATATTCTCTTTCCGTATTATTTTAATTGGAGGTCACAAAACTGAGTTTGTGACCTTGTTTCTAAAATGATAAACAAGTTCTATGGCAAAAGATTTTTTCATAAAAATAAAGAATTTAATTTTTACTTTGAAATTGCAAAGTAATTTGGAAAATTATAGTAATAATTTGGTTAGCTATCATCAGGTTTTAATCATAATTGATATATCTCTATCCCTGCAGGATTTTTTTGTTTTTTTGTTTTAATTTTTTTTAGATTTTTTTTCTTTTTGGCAATAGTCAGATTGTTGCATCACTGAAGAACAAGCTGATTTATTTACTTATGCCCAGGTGCTGTCTCCTCTTACCAGTATAAGATGCTACCTTCTCTGGCTTGGATGTGGTTTGGGTATGTCCTTTAATGAATCATATGTTGAAAGCTAATCCCTATTGTAAGATATTGAGGGGATGAAAACTTAATTCCACTATAATGTTAGAGGTGGAGACTTTAAAAGCTTATTAGGTTTAGATAACTTATTAAGGTTTAACTCTCACAACTGAATCCTGATGACTTTATTAGAAAAGAAAGAGCGACCAGACAATACACACAACACCGCTACCCTTATCACTCACCACATGATGCCTTATATGACCTACTCTGCCAGCAGGAAGTCCCTGAAACATGGTCCCCAAGAATCATGAGCCAATACAAAACATTTTACATTAAAATATACTCAGTCTGTGCTACTGTGTTATAGCAATAGAAACTAGACCAATGCATTCCGTTAAACATTAAATTAGCCCCAATCCCTTTAAAAAAATAGATATTGTAAGCACCCTTATCAATATTATACTTGCCATTGTTTCAATATGACAATACATAGAACTCAGAAACAGACTTTTTAAAGACATGTAATTTTAAAAGAACACATCTTTAGTTGATTCTTCAATTTAAAAACTAATTATATTGTTGTTATACTGATTATATTTTAGTACATTTTACACTCAAAATCTTCAATTCTAAAATCTATACCAATTTTGTTTTATATTGTATACATTTAAGTGGAAATGGAATTGAAAATGTTTCAAAATTTTTAGTAAAGATAAAATAATTAGTAAACTTTAAAAATTAATTTGACATTCTCTTTCAAATATATTACATTAATATTTGTTATGAAGAATGATGTTTAAGATACATACATATGTAGTAGATAGGCCAAAGAATTTTCCAACTTTGTTAAGCAAATTTAGTCATCTACCAGCAGTGAGTGAATGGTCCAATTGTCGCAAAAGAAATGTGACAACATGTCAGTTTCTCTGATTTTAAACATTCTAATTAGTATAAAAGTTATGTTAGGATTTTTATTTTATTTTAACATATAGTAACTTGACTTGCATATTGGGTGTGGATTTATATTACTTTTAGAACATGTACAACTGTATATAACCAATACCATACCCACCCACAACTCCATACCCAGACAACTACTCATCTGTTCTCCATCATTTACTGACTCTTTCCAAGAATGCAGTATAAGTGATATCTTTATGAATGTAAATATAATTATATCCTGGCCCTTTTAACTAGAACATGATACACAAAGATAGAGATACGTTTCATTTCTTACAGGAATGGTGCATGATAGGTTCTTCAAGGATACATGTTATACAAATGAATAAATGAATTGTGCTTTGTAACTTATTTCAATTAAGTTTTCTTTCAGTTTTAACAAAAAGAAAAAAATGTTACTTTTTAAAAATTCCCTTTTCATCCATATATTCACTCTCTTACTGTGCTGGGCACGGTGGTGCAAGCCTGTAATCCCAGGGACTCAGGAGGTTGAGGCAGGAAGATCTTGAGTTCAGAGCCAGCATCAGCAAAAGTGAGGCACGAAGCAATTCAATGAGACCTTGTCTCTAAATAAAATACAAAATAGGGTTAGGGATGTGGTTCAGTGGCGGAGTACTCCTGAGTTCAAACCCAAGTACTTCCACACCCACCCAAATAAAACCCTCATTGTGTGCTTAACTTTCCCCAAATACTAAATTTATTTTCTCTTTATATACATGGAAGCTAAAACTTAGTAGCTATTAAACATACTCACTTAATTGAAAAATAAAGTATCAAATCTATTATTAGCATATTTACAATGCCATGCAATGTCCAAATATTTTGAACTAGATTGGTCTATTATAGAGACTAATCAATTTAGCAACAAGGGGATAAATAGAATATCTAAATAATTTAGGCCCAAAGAGAGAAAATATTTATTACAAGTTAATTATAAAGATGAAAATAAAAATTGCAAACTATTGAAATTTATTAATTGGAAATATTTAAATGCTAGAGAACTTGGAGATATGAAACCTGCTTCAAATATGTGGAAGAACACTTCGCTTACTGCATGTTATAGTTAATATAAGGTATCCCAAAAGCTCATTTGTGAGACAATGCAAGGTTTAGAGGTGAAATGATTGATTTTTGAGAGCCTTAACCCAATCAGTGAATTAATTTCGTGATAGGGATTCACTAAGTGGTAACTGTAGGCTGATAGAGTGTGGCTAGAGAAGGTGGGTCACAGGAGTCAAACCTTTGGGTTATAAAATTTCTTTCTAGTAAATGGAGTTAGTCTCTCTCTCTCTCTCTCTCTCTCTCCCCCCCCTCCCAATTTTATGTTCTGATCAGATTTCCTCCACTACACTCTTCCACAAGGGTGTTCTACCCCATTTTGGAGCCTGAGGAATGGAATTAGCAATCTATGGAGTGTGAATCTGAAACTGTGAACCCCAAATAAACTTTTTCTTTAAAATTGCTCATTAGTTCTTTTAGTCACAGTGGTGAAATGGCTGACTAAAACCCTGCAGTACACAGAAATTTAAGTGAGGTTTAAGATACATAGATGCAATCAATATTATGCAGATCCATATGTAAACAGGTATGTCCAACAAGCACAAACTGCTTTTGTTCTGCACTTGCAAGCACTTCTCAGCCAGCACATTCAAATATAGTTCAGTCATTTCCAGCACAGAACTGGATACCAAATAACTAAGTGGTATGGACTAACTATTTAAAATAGTTTCATGTTTCTCCATGAGTATGATTCATTTTCACTTTTTCTGAAAATCTAGGAAACAGAATTCTTGATTGATTTAGTGAATGAAGCATTCTTAGAAACTCAGTCAACTCTTAAAGATATTTTAAGCTGAAATGTATACTGTTACACATATAGAAACTACTATAATCTTTCAGAGATCCCCAATGATCTGCATGTGCCATGAATTGTGACTTAATATGTTAAAGGATCTATAAAATTATTTTAAGATTCTATTTCCAATGTAAGAAAAAATGGAAAATGAACAAAACCAGACCTAATATTACAATTCAGGAAGGACCTATGAGGAGGGAGTGTGGGGAGCAGTGATGTGGATCAAGGGTTTTGATTGCCTTGTGGCTGTGGTGCACTTGTGCTGGGAACTCCCTGTGCAAAGATACAGATCAAGATTGCCCAGTTGCTATAGTGAATCCCTTCCTTTGCTCAGAGTTTCAGTCTTAACCTTGAAACTATCTCCCAGGGATAGGGTATTCTGAGCCTAGCAAGAAAACCATAATATCTCATCAGTGCTATGACCTTCAAGCCTGCTTGCTTTGCAAAAACTTTTCCACAATAACCTTTTGATGAAAATATATATATATATATAATAATCATGCTGAGCCAGCTCTGGGTCACTGTTCTCCACCAGAGATCAGTTTCCCACCTGATCCCAGCTTTCTTTCTTTAAGTTTGTGTGTCTCTTAATCCTGCATGTTCCCCTACCCCATATCTGAATTAATGGCCTTGCAGGTAGTGGCAAAGAAGCACAGCAATTTTATTTTTCTTTCTCTGTATTATAATTGAGTTTTGCTGCCATATTGTTTCACAAGTCAGCTTATAAGAGCTGGGGCTCTTATAAGCAAAAATAAGCAAAAGAATCACATATAAGCAGAGAAATGAAAAGTTGTGCTCCATTTGTATACAATGAATCAAAATGCATTCTGCTATCATGTATACCTAAGTAGAATAAATAAATAAATAGTAAAAAACAAAAAACCAGCCTACAAAAAAAATAAGTAAAAGATTAATTAAGGTGCTTACAACACTAAAACAACATGGATTCAGCTATTAAAAATACTTTGAACCCTGTTAAGTTACTATAGATGTATGCTAATGTAAATTATGACAGACCAAGAGTTCTACTTTCTCTCCTCCTTTTTTAATCAAGCAATTACACAAATATTTTTAATTCCACCTACCATGTACAACTCTTTATGACAGATCACTTCCTTTGTAAAACATAAATTCTCAATAGGAAGCTGAAAGAGAACTATGAATGCGGGGAGGGAAGGAGACAGTGAGCTGTAGTGGGAGAGAGAAGAGGGAAGAGAAGAGAAAGGAGAAAGGAAAAGGGAAGAGCAGCAAGAGAAGAAAAGAAATGGAGTGGGGGAAAGGAAAGAGAGATCTTGAGTTTCAACTCAGCAGGACATGGGTGACTTTATTGAAGGGAAAAAGATAACTTAGGATACAGAACAGGGACAGAGAGCAACCAATATGAAATGCAGTGTTTAAAAAGAAACAGGGATTGAAACAGGACAGGCAGGTAATACACACAGACAAGGAAATAAAAAGGTCAAGGAATATGTTGTAATCCACTTTCAAACACAGTGTAGGGAGCAGTTATTCTGTGATACTGATTCTATCAACAGGGGGATAAAGGTCAGGTTGTAACAAATTGCACAAGATGGATTTTAATACAACATTATATTCTCTGCATCATTCACTGTGGGATAGTGCTGGATGCAAAATGAGCTTATGGTCAGTACAAAAACTAAAGGTTCCATACACATTGAACTTTATTTTTACATTAATATATCTTTATGCAATGATCATAGGTTTTAATAAAATAAAGGAAAATAATATATATTTATTAAACATACAATATTTCCTTTTAATGTGATACTTTAAAAACTATGCAATATAGTACATTGCACCTAAATTAATGGTTATGATCTCTTGCTTTTCTGATAAAAAACTGTAAAAGATTGTATAAAAATGTATTTTCTTCAAATTTTAGTTTGCCATGTCTTAGCTATGTCAGTTTAAGTAAATTGATAAAATCTCACTGCTTCATTTTTATATATAAAATCATAATAAAAACTGCATAAAGTTATAATCAATATTAAAACATTTTAAAGCACATAGAGTAGTATCTGTCAGGAATACTCAAATATTAGATATTGTTGATATTTGCAAATAAACTTGTCTGAAAAGGATGAAAAGGGAAAAATAATTTTTGAGGATTATTGTTAGTATAAACTGAAGTGCCTCTTCTTTACAAAGCAGGCGTTGCCTGCATGCTTCCCTGTCTTTAATCACATTTTTTGATGTGATTGAATTCATTCTTCAAAAGGCATTTTCAGTGGATGTACCCTAGGGTGACTAAATCAAAGTCATCGTCCTGTGTAATTCTTGTGTAGGGTGAGTGTGGGCAGAACTTGTGGTTTGATTCAAAACCAATAGAATAGGTGAAATATGACAGTATGACATTTCTGCTTTTAGGATATGTTATATGGCAAAGGAAAAAGGCTGTCACCATCTTGGCTACATTGTATTATATGAGAATCCAGCTTAGAATATTAGAGTGAGAGATGAGCCCCTTGCTCGCTTTGAAGAGTAAGCTGCCATGCTGTGAGAGGGCCTCTCTGGCGAGGGCCTCCCTGGCAAGGGCCTGCCTGAGGTCTCTAAGAGAGATTGTACAACTGCTGCCTGGGAACTGGGGCTCTTATCCTACAACCATGCAGAGATGAATTCTGCCAACACTGGAGAGAAGTCAGAAGCAGATCATTTTCCAGCTGAGACCTTGATGTGCATGTAGCCCTCACAAATACATGGGTTGTGATCTGATCAGATCCTAAGCAGAGAATCCAGTTAAGCTATGCTTGAGTTCAGCGTGTATGTATAAATGTGCATGTGCATGTATTTCTGACAGACATGTTTATGTGACGTACCATGTACACAAGCCTAGGAAAGAGATCAATTCCAGGTTTGATAACAGATGTTACTCATTATGAGGCTCTATGAAGCTTCATGGTTCTAGACAAAGCTCAAGTGTATGGGAAGTCTACAAATTGCATCTACAAATATGCACTGACTTGTTAGTTATTCTTTTTCGTGTTCCCACAGAGTATCTGGTGAATAGAACTTGGTAAATAGGAAATCCTCTATAAAAATTAACTGAATCTTTAAATGTATGAATAATTGAATGTATATTATCTACTCAAGTGATAAATTTTCCAGGAGTAATACAGGGGAAAATGAAGATAATTTGTGGAAATAGTTTTTAAATACACTCATTTTCAAATAGCCATTTCCTGTTATAATTGGGAGAAAAGAAAAGTTATTATTTTTATCACTCAGAACATCACCTCAGGTTTCTACTTTGTATAACATGTTGAAAATTTAGTGAAATTTAGTGCCCTCATCCAACTTTCACATTGAACAGGTGTCTTCCTTTGAGTGGTGTTTCTGTTACTATAGTAGCATTAAAATCACTCCAAATTTAGTGGCATAAAACCATAAAAATTTGATAAAGCTACAGATTCTGTTGGACAGAAATTGAGAAGTTTCTGTGGTAAAGATTCCTCTCTGCTTCATGATATTGAATCTTCAAACACTTGAATGTTTTAAAAGCTGAAGCAATTGGATCTAGAGGATTTACTTTAGAAATATTTTTTTCACTGGCATGTGTCTGGGCTGGGAAGGTTTGGATTAGTTTACATTTTCAATCAAAGTTTCTAGAGGTGGCCTCTTATGGGGTTGGCTCTTCTCACAGATGGCTTTAGTATATGCAAGAAAATATCATGAGAGGGAATGTCCCAAGAGCCAGCATTCTAAAATACATTCTGTCACATGTGGTATATTAAAGCCATAAACAAAATGCCAGATTTGTACTAAAATATTTCTTCTAACACTAACACAAATAACCATTAGTCACTGCAATTTTTGGTTTGCTCAACTTTACTCTGAATTTGAATTACATAACCTATATTGTTGCTTAGGGTTCAAAGAATATACTATTCAGAATATAGCCAACAAGTAATTTCTCCATTTGTGGTTCCCTTATGTACTACCAGACTGCTGCAGAAGTTATTAAACCAGTGGGTAAGCACTAGTTTAATTTGATTTCTACTAGAACACAGTAAAATTAGATAAAATGTAAATAATAGGGAATAATATGGCTACTAATACAATCATATACTATATAGGTAAAATATTAGCATAAGTTATAAAATAGAGAAAGAAAAAGCTCTCCTTTATTTCACCCATTCAATTTCTTTCAATTGTTGACTTAATCTCATTATTAGAACATATTTAAATATTAATACACATTTATTGCATGAATATAAATTCCCAATTTACAACTTGTTACTTATATAAGGCTTCATAGTAAAGAAGTTGTTTTTATCATTTCATTATGAAATTTTATAGCTTGGAAAATAATATGAACTTGCAATTATATAGACATTTCAGTGATATGCATATATTAGTGCCAAGAAACCTTCCTATTTATAGTGTAATTATTTGAGTAATAAGAATTCAGTGAAAAACCACAAACTGAGAATGCTCAGAATGTCAGGCTAATCAAATATTATATGTAGCACATCATAGCTTTTAAATGTAAACTAATTGTGTTTATTATTGATTACATAATATCAAATGCAATGCTCAAGAAAATGGAAACCAAAATTTAAAAATTCATTTCATATGTATGTACTGTATATAATATATATTTTATGTTATTTAGATGTTAGTTATTTATTTTTAAAATAAAGCAATTATATTGCAGATTTTAATACTCTACATACATAAATTTCCATGAAAAATAATGTAAAAATAATTAGAATTTTAATCAGTGTAATGAAATATTAACATTTCTATAACAAATATTTAATACTTTTAACATTATAGCTAATCAGTTGCATTTAGACATCTAATCGTTTATTTATTATCTACCGATGCATACTAGAAAAATAAAGAAATATATTTATTATTAGCTAACCTAATTCTTATTCTATGGAATGATTAATATTCTGTAATCCCTCAAAATACATATTTATATTTGTTAATTTTAACTTGTTTTTTTTTAAATTTTTTTTGTTTATTGGTAGATCCTTATTTTTTTTTCCATTTATTATTTATACATGGTGCTGAGGATCTAACCCAGTGCCTCACAAATGCTAGGCAAGCACTCTACCACTGAGCTACAGGCCCAGCCCTTTAACCTGTAATTTTACAATCCTTCATAGAATATTTTGGAGAGCTTGGGGGAAAGGGAAGTCAAGTTAAACTATAACTGTACATTTATGTTCTGTTCTTTATACTCTCATTTTCAATGTATCTCTTTGAATCAATTTCTTGTTTCTACTTCTCTTCAGGAAGCTCATTTGGTATCTAAGTATGTCAAATACCACAGAACCTTCTGAAAATAATAAACATCAAACCAGGAAAAATTATTCTTCAATTATAGAAATGTTTTTTGTAAAATGTTTGGAATCAAACATAATAACAATTGAAGATTTTAAAGTTAAACCTTATTCTGATCATATTATTTATTGAGAGGAAATTGCAGAAGATTAGAATCAGAAGAATTGCATTCAGATTGGCAGGTGTGAATAAAGACATATTTTAGAAATGAGAGTTAATGATGAGGATGACCAGAGTCCATGAGAAAGTATCAAAATTTCTATAACAAGGATACTGTAATGTATGTACGAGATATTAAGGAGAGTTGAATCCTGCTCAAGAGATTGTCTCAAATTATACCTGATGAGGAATACAGTCATTTAAATATTTCTGAAATATATAATGTTGTATTTTGTGATCATA
>CM053400.1:157429594-157462481 GCA_028644305.1 Xerus rutilus
TATATAGTATATTAATGGTATATTTTTTCAGCAATAAGAGAGAATAAAATTATGGCATTTGCAGGCAAATGGATGGAACTGGAAAACATTATGCTAAGTGAAGTAAGCCAATCCCAAAAAACCAAATGCCGAACGGTCTCTCTGATTAATGGATGCTGATGAATAAGGGAGGTGGGAATGGGAAACATAAGAGAAATAGAGAAACACTAGACGCGACATGGGGGAGGTGGGGGGCAGGAAAGGGGAATGGGTATAGTAAAGATGGTTGATAAAAATATATATTAAAAAAATATATATATATATACTGTTCATTGAAAGTGCATATAAAGATGTTTAATATGAAGAATGTAATCTGCTTATAATTTTGTGCAAAGTTAGAAAAATTATGATTGTAACAATTTTTTTCTATTTGCCTCAACAAATGTTTTCAGTGGAAAAAAAAATATCGATTTACATTTAATATGCATTTGTGACGCAGACAATGTTTTCCCATGTAAAAAACTTCAATTGAAAAATGAGAAAGTAAAAATAAATAAGAGCATATATATGTATATATATATCTAAACAATAGTTCAAAATAAAGATTGTCAGAAATTTTCAAAAAAAAATAATGGTATATTTTTACTTCAATTTCTATTTTTTTATGAATAATAACAATTGATTTGTTATTTTCTTCTTCTGAATCCATATTTTCAATAATAAAATAACCAATGATGTGTTGCAGTTTTCTGTTGATTAGTCTTTACATGATATGTATCTTTTCTATACTTTGCTCCTATGCTATGTATTAACAACTGAAGTGAGTCTCTCCTAGGAGAGTACACAACTGACTTTTGTTTCTCAATATAAACTGACAAATCTGCTTTTCAATTATAGTGTTTAAACTGTAATTTTTGATATAGATGTATTTAAACCTACTCTTCCTAATTTTTTTCTGTGTGTCCTATTTGTTCATTGTTTTCTTTTTCCTCGTTTTCCTTTATATAATTTATGTATGTATGCTGACTTTCACACAACTTCTTCTTTAGATTATTATTACTATATGTGTGTGTGTATGTATATATATATATATATATATATACACACACATATACATACATACTATTTATGAACAGCTTTTATTTAGGAATAATCCATAAAATCAGAAACATAAACAAATTCTAGAATTATAGTTTCAGAAAAATAATTTGGAGTCCAAAAATAAATATAGTTAAGAAAGGGAAAAGATGACATTCGGAATGGGAAAATATTTTAAGTCATATGTTGATAAAGAATTTGTGTCTAGTATGAATAGAAAATTCTTGTAACTCAATAATATAAGAACAGGTAACAATTAAAACTGGACAAAGGGTCTGAATAGACATTTCCTCAAAAACATGGACAAATGTCCAATGAAACTATAAATTGCTCAGCATCAGTAGTTTTTAGGACAAAGAATATCAAAACCACAAGGTGCAGCTGGGTGTGGTGGCACACTCCTGTAATCCCAGTGGTTTGAGAGACTGAGGCAGGAGGATCATAATTTCAAAGCCAGCCTCATCTAGTGCCAGGAGCTAAGCAACTCAGTGAGACCTTGTCTCTAAATAAAATACAAAATAAGGCTGGGGTGTGACTCAGAGGTTGAGTGCCCCTGAGTTCAATCCTGGTACCAAAACAACAACAAAAACAACACAAGGTGCTACTTCCCAGCCACTATATGGCTATAATGAAAATGATAGACAATAGCAAATATTGTCAAAGATGAGGAGAATTTGTAACCATAACACCTCATGGTGCTGGTAGAATGTAAACTAATGGATCTTTTTTGCAAGACAGTTTATTATCCCCTTAAAATATTAAATGTACATATAACACACGACCCAATGATCTCACTCCTAGAAATACAACAAATAGAAATGGCAGTATATGTACACTCATACATTCGTATACTATATTTTGTATATGAATATTCATGGAGTATTGTTCATAATAGTCCAAATCAGAAACAGCTAAGATGTCCTTGAACTGAAGAATGATTAAGTAAATTGTGCTACATTCATGTGCTATGACATATGAGTATAGAACAGCTAAGTTCTCGTAGGTTACAAAATGGATAACTCTTAAAGCATTATTAGAACAAAACCTGTAACAAAATAATGCATATCATACTATTCCATTCATATGAATGGTACAGAATGGATAAATCTATAGAAAGACAGAAATTAGTTTAATGGTTTTGTGGAGCTATTGAGTGGGGATTATGAAGAATGGTTCCTAGTGAGTGTGGAGTTTCTTTTTTGGGATAAATATCCTAAAATTAGATGTTCTAGATAGTTGTATAAAATATAAACATTTTAAAAATCAAGTTGTACTTGCTTGATTAAGGAATCACATAGTATGTCAATTATTTATCAGTAATACTGTTGAAATGAACATAAATTTGGAAAAAGTATATTTGTGTGAATTTAAAATAGTAGAAATCTGGTATAAAACAGGTAATGGTAATTACAATTGTGTTATAAGGAATTTATTTTACCATTTTTTAAATTATAAATTTGAACATATATTTATGACAAATTAACCAAATCATGAATTCCTACATAGGTTTATAAGACTTAGGAAAAAGCAAAATGATATATCAATTAACTGAAATATAATAATTAAAGTTTGCATAGGCCCTACTTCACGGTAGGCACTCATTTAGTGATTGACATGATTTAGTATCTTTTCAATATCACTTTTGTGATTGAACAGTTGCCTTCGATGTGAAAATTTGGAGAAAACTAATTTTATTTCATCTCTTGCATACAATTCTGTTTAGAACTTGGCAATTCACATACACTAAACTGAGCTTCCGTACAAAACACTCTAATAATAGTATACACACATGGTCATAGTAATGATGAAGTGTATATCCCCAAAAATGCTTATCATGTTGAATGGCTGTATGGAAGTTGGCTCTTTCTGGATTGTGCCAGATGATGAGGCTAAAGTTTAAAAATTTTTAAATCTTATTGATTGAATTATTCATTCTATGAAATATCAGATAATTTTTTAAATTTTTCTTTTAGGATTTATTCTGTGTCGTGAACTGTGCTACATCATTGATATACCCATGGAACTTAGTCTGGTAAGAGCAGACAGATGCTAGTTAAAGAGTATACAAATAGCTTTTAAATTATGATAAGAAATATGAGTACTAAAGTTTTAAGAAAGTAAAATCCTTTGATGTGATTGGCCATGACAGCCCTCTTTGATATACTGGCATTGAGCAGAGGCTTGAAAGATGAGTAAGGAATGCCTGATGGGGACAGGCAAAAGCATGCCATGTAGATGAATTAGCCTGTGATCACCCTATTGTAGAAACTTTAGGAGCCCTTGAAGTGAAATAAGTCCAGGTTTCATTTATATCTTTATCTTGGAATGTAACTCCTATTCCTTCTATAATTAGTAGCATGAAAAAAAAAGTCAGTAGGGATTTTAATTAAAGAGCTATTTTTTCACATTTGAAAACATAACATAGAATTGTACAATTATAACATATTAATAATATGAAATACTAGGCAGCTGCTACCAAAATGAATTAAGAGTATGTTTAGTTATGTCAATTCCGCTGAGAAAAGCTAATTTAAAATAAATATAAATAGTATAATAACATTTATTCTTATTTTATTTTCTTATAATAGGTAGTTATAAAGATTTAAATTGCATGCATAAGTCTATGTATAGGTATTTATAGATGAAATATATACATATGCCAACATGTACATGCCAACAACTATCTATGTGCATGTGCAAAATATGTTCATTGTAAATTTCCAAGAGAGGAAACAGAATAGTAAACTAAACCATCATCATCTTTAGGGAGTGGCTTAAGGAAGAAAGCATAAGACTTTTGATTGTTTGAACTCATGTATTGTTTGAGATTTTACCATTATCTTCCATTTTATGTGTTGTAAATGAACACTTCTTCTGCCCATTTTTCTATACTTCCTCTAGTCATCTATCTTAACAATCATGTTTTTTAAACTAGTAATTTTAAAAAGATTGAAATAAATGTAATATATAATACTAGTTTAGTTACACCACAAAGAATGTATCTAAAGTAAAACACATAACTAGAGGTTTTTAAATTACAGACAATTTCTATAATAATATCAATATTTCAAACAAAACTGTTTTTAGTTGAATTGTATGCATAGTCATTACTCAATAAAGTAATAAACCATGTAAATTGAGAGCCCACCTTTTAAACAGTGAGTTGACCTTAGAAGAATAATGTACTATGCTGATGTCTTTCAAGGGGGTTATAGCATTATGGACAAGATACAAAACCATAAACATAACAGATAACCAAAATTATACAGAATATTTCCATGTTAAACAATATACACAATAAAATTTTAATTATTTGAATATTCTATTAAAAAATCCTGATGGAATTGAATCTGGGAGTTAAAGAAAACCAAAATTAGAAATGTAATAACAATTTCTAATGAGGAAAAAGAGGTTAGCACACATGCAGAGTTTGAAATTCACTTGCTTATTAAGAAAAAAAGAACAATTCAGTCTCAAGCAATCTAAGTTAAAATAGATTTATCAAGTTGTGGAGAGCCTCAATAACTGATTGGAAAGCACATTGCTATTCTTTGAGGACTGAAAAGACAAATATGGGGCAAAGAAGCAATATTATAAAAGTTGTACTACATTTTTTAATGTGATTGAAGAATTGAATTTTTTTGACTTCTTAGGTATCATCCAGAAAAATTCAATTTTAGAGGAAACAATAAAACTTTTAGTTAACAGAATTAAATAAATGTACTAAATTTTCCTACTCAGGAAAACTTCACTATCATAATTGTATATGGCTGTTAGTAGTAAGTGTGATGAAAAATGTGAAGTGAATTGTTCTTACCTATGTGAAGGGCAGAACTTGGGCACAGTCAAGTCTGGAAAACTGAAAACCAGAGAATTAAATAGCATAGCTGCAGAAATTATGCTACATGAAGTAGGTCAGAAGACAACTAAATATCCAAGGACCAAAAGGATACTCCTACTAAATGTCCAGAGGAACAAAACTTGAACAAAAGAACAGGCAGGGATTTGATTAATTTTTAAAAGCTAGAAGTAAGGGAATATAAGAATAATTCATTGTGGATCCTGTATTGCAAGAGGTTTTGAAGAAGAAAGAACTCTTTATATCTGTTATGTAAATAAAACACTGGATAGATGTCAGATGGGATATTCTTACATCACTGGGTAAGAGTGGATCTTCCTGAAGTGGTGCAATAATTTTTATTGGGGATGATTATAACATTAATAAATTATAAATGACTTACCCAAGATCAAATGAAACTTTAAAACGAAAAAATAATTTCTACCTTTTGAAATATCAAGAAAACTCAAGTAAATTACTAAGTAGACAATTATGCAAATGTTAAAAAAGAAAGAAAACACACATTTTCAACATTAAGACATGTCATGTACAAAATGATATTTACTCTATGTTGCTAATGATGAGTAAGACTAGATTTGCTGTAGTATTTTATATCTTTGAAGCTCTCTATAAACATTAATTGTTCCATTTTGCAGTGCAGGCACATTTAGCTGGGAAAATAATGAAGAATAGCTTAAAGTAGTTCTCTAGAATGAGTGTTAATTCTAGATCATTTTCTATAATTTCCAGGATTATTGACTCTATAGTTACCTTTTACAAGATTATTTTTCTTGCTTACAACTGAACTATTTCAATTATATGAACAGTTCATTGCATTTTATTATAACTCAACAGTTAAAAAATTTCATGTAAGTGTAGTTTCCAAACAACAAAATGTGACTGCATGGACCTCAAGCTATGAAGTAACTTCATTTTGGAGTAGTTTCTATAGAATTCTCAAAACATGCTTTCTAAAATGGACCAAACCCACATATTAAAGAAAAGCATTTTGAAAGAACAAAAACATTCTGACGTGTTAAATTTTAACCATAATTTTATCCTTTTTTTTGTATATACTGGAATATAACATTCAGAATCCTACACAGATGAAAATTATGTTTACTGAATGAATGATGAGATCCCTAAAGTGAAACTCTGCTATTAATTCAAAAGGTGAATGTTTTTCATGCTTTAGGGCAAAAAATAATCTCAATGACTTAAATAATGTAAAAAAAAGTGTTGATGTATCTTCCTTTAACAAACTATAAGTGTCATGATATTCTGAATGTTTTGACTTTAAAATAGCAGAAGTTTGAAAATTGTTTTGAAATGTTTCATGCCGTAATTCTCATTACATAATATCCATTGGTATCTGTTGTTGGAATCACTTGTTTTTGCATTAAATATACCATCACTGCAAGAACCACTACTAATGGTTTATAAAACCTATAAATTATGCAGTCAACCTTCCTTAGACGTACTCAGAGAATATGGTTATAAAATAGCAGAAAATGTTATGGGATTTGAAGTCAAGTATCATACATTCTAATTCTATATGAAAGTAGAATGTATAACATACAATTTAAGGATATAAATAAATTTACTTGTTGAAGTAGAAAAGTAAATCTTTGGCATTTGCAAGAGACAATCTTGAGACATTCTCAAATTTTCAAGCTTTCTGGTATCACTAAACCATAAATGCTTATGATTTATCATGTGCTTTATGGCATTTTTATTATAGCACTGTGATTACATTAATTAAATGGATTCAATGAAGCCACATACTTACAATTGAGCAGATCATTTACTTTTGCCATGACTCTTGCATGTGCATCAAGCTTTTGGTAAATCATCTCAAATTCTAGTAATTTTTTCTTTTCACCTTACTTTTCTTCTGACTTGTATTTTTAGGAAAAATAAATTCTACATATATTCATCTTACATGTATATATAAACATATCAAATCTACACATATAGTTATTTTAATGAAGCCGAGTTTTAAATTGAGTTATGAAGAACTGAGAAGCACTTTTTTTTAAAGAGAAGGAGAAAAGACCCGCCAGGTTTCATACATGACAAAAGCAGAATCATCCCCATTGTGAGAGCAAAAATATTTGAAGAACACTTTATAATTTTTGTAGTTTTTTTCACATACATTAACTCAATAAATGATGTGTGGTAGATGACATAGACTTTTAGTAGGCTATAGCAGAGAAGATACCCAGATGGAATCAGATATGAGGTTGAAATATTTGTTCAAATTTACCATACAAAAGCAATGGCTTTTGCTTTTATTGGAAAAATATATATATGAACAAATTTTTGACTGAAACATTCCCAAATTCAGTGATAAGACACTATCTGTGCTGCATCGCAGTTCTGGCTGTAAAATAAGGGAAGAAAAACGATGGCAATAAATCAATTTTTTTTTTGATACTGAGGATTGAACTCAGGGGTACTCGACCACTGAGCCACATCCCCAGCCCTATTTTGTGTTTTATGTAGAGACAGGATCTCACTGAGTTCCTTAGCACCTTGCCTTTGCGGAGGCTGGCTTTGAACTCGCGATTCTCCTGTCTCAGCCTCCCAAAGTGCTGGGATTACAGGCGGGCACCATGATGCCTGGCTTAAGTCTATGCTTTATATTTCATAATGCTATCCTTCTGACGAGTCAAAGGAATTAATAAAATACTTATATTAATATTTAGAATTTTTTTATATCTGAATCTTAATCTGCACTAACATGGAGAATTCGTTAAATCTTTACCAGTGGGTCATGTGGTTCTCACACTAGATCTCACAGATCCAATAACATAATCTGGTGAAAATCATACTGAGCCTTATAGTAGAAATAAAGATTGTTTAGAACAAAGATGATGACAATCAATACTTTCATGTACTATACTGTAACTTTTACTAAAATTATAAGAAATATGGAAAAATACAAAAGAGCAAAAGGGATTGTTATATATTTTGGATTTCTGTTTGTTCCCCAAGGGTATATGTGGTAAAGCTTGGTTCTCCAGTGTGGCAATGAGGGTGGTGGGGGCACACTTAAGTGTGGGTCCTAATGCAAGGTAACTAGGTAAACAGGCCCCTCTCATTCTCTAATTTCTAGTCATCCCTGGTAATCTCTCTTTCACTCAAGCAGTCCAAATATGATGTCAGCCATGGGATGACAGAGCCAGGAGAGGTCTCAGCAAGATATGGCGTCATGCTGTTTGAATTTTCATCCTCCCAAACTGTGAGCTAAATAAACCATTTTTATTTATATATTACCCAGCCTCAGATATTTTGTCATAGAAGCAGAAAATGGAGTACAGATACATTACACAAAAAATAAAAACTAGGTGATTAAGTAGGTATAGAGATTAATAAAATTAACAAAAATATTTATAAACCTGATTTTCCAAAAGATATAGAGCACACTAAAAATGATGTTAATATATAAAGCAGAAAGTGGTTCCATATTTTACATTTCATTTTTTGATAGACTATTTTTTTTTTTTTTGGTACTGGAGATTGAACTCAGGGGCACTCTACCACTGAGCCACATCCCCAGCCCTATTTTGTGTTTTATGTAGAGACAGGGTCTCACTGAGTTGCTTAGCGCCTCGCCATTGCTGAGGCTGGCTTTGAACTCGCGATTCTCCTGTCTCAGCCTCCCTAAGTGCTGGGATTACAGGTGTGAGCCACCGCGCCCGGCTGATAGACTATTTTTTATATCCTTAAGGATATAAAATATGGAAAATTCCATATTTAGGTTCAGAAAGTTGTTTCCTTCTTCTAGGTAGTGGAGTGACTATGATGAAGATTGATGAAAAAAAAAGAAGATGATTAATGTTTCTTTTATTTTTATTACTTTAGGCTGGTTTGGAGAATTATGGACTGATTGAAGGTAAAATAAAAAGAGAAACAAATGAAAGAACAGTGTTAAAGAAAAAAAAACACAACTTTCCAATTTGGAAGCAGTTTAGAATGAATACTTAGCCCTGACCTCACAGCTTTTCATTTAATTAAGAAAAATCATTACATTCAGCGTAATCATTAACAAAATTAATTAGTGGCCTTTTGTCCAATCTACTGAGAAACATTTAGAATTTCATATTTTAGGATGTTTGATGGAAAACCTTGAGACTAAAATGAGCATTTATTTTTGTGACCTAACTAAGAGAAAAACTAGTTGAGATATTAACTGAAAATAACCTCTTTTTGGAAGGAAAATGAAACAAAAATTGTATGACAGTATTGCAAAGTAAATAGAGTATTAACCATCACTGCAGGATCAACAGGGACACCAGAGACCCAGCTAGGAAACCTATCAGCCTATAAGCAGCTTAAGGATGGCGATACTGTTTTTTCTAATGTTGGTATTACAGGTATCTCACTCAATGCCTGAAGAGTTAGACAATCAATAAATATTTACTAGTGTATTTGGATTCATAAAAATATTATGTTGACAAAATGTTTTAATATTGTGATTAGACATTTACATTTTACTTAACTGCAACTTGTTTATTGGCTTTAAATTTTCACAACCCTTAATAGGCTTAGATCCTATGGTGAGAATTGACTTCCTAGAATATATCTCCATTACTTCCTCTGAAAGTACTTCTAAAGAACAGACAAACAATCCTAACAACATGCTAATGAATGAGCAGTCTCTTTTCATGGGGCTTCATAAGTGTGTTGTTTTGCAGGGGAGTGATACTCCAATCAAGTTTTTATCAGCCCAGCACTCAGCTTCAACAATTTTGCTTCCTGAGTTCCAACTGTTAATATCTACTAAATCACTGTACAGTCATGCTTAACATTGGCTGCACATTATAATTAACTGGAATGTTTTAAAAAGATACTGATATTTGGATTCCAGAACTAAAAAAAGCCCAGGTATTGGAAATTTTAACAGTTCCTTTAACAATTGATGTATCATTGCAATGCTAAAGACATTTGCACTTTTAGAGTCTAGAATTTGGATACATCAATGAAATTCGATACATCAGGTAGTTCCCAATGAACAGTCTTAAATGATCTTCCCCAATAGACAACACTTCAGTCATATTGTCACAATTTATTGGTGGAGATATTAAGCAGGTCCTGTCTGACTCCATGAGAGAAGACTTTGAATTTGTGGTTTTCTCCCTCTGGACTTCACCTTTGTACCTATTTCTTTGCTTATTTTTCTTTGTATACTTTCACTGTAATAAATAGTAGCCATGAATTAAATTATATGCTGAGTCCTTGTGAATCCCTTCAGAAAATCTCCAAGTCTGGTGGTCATTTTAGGGACACCTGATACATCTTAACTGCACTTCAGATAGAAAGTTACACTACACTGAATACATTTTGTAATCAAGCTTAAAGGATGTGGACAGAAATTTTCATTAATAATTTTCAGTTTTGAAAATTCAGGTTCTATTTCTGTTTCAAATTATCTTATTTTTGTTAACTAAGAATTACTTTCACTTTATTTTTATTTACCTTGTTATATATTCTTTATCACATAATTTAGCAGGAACACCTAATATATATTATATACATATATAAAATACTATATGTATATATCACATGCATTACATATGCGTATGTATGTATAACAAGATTTCATTTAGGCCAAGTTTCTCACTATTATCAATCAAGAAATCAGCTTACTATATATGCATATGTGGGAAGGATGCTATCATCAGACCTGTCAGTTCTGGCATAAACCCATAATAACTAATCTCCAAATTTTGGGACTTAAAGGAAAAAAAAAAATCATCCAGGCACGATGGCTCACAGCTGTAATCTCAGCACTTTGGGAGGCTGAGACAGGAGAATTGTTAGCTCAAAGCCAGCCTCAGCAAATGCGAGGCACTAAGCAACTCAAGGAGACCATGTCTCTACAAAAACACAAAATAGGGCTGAGGATGTGGCTCAGTGGTCTAGTATCCTTGAGTTCAATCCCTGGTACCAAAAGAAAAAAATATCGAAATATAGTTCTCAGTGTACTTCTGACTAAATCTGATAACATATAAAGAAAGTCCTTTAGTTTAGTAATATGGGTCAATTTAACAAAGTATGGTTTATTTGTGTCCCTAGGTGGCATAAAATGTGTGTCAAATACACACGTGAAAGTTAAAACACATTATCATACACTTAAGAACAGTAGAAGGTTTTAATGGCCTCAACTAAATTATTATAGGAATAAAAAGTTCTATCTTTGCAAGTGAACCAGTACCTTAATCAATGTCCTAGATTTTTTTTCTCTTGCTTTAGGCATTTCCTAGTATTGAGTCTCAAGTGGGGTTACTTATTCATATTTAGATTTTTAATTTCTTTATGGAGATTTGATATATCTTTCCTTTTGAAAGACTTTAATTTGACTCGTTTTTAGAACAAAATTCAAAGCATTTGTTCTTCCATGACCTTTCCCTAATTTATATTACTTCTCTACCAGACAACATTTCACATTTACTGTAATTCTGAGAGGCTACTTATATTTTAATATGTCATCCTTTTTTTCTATTTTGAAAACATTTATTCTCAAAAGTGGATCTCACATATATTCTCCTCAGTAAAATATATTATTTTCATTCTCTTGAGTATTCCAATTTAACCTAAATTAAGAAAAAAATAAAAAAGAAGGAAAAATAGATTGTAACTTGCAGCTACAAATCCAAAGATTTAGGTTCCTTTTATCCATGGCTGATTCTCCTTCTAACTTTACTCTTACGTCTTCTGTCTTATATCCATTGTGGTGGAAAAAATAAAACAAAACAAAGCAATCCATTTCCTCCATTTGACGGCAAAGTTGTCCACTCAATCAACAGGTTTACATTATCTTAGAGAATAAAATACAATACTTTCTGATCCAGTCTATTCAAATTCTTAAAAAGAATTCCCATGATTGATCAAGGTGAGCTGTTTATAACTTCGATGAGAAACACTAGATGTCTATAGCCCAAACAGAATCACATGGAATCATAAAAAATCAAAAGAGGGAATACTCGTGTGTTCTGTATGTAGATTTTATTTACTCTGCACTTCTACAGATATGTATTTCTTGCAAGATAGTCATTTATCATTTACTTAATTATGAACTCTTTCTTTTGAATACTGTACTCTCCTTTCCCTAATACAAATTATCCCAAATATCTCATAATATCCATATAAACATCAAACAGATGCACTAATTATGCACTATTGGTTTAGCACATTTTTTGATCTAGAAGAGGTATATAGCTGAGTTGAATTTGTGTGGTTTCTTGGTTGAAATATAAATTATGCCTGAACACTATTTCTTCTCACAATTCAAAGCTAATTCTGATTTTTCATTAAGTATTTCTTGACATTTTCTATCCCCTGGCTGATGATGACCCAATTTCTGACCTATTTCATTTAGCAAATACTATAGTTTGAATCTGGAGTATCACCCATATGCCCATATGTTAAAGGCTTGATCCTCAAGATGGCACTAATGGGAAGTATTGAAGCCTTTAAGGTATGGAGCATAGTGGGAAGTCCAAGGTCAGCAGGGGTATGCCCTTGAGGGAGATTGTGGTACCCTGGTTTCCTCTTTTTTTGTTGTTGTTATCCTGGCCATGAGATTGGCAGTTTTGTAGTATCATCTACTCTTGCCATGATGGGCTGCTTCAGGGACACGTGCCCAAGAGCAACAAATCCAACTGACCATGAACTGAAATTTCTAAAACTGGCCTTTTCTCTTAATAAATTGATTAGCTTAGGTATTTGTAAAAGTGACAGACAGCTAAAACAAGAATTAACATGAAAATGCAAGGCTAATATTAGGTTGAACTATGTGAAATTACTAATATTCAAGATTTTTTACTTTCACAGTAGCAATTGCACACACACACAGTTCGCATACTTTTACATCCACGATGCTTTTCTTTTGCTTCTAAAGTTTATGCCCTTTAAACTGAAAGCATTTTACACAAATCTTAGTGTTAGCTTCTTTTTCATTTTCTGTAGCTATAGTGTAATTAAAGGCTTCTTACATCCTTGAATTTATGATTTCTTTTGGACTTCACTCCTTATATGTGAAGCTCTGTTTTCCTCTTTTGGAGGATAATTTTCTTTTTTTTTTTCTTTACTTTTTAAATTTTTCCAATTAACAATCTATAACAACTTTTTCATTTAAAGACAATGTTTAATTTCATGTATCCTGTATTACTGATTTCAGAAACATGAATGCCTCTTTTTCTTAACCTTGCAAGGGCACAGAAATATCAAGAGAAAGAAATATCAAATATCATGGAATATTCACAAAATTCACCACTAATTTCTGATACATCATTCATATAATTGCAAGAGAGAAGCAAATTCTCTTTTCAAGGTCACATTATTATAGTTATTAAGTGCATAATATAAACAGCATAATATCTTAATATCTGATCACTCCATATCCAATTATTTTCATATTTTGGTGCCTAATTCAAACTCCTCCTGTAATTATATAGGTTACAGAGCATTGCATTCTCAAACTTCTATGAAAATTATATTCTAGAAAATAGTAATGAGAACAACTACATTGCTAGCTAACCTATTTTGTAACAGATACTATACAGACAATTTATAGCCATAATTATATTAAATCCTCATAACAAATTTAAAGAATTAGTTCCATAATTATTCAAGGAATACCTATAATAAAATTTAACTAGTAGAAGAATATTTTGTAGTATTTAATCAAAGTACTTGGAGAAATAATACTCAGAACAAGGTTTGTCTCAGTCTATAATCAAATTTTAACTACTATGTTATCCATTTCCACATTTTTTAAAAATATTTTTTAGTTGTTGATGGACCTTTATTTGATTCATTTATTTATATGTGGTGCTGAGAATTGAACCCAGTGCCTCACACATGCTAGGCAAGTGCTCTACCACTGAGCCACAACCCCAGCCCCTCCACATTTTTTAAAAGACTTTACAATGTTTATTTAGATATTTATACTGCTTTGTTGTGAAACTGCATTTTTATTCAAATAGTTCATAAGACATGTGTCAATAATAATGATGCTAGTAGCTGGGCTTTAGTGTGTAGCCCTTACCCTGTAGAAATGACAGACTGTTTATCTCTGAGTGTGTGAGTGTGTGTGTACAGAAAGAGAGACCTCTTTTTTCCTAGAATTAGCCCTTAAAACACTGGAAATTTTCTTTTAATTTTTTCTGTTCTTTTTAGTTATTCATGACAGTAGAATGTATTTTGACATATCATACATACATGGACTATAACTTACGATTCTTGTGGTTGTATGTGATGTGGAGTTATACTGGTCGTGTATTCATATATTAATATTGGAATGTTATATCAGATTTATTCCACTGTCTTTCCCTTTCTCATCCCCTCTTCTTTTCCCCTATCTTTCCTGGTTTAATAGGGTGAAACTTCACTACTCCCTCTCCCCACACCTATTGAGTCAGCATCCATGTATCAGAGAAAACATTCAGTCTTTGGTTTGGGGGAATTGGCTTATTTCACTTAGCATGATAGTCTCCAGTTCCGTCCATTTACTGGCAAAAGCTGTAATTCCATTCTATTTTATGACGGAGTAATATTCCACCATATATATGTACCACATATTCTTTATCCATTCATCTATTGAAGGGTACCTAGGTTTGTTCCATACTATAGCTATTGTGAATTGAGCTGCTGTAAACATTGATGTGACTTCATCACTATAGTAGGCTAATTTTAAGTCCTTTGGGTATAAACCAAGGAGTGGGATAACTGAGTCAAATGGTGGTTACATTCCAAGTTTTCTGAGGAATCTCCATACTGCTTTCCAGAGTTATTGCACCAATTTGCAGTCCCACCACCCATGTAAGAGTATACTTTTTCCCCACATCTTTGTCAACTTTTATTGTTACTTTAATTCTTGATAATTGCCATTCTGACCAGAGTGAGATAAAATCTCAGTGTAGTTTTAATATGCATTTCTCTAATTGCTAGTGATGTTGAGCAATTTTTTCATATATTTGTTGTACATTTGTATGTCTTCTTCTGCAAAGTATCTGTTCAGTTCCTTAGCCCATTTATTGATTGGGTTATTTGTTTTATTTATATCCTGGAGATTAAGGTTGTATCTGAGGCGCATGTGGTAAAGACTTTCTTTCATTCTGTAGGCTCTCTCTTCATGTTCTTGATTTTTAACTTTGCTGTGAAGAAACTGCTTGTTTTCCTTTTTGCTTTCAATGCCTGGCTATTGGTTTTGCATCCTGATGATTCATCAAAACATTACATCTACATAACAAAACAGTTTTCAGTAAATAAGGATTGAATTGATTAATCATAATCTAATAGGAGAGAGTATATCATAATGCATGTAAATATGGTAGTGTTATCACTTACTATGGAATTACACCTTGCTATTTTCACAACTAATGCATTTGGGGAAAATTATGGAATTTTTAAAATATTTTGAAAGCACGTGTCTTTCAATGATTCACCATGTGTATTTTTTCTTAAGACAACACCATTTGCTTACATTTCTACCATGTGGACTGTGCTTGGCTAGATCATTCTTATGTGTTCCTCCCATTTTCACCTGTGCAAGAGAATTGAACTAAAGTTCTGTGGGGTCCTGTGCTTAGTTGTGATACTGGCATGCTCAGAATTTACTCTCTGCTTTATTGTCAGCTATGTAGTTCAACTTTTATATGGTGGCTCAGGAATTCCAAGATAACAAAGCTGATGTCAATGCTATTTGGGTAACTAGGATGGATAAAGTTTACTTCTGCTTCACTGCATGGTTAAAATAAGTAATAGGTCAGTAATCTCCCTTAAAGGGGTCAGACTACTGAAGTCAAGCATAACAATAGACATGATTTATTGATGACCACTAAAACAATTATCACAATTGAAATAAACATCAACTATAATTCCTTCCAAGGACAAATTACTAATCTTTACATAATAATGGGATCAGATTTTGAAATACTCTCAAAACTCAACCTGAACTTTCAACTCTTACTCCTAAATTACTTGCATTTAATTTCTGAAGACTTAAAAAGAAATTAGATTAAAAATGTTAGTGAATATAGAAGTAATGAAAAAAAAAGTACTGCATCGTGAAAATTTAGTTCCTTTATGATTAAAGCTGAGACTGGGACAAAGGACAAGTAGCTGATTATCAAAGAAAAGAAAATGGATAGATAACACTTTCCCATCAACTGACTCTTAACACCTCCAGAGGAGGGGAAAGATCACACTTTCCAACACAATCACCCTGGGTGGCTCTTTTCCTGCCTTTTGGTTAGGTGGGTAAGATAAGAGGTGGAGGAGCCATGAGAAAAAAGGAAATCTAAAATAAAGGAGCAAGACACCCCCACTCCCATGGGTGCTAGCTTTGGGTTCCTGAAACTCCTCTCTGGATGTTGCACTCCCTCTCTCCCTTTCCCTCCCTCCCTCTCTCTCTCTCTCTCTCTCTCTCTCTCTCTCTCCCCCACCCCTGCCCAGTCTTTTAAATAAAATTCACTTCCTATTTTTGCCTCTGCATTTCTCACTTGTTTAATTGTTTAATCTTCAGCACAGGGGGAAATGAGGACCCTTTCCTGATTTTCAAGACCAGTATGACAACTATCAGAAAAAAGTCCTTGGAACAAATTTCATTACATTGTATGCTGAGAATTGAGCAATGGAAATTTAGATATTTGTAGGTCAAATTTTCCCTAAGTAAGAATTGTGCCATTTAATTTACTATTATTTCCAACAGAGGAGCCAGAGACCTCTACTAAAATATGAATTTGTACTCAGTGAGAAAGATTGTTTCTCTCTCTCATCTTATACAATAAGCAAAAACATAGTCTTATAACTAGAAAAAACAAATAGATTATTTATATGGTTCTATGAGTTCAAAGGTGAGTTGTTTACAGGGATTGTTAGGCAAAGCCAACTCCTAAACACCCTAAGGTGACATTAAGTCTTGTAAGAAATACTGTAGCCCTTTATGTGATTAGGTAAGGGAGACAAGACTGGGAAAATTGTATATACAGAAAATGAGTTTGGGTTCAGCTCTTTTCAATAAGAAAATGGGATGGTCCAGATCTCACATGGTTATTTACTCAAGTAATCTGAGTTTCAATCATTTTTGAACAATCTTTACTTTCAGAAATATCCTAAAGAAGGAGAAAAACCAAACAGACCAGATTTAACGATTAAACATGTAGCTAAAGTAATCTACCTAGATCTTGGGAAAATAATAGCAATTGTATATAACCTAAATTAACTAAAAATAAAGAAAAAGTACAATTCTTTAAAGAATATTATTTCAAGGAAGAAGAATTTTTAAAAAATGTAAAAAACATAAAATTTCAGTTGATGTTTTATCAACTAATAAACAACAACTACATACCAGAAATCACTGAAATGATATTTTAAAATGCTTAAATAAAAATGATGTGGAACTTCAATTGAAATTAGACAATCTGGCCACTGTTGACTGATTAAGATAGAAGAAACATGTATTCAGATTCATTAATTTGCAAAAAGTTATCTTTTCCAAGATAACATGCAGAATATAATCTAGACCATGAATGTCCAAAAATAAAATATAAATAGGAAGAACATTCTATAAGAATTAATATTTTTTCATATAGCATTCCTTACAATGAATAACAAAATTGCTATGCATTTTAAAGATAAGCATGACATTTTAATATTAATGTGCCTCTTGCTATGTATCTTCGTGTAGTGTATTACACTGACTCTTATTCAATTAAAAATCAAGAATTTTGTACTAACTGGCTCTGATGTAAGATAGTTGAATCAAAAGTGAAAAAAAAAGAATCAACATTCACCTATTTACCTATTTTCTTTTAAAATTAACTTGGGAAAATTGGAATGAAAACATAATATCAAAAGACAAGGACCTATTTGAGCATAAAATCTTGGACCTTTTGGAAGCCTCTCATAGGTACCAAAATTAGATGATCAGTTAGAGACTAAATTTCTTGCTTTTCCAGAAATAGTAAAGGATTGAGCTATGAAAAACTCAAAGAATAGAGTAGTCTGATATCAGGTTGTCTGTGTTTGAGAAAAGGGAAATGCTGCCTGTGTAAACAGCAGAATAATGAGAAACAATTGAAAATTCAAGATTAAATGTTCCATACAGAAATGGAATTCTGGATATTAATAAACTACATACAGTTTCCACCATGCTATACTAGCAAAATGACCACAAAATAAAAGTGACTGGTTGAGCTCCCTCTGCAAATAGATGTAAGAGTCTTATGTAGTTTCCTATGACTTTAGAGAAGTGTATGGGGGTTGACACATTTTCCCATTTATCAGTTGGTTAAAGCAGAAGTTAGACTGTTTTCAAGTTGAAGGGATTCCCACAGTATGGCCCACTTAGAAAATATAACTTCAGTTTAGAGCTAAATATAGACATTCAGTGGATACTAAGTTGAAGAGATGAAGATAACTAAATATTAGATGTGAAAAATGAACATTACAGACAAAGGCAGAAGGAATAGATGATATTTGAGAAATACATAAAATTGTTTTTCATTGTACTTAAAATTCCCTTTTCATTGTTTCCTCAATGCTAAATCTTCTTTTCCCACTCCAACCCAAAATGAGAGGTAGTACACAAAAAATCTAGAATTAACTGGGGAGGCATCAATGAGGGGTCCTACAATCTGATGGAAATGAAAAAAGCAGTAGAAAGAAGGGTTTCAATGTCATAGTAGAAAATGAAATTATAATAAACAATATAGAATGTGTACAATAAAATCATTGTATATGTTATACAACAATATAGGTCAAAGCGTGATTTATAATGACAGCCCAGGTTAAAAAATCAATGATGAAGATATACCCTACAAAATTGTTAAGACTTTATAATTTTAAAATTCTTGCAGTTAAAAGTATATCAGTACATATCTACAATATATGCATATTTAAAATAATCAGATATTAGTAGCAATGAACTGCTATGTTACATTAAATAAACTTATTTAAAACAAAACTGTTGACTGACATAAATTTCATTAAGAATATGATATGATTAATAATTGAGAAAAATATTTCTCTTTATATGTATGAGGCACTTAACATTCTCCTTAAATTCATATTTTAGGCAAATTGCACGGTCTTGTGTCCTTTCATAAATTATGATCCACCTAGAAAACTTATGATCAATATAGAAAAGTATTAATTGAATAGAATATATTGTGATACATTTGTAGAATTTTTAATAAAGAAAAATGTTACATTAATATGTTTTATTATTTGAATAATTAGATCAATACATCATGTTCTTGAATGGAGAGAATAATTCTTATGAAGTTGATTCTTCTCTAATTCTATTATAAAAAAATAAAAGCAAATAAACCATAAAATTTTAAAAATTTAACTAAATTGATGCACATATTCATTTCTATTGGCTTTGCTCATACAGAAATCCTCTTTATACTGCTTTCCAAGAAACAGAACAGTGTACTTGAAATAGCAATATTTTTTATTTATTCTAATTAGGTATATATGTCAGTAGAATGCATTTCAATTCATTATACACAAATGGAGCACAAGTTTTTTTTCTCTTGTTGTACACAATATAGAGTTACACCATATGTGCAGTCATATATGTACCTAGGGCATTGTTGTCCATCTCATGCCACCATTTTTTCTTCCCCTATGTTCCCTACCCTCTCCACTCTCCCCTTTGACCAAAGTTTCTCCATTCTTCCCATGTCCTCTGCCCCATTATGAATCAGCATTCACTTATCAGAGAGAACATTTGGACTTTGGTTTTTTTGACATAGCAATTTTGAATCAAAAATTTTGAACCTCTGGCATTATAAAAATTTAATAACATGGGATAAAAATAGGAGTATTTAAAATAAATTCACAATTGATAAAATCAGAATGAAAATTACTAATATATTTTATACATACAACACCCATGATTTTAGAAAATTTTAAATCTGTGTAGAAAATAATACCTACTTGTAACGTAAATCAGAATGATTGGATTATGGATACTATTTAAATAGTTGCTCTTCTACATATAGTTGTTATTTTTAGAAACAATATTTTATTGGAAACTTTTCTAAATATTTCCATTTTCTTTATACCTAACATATATTTGTTAAAATTGATTAAACTTGCCAATTAAATATTTAACACATAAATTTATGTATATTTGACACTTAAAATGATTCAAAACTAATTGCATGTATAAAATATTTTAAACTACACTTGGATAGATGCATAAAGGAAGATTAAATTTCATGTTTTTAGATTTAAGCTGTTCATAAAAATGTATAAAATTCAACCAGGTTCTTTAATATCTTGACTTAATAACTTAAAATCCATAATCTATTTTAAAACTCACATGATGGGTGTTTAGGTTATGGTTTGAAAATTTTTTGTGAAACTCACTGTTGATCATTAGCTTAGTGAAAGAGGCAGATTGATACATATTTGATAATTACCCAGTAGATTTTGATAACATTGATGGTTAGTGTTATTAAGTAAATACATGAAATATGGAATACACAATTTCTATGAACCTATATTTGATTTAGTTAATTGTACATCAGACATTTGTGAGAATTAATATAGATAATGTAAGAAAATATTTATTATAAATGGCTAGTGTGTCATCCACAACCCAACTGTGCCAGGGCAATGAAGTAGGTATTGCAAAAGCTAAAGAAAGTGCCTGGAGACAGCAGGGGAGACAGGTGATTTATTGGAAAAAGCTTACAAGAGCTCAGTGACTGCTCTAAGAGGAGTTCAGTGATGATAAGCTGGCAGATAGCACATCCCTTATAGCACTTTCACAATCAGTGCTTCCTCTCCATTTTAATGTTTTGTCCAGTGGCAATCAGCTGGGTGGGCAAGCGACAAGTGTCTTCTGCATAGTGCTTTCAGTTCCGAACCCATCCACACTGAGAAAAGGTGCAGATGCAGTGACATCACCAACATTATTTTGCTTGCATGATCAGCATCCCAAGGAAAAACTCAGGTGCACATGAAAGAAAGTAGCTTTCACAGATAATACGAATTTGCCTAGTTCCTGGTGTAAGTAAGAGAAAGCCATGCATGATGCATAGCTATACTTTCCAGCTCAGGCTTGCTTTCATTGTTCCCTTAATTTGGCTAGGTTTTTGGGATCAGAGAAGGGACATTCAGGGGTATTGTGTTTTACTGTCGCACTGTGCTTTAGGGATGATATAGCTAAGTGCATTAAAAGTGATTATTGTCTTTCTAATTTTCTCAAATTTAGGAGCACTGTTTTAAGTATGTTAAGGAGTTATTTTTCAAATATCCCCAACTGAATCTACACCTAGAAATAAGTTTAATGCCATCTTTAACGAACAATCAAAACCTATGTGCTCTGTGTAGAGGCAAATTACTAATGATTTTATATCCTAAATGTATCATAAACATGGAGTTTGTGGAGGCCACAGAGGCAGCATAAAACAAAGGAACAACTTAGAATAAATAAGTAGAAAAGAAATTATATACAAACCAAGTACTGCTCCCTGAGAGAAAAATAAACATATTAACCTGATATATTCATAGCAGTTGTATATATTTCGAATATATTGTGCAAGTAATCTCTCATAATTCTACTTTATTTTTCTAAGAGAGGTTGTTTGAGATCTAGTATGCAATTGTGGAAATGCTTGAAACAGAGTACACTTTAATTCTAAGGTGTATAAATGACCTATACTTTTCCTAAAGTATGTTAGTGTGTGTGTGTGTGTGTGTGTGTACTACTTATATGTAGCATATATTATATAAAAATGGATACATCATCAAACTGATCTATATATTTAAAAATATCTTTTGTGGTACTAGGGATTAAACCCAGGGGATTTGTTCTGATTTGGATGAGACGTCCTCCAAAAGCTCTAATGTGAGAAAATGCGAGAGGGTTTAGAGGAGAAACGATTGGATTATGAGAGCCTTAAGTCAATCAATGAACTAATTGCCTGATGGGATTAATAGAGTGGTAGCTGAAGGCAGGCGAGGTGTGGCTGTAAGAGGTGGGGCACTGAGGACGTGGCTTTGGGGTATATATTTGAATCTGATGAGTGCAGATCTATTTCTCTGCTTACTGGTCTTCATGTGAGCTGCTCCCCTCTGCCACACTCTTCTGCCATGATGTTCAGTGTCACTTTGAGCCCCAAGGAATGGGATCTGCTGACTATGGATTGAGACCTCTGAAATCTTGAGCCCCCAAATAAACTTTTCCTCCTCTAAAATTGTTGTGGTTGGATCCTATAGTAACATCAGTAAAAAAGTTAACTAAAACAGTGGTTAACCACTGGGCTGCATCCAAGGCTCTTCTTAGTTTTTATTTTGAAACATTGGCTGCTAGTTTGGCTGAGGCTGGCCTCAAATTTGTGATCCTCCCACTTCAATCTTCAGAGTTTCTGAGATAACAGGCATGAGTCACCATGCCTAGCTTAAAAATAACTTTCAAAATAATGTATTATATTTTATCCAAAATATAAATGAAATTGAAGATTTGAGTCCATACATGTGCATACCATCATATGCATAAAATTTACAGTTTTTGAAAGAATCTAATTTTATAGAAATCATCATTAGACTTAAAGGCAGCTAAATATAAGAATGCCATTAGAAAAATTGGATAATTGAGACTTGGTAGAGTTTAAAGGCATGGTTGGCAGAGAGTGGCAAGGATCCAAAGTGACAACTCTATGTATCGGACTTCATACCCATTTTGTTGCCAGGCTGTACAAAACCAGATGCTTTGTATTGATGGGACAAAGGCCAACCTTGTTAGGTTTAAAGTATTATAAAGGAAGGGGGAAACATTAATGTCTTACTTTTTGAAGAATTCCACATACCCTTTCCCTTAACAGTACAAGCAATGGGCAAAGTTGCACTTCGTTTTCCAACATTGTGTATCCAAGCATTTGTGTTAGAATTAAGACATAATTGAATCAACAATGAAGACTACACCAAAATTTAAAATGAGCAAACAGCTAGTAGTTGTGAGAGGGCTTTCTGCATATTCCAGCTTTTATTTGACTCTAATTATAATTGTCATCTTTTATTATCTATCCTGCATTCATTATTTTCCTTCTCTCACCAGATATTGTTTATAAATATTAACTAACACATTAACTGTCAATCCTGATAGTACCTAGAAATGCAGATTCCAAATCTGAAAATATAATGTAGTCAATTTTGCCATACTAAGAATTAATTATTTTTTTGGTGACCTCATTTTTACTACTTAAAATTAGAACTAAAATCTAGATTGTTTTAAATTGTTTGTATTATATAATTATGATATCTAGAGACAAAAGAAACAGCTGTTGTGGATTCTACATTGGAGAAAAATGGTTATAATAATTTTACCAGATGGATATGAATAAAATAACAATCTAAATAATCCTCAATGTGTAGAATCCAGATGAACTGGTGAATCCCATTAGATTACCAAATTTTGAATTACAGTAAATGTAAACCTATTAAAAGAATTATATGGAACACTCAATAAGAAATCAATAGGTAAAACTATTAAAAATTTTGTTTCAGGGTTTGTAGTTTAAAAATACTGTGAATTTTTAAACTAAGTCATCTTATCATGACACTTAACTGCACATACATCAAAAAGTAATACAGATAACAGAAAAATAACTTCTTATTTTGAATCAAATTACACTTTATCTTAATTTTTACCTAATTTATTTCAGGCGAATTATAAAAATAAGAATATTAAATGAGAATATGTATCTATTTGATAAAAGCAATGATAATACCCATCCTTTAGGAAATAAATTTTACTTTGTATAAGGCCTCTAAATCATCTTTGGCTTAAAAAAACACTTGCAAAATTTGTTATATGTAATCATTAGATACAGCCAATCAATAAATATTTGAAAATTATTGGCTTATTATATTAAAAAAATGTGATACAGAAGGCAAGGATGTCACGTCAGTGTGCTTATAAGTTAAAAAATAATAGAATTAGTGATATTTGTTAAAAATTTTAGGATATTCAAAGAGAAAATTCTTAGCAGATATATTACATTTTTCCCTTTGAATCCATATTTTTTCTGGTTATATAATTTACTATCAGTTTTTGCACAATATCTTCATTCTCTTTCTGAAATAGATTTCTATTGATTATTTATGCATTCAAATTTTTTTCATTACCCAAAAAAGCCTTCCTTTGGCATTCTTTTGTTTTCAGATTACTTTTTTTTAACATCTAGCTTTTTAAAATATTGTTTTCCTTATTTTAAAAAATAAAATGTTGTTACTTTGGCTTTCTAAAAAACCTATATCATATAACTTTGCAATTTGAATCATTGTCTTTATGCATTAAGAATTTTCTTAGTGATCTGGTATTTTGTGTTTTACTTCTAAATTTAATTGATGGCTTTATCAAAAGTATAAGTCTTTGATAATTATGTGGCTTTCAGATCAAAATTCATGTAGATGATTCTCATATTTGTTAGTACCCTGTTAAGGATATGTCATAGTAACACAATTCAAAAGAAGATAGAGAAAATAATTAATTCAATAACTGAAAATGATCTTGATATCTTGCTGACTTTAATCACTGTAGTGTCTAGTTGGTTCAATGATTCCATCCAGAAGCTGTTCTTCGATGTAAGTTGTGCTTTTGTGTTTCATTTTGACAAAATGTCTAAAAATGCTTTAATAAAAAAAGGCTGAATTCATACTGGAAGCCTTACATCACATAAATTTCAAATCCAGGGAAAATTCTGGTGTGGTTGGTGTGGCCTAGCGCTACTATGTCCATTCTTTTTTTTTTTGGTGGCAAGGTCTGAGTACAATTCTATACATTAGCCAGACGTTGGCCATATTATCTGTATCAAAGGTCAGTAGGTGCTATTTCAATCACATGGAAAGTATTTGTAAAATATCCATTGAAAATCAAAATCCACATACAAAAATTTGTTTTTTTCTTGAGGATAATTCTTCATTCTAAATGCCTGTCAGACTTTGACCCAACTGTCCTATCAGTATCTTTAATCAGAATATCTAAAGGAAAATTTACATTTCCTTCTCTAAAATTCCAAATTTGTTATTTTCCCTCATAAATTTTTTTTAAATTCCTTTTATGTACCCTAAAGTTAAATCCCAAATTCTTTACTTGGGCTTGAAAATACCTGAATTATCTAGCTTAATTTATTTGATTTTTTTCTCATAATTGACTTGGCTTCCCAATTTCAGGTCATATCTAATGTCTTTTGTTTCTCAAATACACAAAACATTCTAGTATTTCTGTAATCTATTCCTGAGTTCTCTAAATCTTCATTACCTTTCTTCTTACTTTGGAAACATATTGTGCTTCATCTATTATAAAAATAACAGCTGGAGTTTGAATATGGCCTTTGGAGTCTGACTCTTTATATCTCAATCCCAAGCCCAACAATTTGTAAACTGTTTATCCTAAGGCAAAATTAAAAAATATTTCATAGCACGTTTTTCTTGCTTTAAAAATAGTCTATGTACATAACCCCAAGTTTTCCTTTGTTTGTTTTTGTTTCTTTCAGGATTAAATTATATAACATGCTTAGTTCAGGAATGGCAATATAGTAAACTATCAGAAAGTGCCTACTATTCAGTGGTGCCCTTTGCAAGTTCTGTGAAAATATGAATGATATTCATAGCTATTATCCCAACCCTTAACAAAGACTTGAAATAGAATAAGAGCTCAAAACAATTTTATTTACATAAATATTAATGTTAGTCCCTAATGCCATTGCTGCCTGCAAGATACCCACTAAGAGGTATCTTGTAGCTTATACTACAAGCTAAAAGTATAAGCTTGTAGCTTATACTATAAGGTACTTTAAGCTTATACTTTATAGGTACATTCTACCTATAAGGTGTCCTTGATTTATTTACTTCTTTTAATGTTTTCACTATTCAAATAATCTGCTAATTTCTATTATTCTCCCATTTGTTCCAACTTCCACAATCACACTAACACCAACCCAAGTTCAGTCAACTGTGACTCTCACCTGTTCTGCTGTCCCAGAATGAATTCCATATAACAATTTATTTAATTTTCTATTAATTAAAGAAATTAAAGTTCAAATCTTCCTTCTAGAGGAAAAGCATCTATAATGCAATTCTCCTATGTAAAACTCAAATAATTTATTAGCCAGTAATACCAAAACCTAGCACCTTCCCATCTAATACTATCTTTAAATGACACCATTTCAGATTCTTTTCTCTATATACATGACCACAGATTTTCATTTCTTCTATTAGTTTTTTGTTCATACCACTTTCCTAGATAGAAATCACTCATTCTTTTATTTTCATGTATTCAAAATGCCTCTATCCTTCTAAAGTATGTATACTATCTACATGTTCCACAAAGTCTTTTATTGTATTGATTTTATCTTTCCAAGTTATATTGTTACTTTATTTTAAACTCCCATAAATCATAGAATTTAACTCTAAGGCATATAGATAGATACAGAATTCATCTTACTGACTTCTGAAAACGAATTCATAGTCACATACTTTCAGCTTTCTGATATGCAGATTGTTTTAATGTTTTTATTTTTACTTTTTATTTATTTATTTATTTATTCTACTTAAGTATACATGATAACATAATGCATTTTGATTCATTGTACATAGATGGAGCATAACTTTTCATTTCTCTGGTTGTACGTAATGTAGATCTTATAGCAACTCCCTAATTCAGTATTCAAAAAATTATTGAGTAAATAAACTGCCATCTACAAATATTTCTCCTTTATTAATAATAATAAGGAGTATCCTAATGTGTGGGCTTGCTTCTCAGCCTGCCAAGACACAAACTGTTGACTATATAGACCTATAGAATTTAGCTTAAAAATAATACAAGGAAAAGATGTCTTTAGTTTTGTAATTTTTACCTAAAATCCATACCTATGTAGATGAGGAAGTATATTATCTTGATTTAATGTGTTCTATATTCCATACTATATATGACATATATACACATACTACATATTCATATACATATTTTATATCTCAGAGTATCCTTTTGGACAAAAGGTTAGGACTTTTATTAATGAAAGGTAGCCATAAACTCTTGTTAATGTATTGAATAATTATAACATACCAAAAGTTTGTTTTTCCTTCTGAAAGTTTTTTTCCTTGTGTATACAGTAATTGTAATTATACATGTGTTATCTATATTGCCATTTTTTTACAAAAGCCAAATAAACTTTGATTTCTATTCAAATAAATTTTAGAAGATTCACAACTTGACAATAAATCAATAATACTGAATGTTCCATGTCTCAAGACATCTTAAAGACACTACACAATGTGTTAAAATAATCATTTTAACAATTCTATTTCTAACACAATAATATTACTTAGCACTGTATTCAAATATCATTTGAAATCCAGTTTATATTAAGTATGCCTGGGATGACTTTATCCTGATCTGAATTAAAAAAAATTGTTATTGCATTCATAAACAGAAATGTCAAAACTCTTAAAATCCCCTTTTCGTTTTAGGTATTGGCAAAATATATTTTGGAACGATAGCAAAGTACTTATATAATACTTAATGAAGTTCATCTTTGAACAAATCAAAACTAGGTCAGACTGATCTTTTAACCTATACTATCTGCTATCAACTTCTGCCAAAGAAAATTAGTGGCTCATTATTTATGGTAAGTCATTATTTCAAAGCCAAGAGTTTCCTGTAATTTCGCATATATTGCTTTTGCTAAATATGTTGGGAGCTCTTAAAGAGTGGGGAATGCCACATATGATCATAAAAGAAATGAAAATATAATAACCTCTAATGACAAGAAAAGCTCATTATGCCTACATTTTTACATTACCTTTTTATATTCAGTTTTTAAAATTTCTTCTATTGCTTTGGTTTTTAAATACATGATTTTATTCTTTATTCATTCCTATGCTATTCCATTCTTTTGTTTAGTGTCTTCTCTTTGACCCATTGTGTTAAACAATTCTTGCAAAAGATAATTTGTCATCACTGTCATAATGAATCCAATTTTCCTTAACCCAGACCTGGCCGTGGCTTGCTATATTGCAAAGGAAACTACCTGAAAGGCTAATAAGGGGCACTATTTGAGAAGTGTGACTGGACTATTATAGCTTTAATTAGATCAGTCAAAATTCTTGGTGAATACTCTTCAGCAAACTATTCTTTAGTAGAGGAAATTGTACTCTTGAAAACACCCTTATTCAAGAATATAATCCCATTACTGCTTAATATAAGCACAGACGTTCAGAGTATGCAACCAAATGAGCTGGACTTTTCCTCTAGATCTTTGACTACTAATACAAAATAGGAAGAATCTTTTTATCAGTTATCCATTTTAAAACCTCCTTATATTTGTAAAATTGCCTTTTATTTCTTGAAAATTAAGAATATCTAAGTAAGGAAGATAAAAATAAATTTCATGTGTTTTTCATGGAGGACCACTACATATTCCTAATGCAGGATTAAGTTACTTCAATAACCATTTCCATATCAGTTATCTTAGAATATATGTTTATCAGAAATTCTTCATTTCCAACTTCAGAATAATAAAACTATTGGAATCAAATTATTGAAAATCAAACAACTATCTATTTATTTTCATAAATTTCAGTTGGTAAAAAGAAGTACTTGGATTCCATTCATATATCTAGATTTGTTTAAAACACTATGACATTGATAGATTCTCTGATTCAAATACCCAAAGAATGCCAACCTTGATGATTCCTTTAATAACTGAATGTTGACATCTTTAATGTTTGCTCTTAGTTCTGTCATTTTGTTATGCTTGCTGTTTCATGGCTTTTTTGTCAATGTTCCATTTGCAGTACATTTTTTATGATTCTTTTTAATATATATTTTTATATTTACATTTTTATTATTATGAATAGAATTTTAATAACCCTCTATCATTTTAGACACCATCTATTAATTTTCTAGTATAGTCATGATAGCCATAATTTAATAATTCTTACTCCTTGTTTTCCTTTTCTACTTTCCATTGTGAAGTACAAAGAGAATATACAAGCTGAAAAAGAAATAGAGCTTCAATGGTATGTATAATATTTCACAGAAATTAGGTTTAATTAGAGTCCCAGAGGGAGAAGTTTATCAGAATGAGACTTGAAACTACTTAAACAATGACATAAACCTTTCCAAATATGAAAAATAGTTAATTCAGAAATCTAAGAGCATCCATGAACCTCTTAAGATTCCATAGGATAGAAGACTTAATATAAGACAAATGCAAAGTAAATTCTCCAGCTTACGCTATGGTAAAATTGTTAAAAACAAATATAAAGAAGAACTACAAAACATATCAGATGAGAGGAAAAATTACATATGGGGAGCAAGAATACAAATAATCACATATTCCTTCTGAAATACAATGAAAGTCAAAATGAACATTAAATGGTAAAAGAAGACAATGAGGAAGAGCCAAAGAAACATGAGAAAAAGTTTCTTATTCTGGAATACTATAGTTATTGAAAAAAGATCCTTTGAAATTAAAAGAAAATGATGGTCATAATAACCCTAACTTTATGTATGACTGCCTATATGTTGTGACTCTATACAACTTACAACTAGAGAATTGATATGTTATCCTCTGTCTATGTACAATGAATCAATTTGCACTGTTAACATGTAAGCCTAAATAAAACAAATTAAAAAAAAGAAAATGAATATATTTTCAAATGTACAAAGTAGAGAACTAATCAGCAAAAGGTTTGCAATCCAAAAATATTAATGGAAATTTCTAGGACAAAAAGACAAGAATGTACAACTGAAACTCTAACTTGCTTAAATATCTGAAATCATGAGATTTGCATAATATGTGGGATGATACAACAAATCAGTATTTTACTTTTCACATTCTTTAAAAGACAATTGTTTTGGACAGCAAACAAGTGTATGGAAACAATTAGAAACAGAATTATTTGAAGTGACTTCAAAGAAAACAAAACACTAAGATAATGCACAATTTCTGGAGGCTGAAATTTTAAAAAATGTAATAAAGGAAATTAGAGATGAGCTAAATCTATTCAGAAACATACCTTTTTTGTGAATTAGAAAACAATATATAAAAGATGTTAAATCTTCTCAAATTTCCAATTTTAAGAAGTGACTAATCATACCCTTTTTTCATTTGAATAGAATTATCAAATTTTTTTATTGTTATTGAGATTTTAAGTTTCACGGGTATTCTCAATATTAATCCCTGGTCAATTGAGAAGTTTACGATGTTTTTTTCCCATTTGCAAGTTACTCACTTGCACTTGGTACCATTGTTTGCAGAAACTTCTCAATTTGATCTGATCCCATCAGTCTAATTTTGCTTTGGGATCTTATCTACAAAATCATTGCCCATACCTTTGCCACAAAGAATTTCCCTGTTTTCTTCCTGTAAGTTTCCTAGCTTCATGTCTCAAATTTAGGTCTCTGATCCATCTGGATTTATTTTTGCATAGAGTGAGACATGGGTGTCTAATTTTGGTCTTTTGCACAGGATTATCTAGCTTTTCAACACCTTTCACTAAAGAGGCTACCCCTTCTCTCATGTACACTTTTAGCACATTTGTTGAATAAACTGACTGCAAAAGTATGGGGTTGTTTTTGGAAGTCTATTGTTTTCCATTGTCTGTGTGTCAGTTTTTATGTCACCAACCATGTTGTTTTGATTATTATGGGTATGTAATATATTTTGATGCCTCGGGCTTTGTTCATTTTGTTCAGTATTGCTTTTGCTATTTAGGGATTTTTGTGCATCTGTATGAATAGTGTTGTTTTTTATTACTCTGAAGAATATCATTGCTATTTTTCAGGAGATTATATTGAATCTATAAATTCTTTGGGAAGTATGGATATTATATCAAATTCATGAATATGGGAGATCTTTTATTTTTTATGTCTTTTACTATTTAACACACAGGAGTTTTGCAATTTTTATTGAGGAAATCTTCCTAAATTTGTTGCTAAGTATTTCTTTTTTGTAGTATTGTGAATGAGATTTCCTTCATGATGATTTTTCTCAGCAATGTTATTACTGAACATTAAAATTGTTGCTGATTTTTTTTGGTTTTGTATACTGTACTGAATATATCAGTTATAATAATTTTTGTGGCATATTTAGCTTTTCCTAAACATAGAATCATATCATCTGCAACACAGGGCTACTTTACTTCTTCTCTTCCTATTTGTATCTGCTTTAGTTCACTTTGAATCACTGTGACCAATATGCCTGACTGAATCTACTTAGAAGATGAAAAGTTTGTTTTAGCTCATGGTATCAAAGATTCAGTCTATGGTTGGCCAGCTCCATGGCTCTGGGCCCTAGACTAGGCAGAACATCTTGGTAGAAGGGAGTGGTAGAGGAAACTTATTCAGTCCACGACAGCCAGGATGCAGAGAAAGAAAGCAGCATGCCAGTATTAAGATATAAACCCCAAAGTCATGCTGGAAGTGACACAATTTCTCCAGCTGCACCCTACTGCCTACATTTACCACCCAACTGATCAATTGAAGTGAATTAATCTACTGATTAGGTTACAGTTCTCATATTCTAAACATTTCAACTCTGAATATTCTTGCATTGTCTCACACCTGACCTTTTGGGGGACTCCTCATATCCAAAATATAACAGTACCTTTTTTATACTTTTTTTTTTTACTTAATTACTCGGCATTAGCTTCCTAGTGCTATATTGAATAAAAATAGAAAAAGTGAACATCCTTGTCTAATTGTAGATCTTAGAGGAATAGATTTCATCTTTTCTCCATTGATGTTGGTAGTCTTGTTATATTCAGCCTTTGTTATATTAAAGTATGTGACTTCTATACATGATTTGTTCAGACTAATTACCATGAAAAGATGGTGAATATATCAAATGCTTTCAGCTTTATTGAGAAAATCATATGATGTTCATTTTGTTAATGTGATGCATTATATTCATTATACTTATCAATTGATTTGCATATGTTGAGCTATCTTTATATCACTGGACTAAATCTCACCTGATCATATTGTATGATATTTTGATATATGTTGGATTTTATTTGAAATTATTTGGTTGATAAATTTTGCGTCTATGTTCATTAGAGATATTGGTCCATATTTGGTTTTGCTTTGTTTATATCATGTGCTCGTCTAGTTTTAGTGTCAGAAAAATGCTGGCCTATTAGAATGAGTTTAGGAGAAATACCACCACTTTGATTTGTTGGAATGATTTGATAATGCTCAGTATTCATCCTTCCTTAAAAATATAGGTAGAGTTCTGCAGTAAAGCCATCCATCCTGAGTTTTTCTTTGTTGGGAATATATATATATATATATATTTTAAATGATTTAATCTCATACTCTTTTTTAGTCTATTTTGGTTTTCAGTCTTTGTGGTTAATTTTGGTAGGATGTGTATATTTTGTAGTTTATTTTAAATACTTTTCTGTTGCTATAACCAAATAACTGAGAATGGGTTCTTTATAAAAAAGAGATTTGTTCAGCTCACAGTTTTGGAGCCTGGAAGGACAAGATTAGGCAACTTCATCTCTTTGGCCTCTGTGAAGTGTTATGCAAGTGTGTAACCGAATTATTTCCTGGGGACATGGGATACTTGGGTTTACAGACCATTTTTACTGCTGGTGGGTTAAGTTCATGCTAATGCAGGATAATGAACAAATACTCAGAGCATACTGCCTTAAAAATCACACTATGATAGTGATAGTTGATTCATGTTGGGTTCTAAACTTGAATACCATGATTCTTTACAGACACAGTTTTAAAAAAAAAAGCATGCTGTATAATTCTTTAAAAATTTATTTCAGAACGATTCAGTATTCTAAAACTTCATTACAGTACTTTGGAGCCCAACTGTTGTTTTATTGAAAAACAGTGATTAGCTTGGAAATCTAATCTTCATAGCTATGTCTCCGTATCTTTTTCATGGTGAACAGGGGAATATAAGTGTCACAGGAACTCTG
>CM053400.1:157462981-157493500 GCA_028644305.1 Xerus rutilus
AATTCCTTTGATGATGGCATCTGTTGAAAATTTTCAAGGAAAACAGGTTACGTTTCTTAGTTATTTAAATGTTTGGTAAAGATTCATTGTTTTCTGAAAATTGGAATATTATATTTATAGGTTCTGAATTTTGTTTTATTTTTCAGAGAAACAAATTTCCCTGGGTTTTCATTTTGAGCAAGCAATTAATCTGGTTAGACTCACACTATATACTCTCTCATCTTATGTGGTTTCAAGATTAAATATTAGTACAATTTCTTAATTCTCTATTGTTGTGCTTTAAATCTGTCCACAGAATTCATAGTTCATCTTTCTGACAGAATCTTAAATAAGGTCTATATACATTATTTTAGCATACCCTTCTCTCATCTCTCTCTGAAATTCCCTCTTCACTCTCCATAATTCAACAGACTCCTTTACTGATTCCTCTAGCCAAAAAGATGACAGGTTTTCAATTAGAGATTTAGTCACCTGCCCTTACTTATTTGGAGCTCTGGCACACTATCTAGAAAAAAATCACAAAATTTCCAAGTTTTGGCTTTCCCGACAATCTCCCTACATTTTCTTACCATTCTTAATTCCCACATGGTTGTATGGTTGTTTTCTGTTTTATACTGAGTATGTAGTTGTTGGGGGGGGGGTGTAAATAACCCACATTGATATATTGGAAGCAGAAAATCTCAGTCAATGAGTGCAGTAATTACAAATCCATTAAAATGTCTGAAAATTTTAGTGCATGGATATTGCAATAAATGAAAACTTCTTAAAATCAATGAATAATTTAATTACTAAAATTTGTATCTGTAGGGGGTACACTTATAGTTATTATAACTTTAATTATCTTGATTGCTGCTTATATATTCAGGCCTTCTGAAAAACTAGACGTCCACTAAATAGTTATTTATTCATTGAAGATGTCAAGTACATTACAGTGATACAATGTTACATATTAATTCCCTTAAAGCAAATTCTATTTTATTTTAGTAAGCGTATTAGTAGAAATATTTGTTAGTAAAGATATTTATAGACCAATGAATAGAAGCCAAAATTTTTCTTGGTGATGTAGAGAACTAAGTTCTATCTGAGACATATGTATTTTTGATATTTTTTTTCTACTTTTTCTACTAACTGCTGTAATAAGTATGGGATAGATTCCAGAAACATAACTAAAGTGTTCTAGAGACATATTGAGATTTCTTGGAAAGTTGTCCCTTGAGAGTGAAAAATTATGAGAATCTTGATGCTTCTTACAATAATGGTAGCCCATAAAAGTGCTATGCTCTTGTTTTGTTGAATTTATATGCAATAGAATAAGAGAAAGTGAATATATTTAAAGCAGAATTTGTTGCTTGTCTACACGTGTGGCTATTGAAAGAAAAAGAATTTTCTAGTGAGTGTTTGTACTGTTAATATGACTGCATTTCTTTATTTCTTTTCTTCTAATTGGAAATAGTCTATTTTGAATATCTATGTGTGGCTTTTATTTAATAATGGTTACAGAAATACATGGCAGGCTTTTTGTAAGATGCTAGGAATGAAACGATCGACCCTGGTTTCCATGATATTGTGTGTAAAATATGAATGCACATTAAAGTATTTCTAAGTATTACAATTGTCATTGGTTAAGATATGGAATTTCATTAACATATTTACAAAAATTGTACCCTTTTTTGTTTTCTGCTAAATATACCTATTTAATGATAGTCAATATGGAAGACAATCTTATATCTATGCTTTTCATAACTAAGCTATACCTTTTTAGTATATTCATATTATCTATGCTTTCAAACTATTTGCAAAATATTTTTTGTGAAGTATTAAAATCACCTTTAATTTATCTTTTAAAATACTCAGGACTTTCGAAGATGAAATATGAAAATTCAGCATTTAAGCCAAGTGTCAGGTGTCAAGGCAGAATCACATTTTGACCAACTGATGCCACATGTTTGAGGTAAGTTTCACAAAATAATGTTTGAGAGCCTCCAGTAGAGTTTCTGAGCCACGTTCTGGCTAGCCAAGGGTTTCATATATCTTAGGAGAGTTATCACTAGTCAAATAAGAAATACTCCTTTTCAATATTGGTCATTCCGTGTTTCTTGTGGCTCATTAGCACTGGCTAATGGTTCACGTCCTATTTTTTGTTTTAACAGTTCTATTTTCTTACTTCCTCAAAAGCAAAGAAAGGGCCTTCTCATTAAAGGTGGTTACTAGCAAGAGGAACAAGGTTTTAAGAGCTATTGCACAGCATGAATACTATGGTCGATAATAATATACTTAATATTTCACACTTTGTCAGAGCAAAGTTTGAAATTTCTCCCCATGAAAAATAAGTAAATGAGATAACAAATGTGTAAATTAAATTTATCTATCACTCCACAGTGTATACATATGTCAAAGTATCACATAATTCTCTGCAGTGTATACAATTATTATATCAATTAAAAATAAAAAACACATTTTAGCTGGAAATTTTTTTCCTTTTGGGAATCAATTATGAAATATTAGTAGAATGAATAGAATACTGCTACTTTATATTAAATATATACTTTTAAAAATGCTAAATGTTATATATAACATATCTGGCTTGGCATAGGAGGATATATTTGTTTATAAATAAAAGTGATTACAATTAGATTAAGCAATAAGGAATAATTTAGCTACTATAACAAAGATGAGCTTGGAACATAGAAGGATCTATATATAGCCAAATGTAAATATTAGGGCGCCAAACCTCTCTCTTTCTCTATAGTTAGCTTCAGTGTGGCTAACGACCCTTCTACATGAAATCTGATCATTAAAGCCTGCAAAACTTTTCATCAATATCAAAAAGTAAGAAATCCTGAGTCCCGAAGGTCACCAATCAAAAATCTTAGCAGTAGATTTGGGTCTCTGGTGATGAATCACTATGATTAAGGAAATATACTAATTAACTGATAAAATGTGGGACAGTTTTTACCCCTGTGCTGCTGAGGTTGAAGGATTGCTGTTGGATATGATGACTCCAAGAAGTAAAGGAATAGAGAATGACTGGATCTTCTGATGAAAATCTGAAAAATGAAAAAAAATATTGCCAGTCAACAAAGCAAAAAAAAAAAAAATCCAAAAAACAAAAAAACAAGAAACAAAAACCAAAAACAAAAAAACAAAACCAGAAAAACAAACCAAAATTTAAATAAATTATTTTCTAAGCCCTTAAGCCTTTAATTCTAGTAAGTTTCTCATTGTATTTGTTAATCATTAATTTCATTTGGATTTGTAAATGTCAGTGATACTCTGGTAGGGGGAAATGTATTTAAATTCTAGAAATGTTTTCCTTTTTAAAATTTCACTAAAATTACATAAAATAAATGGAGAAACTTTTCTCTTTTCTAAGACTTCTTCCTGAATAAATCAGAATGAACCATGAATCTCCAAATTTATGAACATACAACACTTACTCATGTCTGTTGACCTTCTTTGTTTTATCATACATATGGTCTATAAAGGTGTTGCCCAATTTTGTTATGTGCATTTAATAATCACTTTGTTATTGCATATATACTTTGATTTCAAATGATTAACAGTAGTGTACAACCAGAGAACTGATGTTTTAAAAGCAGTAGATATAACTGTTTATTTATCTAAAATATCCCATTCATATGTAAACAGACACAGGCACACTAAATTCATTTTTCAATACTACACTTACAACAATCTAATCTGTGTGTATATTTTTTTGATCTCCAGTAATTTATTTTTATTGATTCTTTTTAGTTACATATGGCAGTAGGATCCATTTTGATATAATTATACAAGCATGGAATATATCTTATGCTAGTTAGGACACTATTCCCGTGGATGTACAGCATCATCTACTCTATCTTATATCCTGCAACTTTAGCTGGCTAAATTCACTAAATATCAGTAATATTTAATTTAATTTCTCTCTATGTTTTATATATTCTTTGGGCATATACTTTCCTTCCTTCTTACTTTCTTTTTCTTTTGTTCTTTCATAACCATTAGGACCTTCAATACAATATTGAATGAAAGTATTGAAACCAGTTTTACTAGCTGCCTTCCTGACTTTAGGAGGATTATGTTCAATATTTTAACATTATGATTTTAGTTGTATGCAGGTTGCTGTTTTTTTAATTTGAATTAGTTATTTAGACTCCAAAATTATCATAAAATTAAATTCTAAATAGTCTAAAATGGGCTAAGCAATCTCTATCTCCTGTCCTGTCTCTTCTTATATAAATAAATAACAGGGTTCAGGCTTACGTTGCCTGATCTTTTTGTATTTTAATCCCATTTGTATGCAATTATTTTATGAGTATAATCTTGGATCCAATAAAATGTCTAAATTCAAGTTTAGGGTTTTAGGTGAACAGAGAGTATGAGTCAAATGGTTCATGTTTTTCATTCATGTTTATTCTTATTTTGTGTAAGAAAATAAATTCTACAAGTAGAATATATTTCTCTGGGATCTTGATTGTGGTGATGATAGGAATTTTAGGTGAAAATCACATTTTTTGTCAGTAGAGAAAAATGCTATATTGATATCAAATCTTAAGAGAAAGCTATGTGTTCTCCACATAAATGGATATGGTTATTATGGTTTTTATGATGGCAAAAAGTTTTAATTGCAAATGCAAATTCATAGAATATGGTTATTATTTCATATCTCAATGAGAATCTGAGTGAGAGTGAAAATAATTAAACTAAGACTATCCAAAGAAATAATTTGTGTAGGGGATTCACTATTTTATAAGAATGCTTCACATCATTTTGAGGTCTAGATACAACCAGATAAAGCAAGATATATCTGGCTCCCAGCCCGGCACAGTGGCTCACGCTTATAATCCTGGCACTTAGGGAGGATGAGACAGGAGAATCGCGAGTTCAAAGCCAGCCTCAGCAATGGTGAGGCACTAAGCAACTCAGTGAGACCCTGTCTCTAAATAAAACCCAAAATAGGGCTGGGGATGTGGCTCAGTGGTTGAATGCCCCTGAGTTCAGTCTCCAGTAACAAAAAAGAAAAAAAAAGATATATCTCGCTCTTAAATCTAATGGTGGCAATGAATAAGTGACCAGAAGGGACTGTGGTGGTGATTGTCTCACCAAACTGAACTGTAATGGGATCAGAAACTCAACACAGTCACCTGAAGGAAATATTCTAACCACAGAAACCTACACACACAGCGGACACACTTGTATATCTCCTGGGAGTTTTATAAAAGATACTACGTGTCAATTTATCAAATAATAATAGTTAATGTACAAAATTTAGCCATAAAGTTGTATGAATAGAAAAATAAGACCAGTGTGTGAGAGGATGAGTAAACAGGTTGAAGATTAGGTTAGTAATCTGTTTCCTAGAAAATAATACAGTAAAATATTTGCTCTTGCAGTGTGGACTAATTGAAAGCATATGTCAAGTTTCCTTTCATACAGGGATTAAAAAATCAATTATATGTTACTAACCATTTTTGTAGCATCCTTACAACATCACTTGAGAATTTTAGCTATCTGTTGATCTTTTTAAAATACTGTACTCATTTGTGACTTTGATATGCTTATTTATGTTCTTTTTATATCTATCCAATAGATGTGAGCAACTATCAAATTATTGGTTAAAATATATATAAAATACTCTTAGCACTGTATTACCTTGTTTCACTATAAAGTATCTTTCAATATGAGACACCAAAGGTGATGCTGTGGTTTGGATATGGCTCAAGTGAATTAGCCAAGGCTTTCGATGCTGAAATTCAATCCCCATTGTAAGGTATTAAGAGGATGGAAACTTACTCTGACAATTGTGTTGGAGGTAAGGCCTTTAGGGAGGTGTTAGGATTAGTTAAGTTCATTTATGTGCAGCACCAATGACTGAAACCTGGTGGAGTTATAAGAGGAAAAGAAAACACACATGCAGAATATGTGCATTCATGCATGTATGTGTGTGCACTGTGACCAGCATGGCCATTAATTGAAAAACTGGCAAGGGGTGATGGTGGATTGAGAAAAGGCAGGCAGACACACATGAAAGAAAGCTGGGGCCATGTGGGACATTACCCTCTGATGGAGGTATAATGACCCAGAGCTAGCTCAGCACTTTTATTATACAGATTTCACTCAAAGGTTATCTGTGAGAAAGTTTTAGCCAAGAAGGCAGACTGAAGGTCTCAGTGAAACTTTTGAGACATCAAGGTTATCATGTTATACTCAGAGGTCTCTATTCCCAAAGGTTGGTGCTTGAGTACAAGTTCCCAACTCATACAGGTATGCATGTTTGCATGGAGCCTCCAGGGCCAGACGTCACCATAGCAACCAGGCTGTCTTGACCTGCACCTTTGCACAGGAAGTTCCCAGCGCAATGCAGCTATGAGGCAATCAGAGACCATGATTCAAATCACCACTCTCCATGTGTGTGTGAACTAACACACATGTGTGTTCCCTTTCTCTCACCATGTGATGCCTTGCGCTGATTTAGAACTTTACCAGCAAGTCAAAACCAAATGCAGCCCTTTTGCCTCTGGCTTCCAGAACCATGAGCCAAAGTAAATCTGTTTCTTCAGAACTCAGTCTGTGATATTCTGTTATTAGCAACAGGGAATGAACTAAGAGAGTTGTTTGTCTACACAGTATTGATTCTTCCTTTTTCCATTTACAAGAGAAACCCATTTGTTCAGCATCTAACCTCCTTTTCAGTCTTGTGCCTCAGGGGTATTTCTAAATCAAGCTGTATGTTTCATTTGCCAAAAATATTTTCATTTACCATGCCAGTAAATGATTCAGAGATAGGCAGATTGGTTCTGGTCAATGAGTTGTAAGAGAAACTCAAAGAAAAAGGAAACTAACTTTTTTTTCCTCTGTGCATAATGTCAAACACGTTGTGATTTCTAAAACTGCTGTAGACTTCTTGATATAAAATTAGATCTTAAAGATAAAAATGTGGAGTGAAAGAAAAATCCATGTTCTGGATAACATTGTTGATCTGTTGAATCAGACAATCCTTGCACCCATGCTATTGCTACAATTATAGATATGTAATCATAAAAATCCTTTGGATTTTCCTATATTTGTAGCAACAACGACCAAAATATACAACCATCTGTCATCCATTTGTTCATTTGTAAAAGGAGGAAAATGACATTGAAGTCAGTTTTGGCTTCACAACAGCAAATGGTTCCAAATCCTTCTGGTCAGTTTCAAGCAGATAAACTATATATAATGAGGGAATTTGCCCAGAATCAGAATAACATGCATAAAACAACTAAATCATTTTATTTAAAGGATTTTCTAAGAAAAGACTGAAATCTTTGATGGGAAATGAATTTTTAGTCCTATATTATGTCAATCTTGTAAGAGTTAACCTACAAGATTTAGGTGCTCTTGATTCCATAGTATATATGAATGGTATGAATTATGTCAATCATACGATAGATAAATAGATAGATAGATAGATAGATAGATAGATAGATAGATAGATAGTTTGAATCTTAAATGTTCCCTGAAGGCCCATAAGTTAAAGGCTTTGTCACCAATCTGTGGTGCTATTGGGAGGTGATGGAATCTTTAGTAAGCAGGGTCTAAGTGGAAGGAAGTTTAGAGTTAGACCTTTGAAAGGATATTAGGATCCTAGTTTCTTCAAGTGTTTCCTTTTTTCTTCTGGATCCCATGAAAGAAACATGTCTTACACCATGTGCTTCCGCCATGATATGCTATACCACCACCAGTCAACAGGGCCAAGCAACCATGGACTGAAACCTCTTAAACCATGAGGCAAAATAAACTTTTCCTTCCTAAACATTTTCTATCTCCAATAATGTGTCACAATAATGCAAAGCTAACTAACATAATATCCTATATACATATGCCTACATGCACACACACAAATAAATTCATAGAATAATAATGTTGTTCTAGCAGTTTCCATATTGCTGTGGAGTTTACTGAAAAGTAAATCTGCTAATCTTACAAAAGACACTTAAAAGTGGATTTTATAAATTATGGAGTTTTCTCTAGAGTCAAAAATTTATGGCAGTCATTTCTAAAATCAGAGAGTAAAGCAAAATGGAATAAATTTATGTCCATCAGTCCCTTGGTAAACACTGTTAGTAATTACTGACCTAATATGCAAAAAATTTACATCTTCTAAATAATATTCCATTCACATTCAGATGTGAATAACTGAAAACCATTTTCTTAGGGTAATACTGAAATCAGTAAATCCCCAGTACTCTTTTCCTTTTCCAGAAGTATTTTTTTTGGGGGGGTAGGGATTTTTTAGATTTATTACTCTTAAATAAATCAGTACTTAAAGCTTTCCATTGTACAGTTCCTAAAGTTATTATTTTGAGAAAATAATGCTTTCTGACTTGCAAATTTTTCCCTATGAATAGCTTCCAAGGTTTTGAAATAATCTATGTAGAGAAAAGATTTATATAATATAGCTTTCTTAGCAGGCACATTTTATAAGAAAAGTAAAAAAAAAATAAAATGTAAATAAATATTAATATATCCTAGTTAATCTTAAGAAAACCAGACCAATCTATGATACTAAGGAAGAAAATAAAAAGATTAAACAATACAGTATATCAATTAAAATTACTGGAGCCAAGCAGGTGGTGTGCACCTATAATCCCAGCACTTTGGGAGGCTGAGACAGGAGAATCACTAGTTCTATATTATATAAATCTTTTCTCTACATAGATTGTTTCAAAACATTGGAAACTATTCATAGGGAAAAATAGAACCATAAATAATGTTTATATGTTCTAAATAATCTTTAAACCATAGAAAAAGATTGCTGTATGCATTCTGACAATATCCGCCTTCTATTTTTCATATTTAGATGACTATATTGTAAATTTTTGTTTCATAAGGTACTGTTTTATTTTATGTCCTCTTTTTTATTAATCTATTTTTATTTTTCTAACTCAATTCAGTTCCTTTAACATATTTGCTATTCTAATTTATATAGTACATTTTTATTTTATCTGTATTATCTTTTCAGTTGTAATTCAACAGATCTTTGCATACAAACTGAAGTGTTCATAATCTATTCAGAGTCAGTATGTTACTGCTTTAACTAGAATGTAGAATCTTCTTTCTCTAAGTTTCCTTTCACCTTCTGTTTTGATGTTATATATTTTTTTATGTATTAGATACATTGGAAACCCTATCATACAATGTTATGTTTTTTTTTATTTTTTTATTTTTTGGGGAAGGTACTGGGGATTGAACTCAGGGGCACACAAACACTGAGTCACACCCCCAGTCCTATTCCGTATTTTTTTAGAGACAGGATCTTACTGAGTTACTTAGCACCTCGCTTTTCCTGAGGCTGGCTGTGAACTCACAATCCTCCTGTCTCAGCCTCCCTAGCCACTGGGATTATAGTCATGTGCCACCGCACCCAGTTAAGTTTATTTTTTAAATAATAAATATTTTTAAAGAATTTGGAAAGATAGTCAATTATATTTATCTGTTATTTATCATTTCAGTTGTATATTATTTTACAAAGAGAAATTTCCAGATTCAAAAGTTTTCACTGGTTAATTCTACTAAACACTCAAAGAATGAATACCAATTCTAAAATCTCTTCCAGATATAAGGTGAGAAATCTCTTCAATTTCTTTTTATGAACATAGTATCACCCTGATACCAAAACCTGTATGGAAAAGAAAACTAAAGATGAATACATTTTACAAATAGAAAAAAATTTACACAGTAGTAAGACAGAGAATCCAGCAATGTATAAAAAGAACAGTGTAGTAGGTTTTGGGTGTGCATGGTTGGCTCAGCATTTGAAAATCAGTTAAAGTAAGAAAGCATATTAACAAGTTGAAGAATGAATGATTACATTAATTGATGAAGGAAAATATTTGACAAAAATCAGCACTCATTCATGATAAAATTGTAAGCATGTTAAGAAGAATGAGAATTTCCACTTAATAAAGGGTGTATAGCAAAAAATAAAAAAAATCAAAATCAAAGTCACAGTGAACATTATACTTACTGGTAAAAGATTGCCTGTTTTCCCCTAGGAACAGAAACAAGCAAGCATGTCTATTCTCAGTGTTCTAATATCAGATATTGCTAGAAGAAAAAAGGAGAAAACAGAAAATAAAAGTCATACAGACTTGTAAAGAGAAAAGTACTTGAGCCATAATTATATTTGAAATTAATTTATATGTAGAAAGTCTAAAAGAATCTATTGTTAAAATCCTAAAATTAAGTTAAATGAGCAAGGCCTTAGAGTACAAGACAAACTTAAAACATTAGTTCTATTCCTATATACAAGTTAGGAATACAAAACTGAAAACAATACAATTAACTGTTACTCATATATTTGGTTGTAAATCTAATAAATCATGTACAGGGCTTATTTGTTGAAACCAAAAATTTCTCATGGGAGAAAACAAAGAAAATCTAATCTATGTTTATGAATTAGAAGACTCACCATATACAATATATCTACTTTCTCCAAATTCATATGTGAGTTTTTGTTACTGCTATCAAAATCTTAGCCAGATATTTTGTAGACAGGAACAAGCTTAGTCTAACATTTCTATGAAGGGAAAAGGAATTAGAATACCTAAGATACTTTTACGAAGAAAAAATAAAATGAGTTGGATGAATGTACCTCATTTGAGAGGATATAAAGATAAAAAATAAGAATATGAAAAGATATTTAGCTTGGATGGGTGATGCACACCTGTAATCCCTGTCCCTCAGGAGGCTGAGATAGGAGGATTACAAATTAGAGGCCAGCCTCAGCAACTTAGCCAGGCCCTAAGGAAATTAGCAAAGCCCTGTCTCAACATTAAATAAACAAATAGGTAGGTAGGTAGATAAATAAACAGATAAACAAATAAACTAATTAATAAGGGCTAGGGATGTGGATGTGGTTCAGTGTTTAAGCACCCCTAGGTTCAATTTCCAATACAAAAGAAAAGAAAAAAAGATATACAGCATCATCAGCCATTAGTAAAAATTCAAATTAAAACCACAGTGATTTAACACTGAACACCTACCAGAGTGGGTAAATAATTTTTTATTGGTTCATAATAGTTATTCATGACACTAGAACTTATTTTGACATAATTATATATGCATGGAGTATAGTTTGCTCCAATTAAGTCCCTGGTATTTGTGCTTACTCCCTCTTTCTCCTTCCCTCTGTTCCCTTTCTTCTAGTCTACTGATCTATTTATTTACACTTTTTTAAAGAATTAGTGTCATGTGGATATACATAATGATGAGATTCACTGTAGCATATTTATATATGTGCATTGGAAAGTTAGGTCAGATTTGTTCCACTGTTATTCCCTTATCCTGTTGATCCTCCCTCCCACTCAATTCCCTTTTTCTATTCACCTGATCTTTCTTTTACTACGGTGAAATCACATTTCTCCCCCCACCTTAATTTTAGACTAACTTTCACATATCAGAGAAAACATTCGACTGTTGACTTTCAGAATCTGATTTCACTTAGCATTATAGTCTCCAGTACCATCCATTTACCAGCAAATTACATAATTTATCTCTTTTTCATGGATAAGTAATACTCCATTGTGTACATATACATTTTTTTTCATCCATTCATCTGTTGAAGTACATCTAGATTGACTCTATAATATAGCTATTGTGAATTGTGTTGCTATAAACATTGACATGGCTTCATCCCTATAGTATGCTGATCTTAGATCTTTTGAATATATACCAAGGAGTAGGATAGCTGGATCATATTGTGATTTCATTCCTAGTTTTTTCAGAAATCTCTATTTCTGCCTTCCAGACTGGTTGCACTAATTTGCAATGTAGAAAAATGTACCTTTTCCCCTACATCATTGCCAACACTTATTATTATTTGTATGTAGGGTAAAGTAATTTTGAAAAAACTGTGGCAACTTCAAGTGCTGGTGAGGATTCTGAAAAATGGGGAACTTTTATGTTAATCATGGACATGTAGAATGGTAAAACTACTCTGGAAAACAATGAGACAATTTTCTATTCAAGTAAACACGTATCCTATAAGGGCCAAGTATTTATCTAAGAGAAATAATGATTTATGTTAAAAAAAATCTGTAAAAACTGTAAAAACATGTTCAGTACAACTTTATTCATGATCACCTCACATTTGGAAACAGAACAGATATCCAGGACTGGTACATCCATAACATGGAAGAGCCCTCAGCAGTGAAGTATTTATAGACACCACATCTGGCAGGAACTCTGGAGTATTTTGCTAAAAGGAAGGAAGGAAGGAAAGAGGAAGGGAAGAGAGGAAGAGAGAAAAAGAGAAAGAGAGAGAGAGAGAGAACATGCAAGCACAAGAAAAAAAGCAGAGATAATTTCAAACTTCACATACTGTATGATTCCATTTATTTACCATTCCTAAATTTATAAAATTATAGAAATGGAGATCAGACTAGTGGGAATATGCTGGGGGGTTTTCAGAGAATCAGAAATAATAAAACTTTATTAAGATTTCTTTATCTTCCTCCTTCCTCTACCTATCATCTAGTATAAAAGGAAAATTTAATTTAAAGGAAATGGTTTATAGACTTTTTGACCTGACAGTTTGGAAACTGAACAGGCTGATCTTTTGGTCTTCAATGTGAAATTCACTGGACTGATTGGTACAATGGAAGTTTAGTCAGGATTTCTTCTCCAGTAAACTTCAGTTTTTGTTTTTGGGTTTTGAAATGATTCAATGAAGTCCATTCACATTGTGGAGGCTAATTTTTCCTTAAAATTGCTGATCATATATGTTAACCATAACTACAAAATATCTTCCAAGCAATACATGGATTAGAGTAATTAGCATTATAGCCTATCACATGGGAGATAACACATGAGTTCAAACAAAAAATTTTAATATTGCTTGTAAAATATTAGAATATTAGAAATATTCATGTAAAATTTTTCATTTATTTTTAAAAAATCACACATATTTATGAGGTACAATTGGATTTAACACACGTACACAATGTTTATTGATTAATGAGGGTATTTAACTTTTCCAACACCTTAAACACTTATTTATTTATTTTTTGTGGTAGGAAACTTCAAATTCCTCTTTTATAGTTTTTTTTTTAATAAAATATGCCACAAATGGCTATAAACTATAGAGGCATATTGCACTGAATTATGCTAGATGTTATTTCTCCTGAGTATATTTTGGTATCCATTATACAAATTTCTATTATTTTCCTCCCCTTGCACATCACATCCTCTAGCAATGACTATTCTAATCCCAACTTTTACAAAATTAGCTATTTTAACCTCAGCATGTAAATGAAATCATAGTTTTATTTCAGTGCCTGGTTTATTTTACTTGTCATAATGACCTCTAGTTCACCCATATTGTAGAAAATGATGAAATTTTATTTTTTATGACTAAATAATATTTCATTTTAAATGTGTTTATATCTATCTATCTAATCTATCTGAATAGATAAAATTTTCTTTGTTCTTCATCCATTGGTAGATAATCTTTGTTGATTCTCTTTCTTGGGTGTCATTAATATAGTTCTACAATAAACATGGGGATATAGACATCCCTTTGATATACTAATATTTCATTTTCCTTGGATATATACCAGGAGTTGCTTCTTTGAATCATACAGTAGTTTTATTTTTAGTCTTCTGGGGAAACCCTGTGCTCTCTTACATAATGGCTGTGCTAATTTACATTTCCAAAAACAGCATATAGGAATTCCCCTTCCCTTCATCGTTACAAGTAGTTTTTATTTTTCTGTCTTTGATAATAGCCATTCCAACTAGAATAAAGTGATAATTTATTATAGTTTTGATTTTCATTTCTCTGATGATTAACAATACTGAGCATTCCTTTTATACACTTACTGACCATTTTCATATTTTCTTTTGAGAAATGTCTATTTAAATCATTTGCTTTGGCACAAGCCTGTAATCCCAGTAATTTGGGAGGCTAAGGATTGCAAGTTTGAGGCCAGCCTCAGCAATTTAGGGAGGGCCTAAGTAACTTAGCAAGACCCTGTTTCAAAATAAAAAATGAATAAATAAAAAGAGTTAGGGATATACTTTAGCGGTAAAGCAGCTCTGGGTTCAATCTCTAGTTTAAAAAAAAGAAAATAACCAGTTGCTCATTTCTTAATGCAAGTAGTTATATTGTTTTGTCTTGTTTTTAAGCCTTTTGAGAGCTTTATATAGTCTGTATATGCCCTGTTGGATGAAGAGTTTATAAATATTTTCTCCCATTTAGCATATTGCCTCTTCAATCTATCCATTGTTTCCTTTGCTGTGCAAAAGCTTCTTAGTTTAATATAATCTCTCCTTCCTATTTGACTTTGGTGCTTTGTGTTTTAAAGGTTTTAGGCAAAAATAGCATTGCCTATACTGATATGTTGAAGTATTTTCCCAGGGTTTTCTTCTAGTAGTTTGTAGTTTCAGGTCTTACGGTTAAGACTTTATTTCATCATGACAACTCAGTATTCTTATATGGTGAGAGATAGGGTCTCATTTCATTTTTCTGCATATGGATATCCTTTTTTTCCCTAGCACCATTTGTTGAAGAAACTGTCTTTTATCCTATGTATGTTTTTGATGTTTGATCAAGGATCAGTTGATTATAGATGTGTGGATTTTTTCTGAGTTATCTATTCTTTTCCATTGATCTTTATGCTACTTTCACATCAATACAACATGGGTTTTGTTGTTGTTGTTGCTGCAGCTTTTGTAATGTATTTTGAGATCATGTTTTAAGATATCTCAAGCTTTAGTTTTTCTTGCTCAAATTTACTTTGGCTATTTAGAGGCTTTTCTAGTTCCATATAAAACGTAAGTTTTGTTTTAATTTGTGGTAAGGATATTATTTGTATTTTGATGGATATTGCATTGAGTCCATAAGTTGCTTTGGGTAGTATGAACATTTTAACCTTAAATTTTTCAGTCTATGAACATTAGATAGCTTTCCACTAGCAAAAGAAATTGCACAAAGGAAAGAAATGAAAGACATTCAATAGAAAAGGAGAAAGTCAAATTATCCTTGTTTGCAGATAATGTAATTTTATATATAAAAATACATATAGACTACACATACAAAATACTATAAGAATTGATAATCAAATTCAGTGAACTTGTAGAATAGGAAGTCAACATATGAAAATCATTGGCATCTGTATTTACCAATTATGATCTTGCTGAAAAAGAAATTTTAAAAGCAATTGCATTCATAATAGCTATGATTTTTTTCTAATAACAAATTTAAATAATGATCTCAGCATTTAAAATTTAAAAACACTAATGAAAGAAGTAGAAGAGAATATATGCAATATTTAACTCCAGTTAAAACCAATTAGTTGCCTTTTATATTAAAAGTAGTAGTCTCAAACACTATTAGTATTTCCAAATCAAATTATGACTCTGGATTGTGTGCTATTTTAAAGATTAGTTGATTTAGAGATTATTTTAATAACAATTTAGAGATTACATTTTAAAAAGTAATGTATATTTATCACCTGCAACTTATCTTGTACCTATGTAATTTGCTAGAGGAAAATAATTTTTTCTCTAAAAGGATTCTGTAGAGTTGCTTTAATACTGAGTTTTCTTAGTGCAATTTATATGTTGTTTAATTTGTAAAATTGAATGAAGATTAAAAATATTAAAATTCAAGTTTTATATAGTAGTCCCAAGGTCCTGGAGGATAATCAAAGAGAGTTTCAGACCTTCACAAAATCAAATTTTGGAAGACTTCCTGCTGTTAAGTAATAATAAACTAATTGTGACTTCCAAGAGGAAAACCACAGGGAAGATAGCACATTCACAAGAAATTTAAATCTTAAGTTTGAATCCTATTCCTAATTATAGTTATTATTCCTCAGTTAACATTTTTGTCACTTAAGACCATCTGGAATCTGTCGTAACCTCAAACCTAGATTTTGCTTCTGTCTTCGGATGCTTTACAACTAAGTAATATGATTCAAAAATTACTATTAATAAATTGTATTTAAAACAGCAATGCTTAGATGGCTGTTTTTACTATTTGCTTCCTGGAATATTTCTGACAAATATTTTATCATATCATATGTAGAAACTAGTTTATGCATTTAAAAGCTATATGCAATTATTCCCAATGCTTTTATGTGTTTCCACTGAACATATTTCACATAATTAATTTTTATTTTGTTTATTTTGCCTTCATATTATCCTCTGTCCCATGATAAAATGTTCATGTGAATAAGTTAGTACTTTAAATATATGGCAAAGAACAAATGCCTTTCAGCTTAACGTATCATTCCTGACTTCATTATTCAAACTATCGTGTTCAAACAAAATTCCCTGCACAATAATTCTGTAATTTACTTGAATATTTTTAAAAAGGAAGGAGGAAAATTAGTAGTGTAGAACATTGAAAATTGGGCCAGTCACTTCTTTTTTGTTTGGTTTCATGTGGTACATGTTTAAAATGAAGAACAACTTTAAATGAGAAAATATATAAGTAAAAACAACAATGATCTATCTGCTCACTGAATTTCAGTAATACTAACCATGCAGTATTTTTTTAAATATTATTTTAGTTGTAGATGGATGCAATATCTTTATTTTATTTATTTATTTTTATGTGGTGCTGAGGATCGAACTCAGTGCCTGACGCATGAGAGTCAAGTGCTCTACCACTGAGCTACAATCACAGCCCATGCAGTATATTCTGAATGGACAATGAAAGAAATGTATTGTGACTGAGACTTGAAATAAATTGTGTTACTTAAAAGTTTCATCAAATTGCATATTTTATTAGGGATTAATAGTTATTTATATTATGCCACTTAAAATTGTCTCTTTCTGATTTTTAAAGCTTATAACCATTTCAAAAATTTGTATCATTAAATATTACTTTTTAAAATATTTGACTATAGACCATGCAATTATAGAAGGCTTCAAGTGGAAAATTTTAAGCAAGTTATGTAGACTCTTGCCATTTACAAATAATTAATATGAGGATATTTTAGCTATATTACATTTTCTTCTACTTTATAAATATCTACTTAATTCAAATTTAAATTAATATATTGAAATATCTGAAAAATAATTCCAATGTATTTTAGAGCTATAAACTAGAAATTTTCTGAATGTTTGTTAACTGAGACCCATAAAAATGAGAAGATATAAATCTGGTAATATAATTTCTAGCACTTTCACTATGAATCTGGACAAAATAATTACGTGTAAAGTCCTATAGCATGTTTTGATTATAAGACCAATGGCTTCTACCTATGGTAACAATTTTTATAATTAAAACAAACATATAAGCATGTATATCATTTAAAGAACTGAATATAATTTTTTATTTATTTTCATAAGAATCTGATTATGTCACTAAGGTATCACCAACTAAAAAGCTTATTAAGAGAATCCGTTTCCTTGCCTTGTCATAAGTTATATGCAGAAAAATATTGTAAACAAAATAAATAATTGGAACTGTATATTTGAAATATTTCAAATATTTTCCCCAATTCAAATTAATAAATTACTCATGACAATTGTCTAAAATTTATAATTAATTATTTTAAACAACATATTCAACAGGTAGTTAAAAATAAAAAGAATTTAATAGTATTAGATCAGGATAGTCAATAAATGTAACCATGAGTTGAAAATAAGCAAATAGAATATCAATGTGGCTAAGGTTTGGAAAAGTAAATACTACAAGGTAGTTCTTCAGACAGGGAGCAAGTAATCTATCCTAATCATGGAAAACCAGGACTTTCATAATTTTATTTATGTTTTAAAAAGTCATTGCTGCTTTTCAATAAACATAAGACTACGGGTTTGCATGTGTGTAGGGTATTAATCAACAAATAATAAGGTCAATCAAAATCATTATGAATGTGGGTAGCTAAATAGAGCATTATTCTCTTGGAGATGTGAAAAACTTCCCTCTATAATTTTGTGTTTCAAAACCCTCGGCTGATTTATATGTCTCAACTTAATTTACTAGAAACTTAAATATCATTACATAATAAATTGAAATTAAGGTTTAAAATATGAATAATTCCTGACAGGTGAAAGTTTCTGATGATGGGATATCAGATCTTTTTCCCAATGAAAATGGCATTGGAACATTAGGAAATGAATACTTTGTATATTATTTCATTTGCATTTTATAAAAGATAAAGATATATATTAATTAATCACCCAATAGTGGTTATGTATGTTGATTGGCTTCTGGTACTGAATTAAGAAGAGTTGTTTCTTACTTGTAGCTGTTTTGTTTAAGTTGGTCTAGAAATTGCCATTTCACATGAGCAAGCGATCTTATGATTTCCATAACACAGTTAGAAGCAAATGCAAACGTTGTTGAAGATTTAATCTTAACAAGACATTCAGGGAACTCATGGGGTTCCTTCTTTTAATTGGAAATTGAGTGACGAACTCTAAGTGTTTTGTTTAACAAAATGCAATAAGACATCCTAGTTGTCTGATGAGCAATGAAACTTTATTTCAGTTTTAAGAAATCTTGTCAGATTTCAGCCTTTCAATGTGTTTCATTTCCTCTTTTCTTCATTTTTTTTAAGTCTGAGAGAAAATTGAGGATGAGCTTTCCGTGGCAAAGCTAAAGAATCTCTATTCTCCAAATTCAAACTTAAATGAACCAAGTCAAAGAATAAATCAGTCTATTGAGAATGAAACTGCCAAGTAACGCAACTACCTTTGTCTGTACACTTCATTTTCATTATTAGCACCTAATAATCCATGCAGCAAAAAAAAAATATGATTTGAGAACATGATGTTTCTATAATTGTAGTGTTCTACCACCAGGCTTTTCCTACCCCAGATCACGTCACGGTGATTCTAAGGTTTTTAAATTATTCTTCGTCAGGATTCAAATGGAATAAGGGTACAATTTCTGTTTACAAAATGAATGGGTTCCAATTGCTGCTTTGACAAATCACAGCAAATTTAGTGATTTAAAACAACAAAAAAAAGTTACTTATAGTTATGGAGGTGTGAAATGTAAATACAAGATGTTAGTGATGCCAGGTACTTTCTAGAGGATTCACAGGAAAATCCATTTTCTTGCCTTTTCAGATCCTAGAAACAATTGCCTTCCTTGGCTCATGGACCGTTCTTCAAGTCCAAACATTTGCACAATTGTCACATCTACTATTATGGACTCTTAACACTGCTTCCCTCTTACAGGGACCCTTGTGATTACATTTGGGCCTATCCAGGATAATCCTTTCATACTAAAATCCTTAATCCCGTATGCAAAGTCTCTTTTATTTATTTTTATTGGTTCTTTTGGGTTTTACATGACTGTTGAGTTAATTTTGATGTAATTATACAAGCATGGAATATATCTTATTCTAATCATGATCCCACTCATAGATATATATGTTGATGAGATTCACTATGGTGTATTCATGCATGTCCACAAGGAAAATTATTTGGGATTCTTTTCACTGTCTCTTTTATGAGGTAAGATAACATCATTTCAAGCTCCTAATATTAGGATGTAAACATCTTTTACTGTCTGCGATTTTTGTTTTCCTTTCTGGAATTTAGCTCAATTGAAATACAGTAGCAGGTAATAGGAATAATTATTTTTTCAGAAACATAATTTCTTATTTTATCTCCATTGCCTGCTCCTTTCCTGTTTATGTACATTTCCTCTTGCCTGGGAATGGTTTCATCATTTCTTTTTATTATATCAGACATGATGCCTTAAACCCAGCATTTTAAATGTGAAGTATGAATTGATTCCTTTGTATTCTTCAGTCTCTTGTGTTATATATTTTGAACATTATCTATAGAAAAATTTATTAATTTGCACAATAGAAGGTATTATTATGAAATAATAAAATACTAGAAAAATGTCACAATTGATTATAAAAATGTTATTCCTGTGTAACCTTGCACATCACTGGGGAAGAAAATCATCCTTATTTAAGGAATATATGTACTAGATTTCAGAGATATCACCTAATATTGCAATTCAATTTAGACTAGTTTTATTTTAACCTTTAGTAATAAAACTTACTTTTCAAACAGTGAATGATGTTAAGATAAATATCCAGGACAGTTTAGTAAATAAAAAAAAAACTTATGGAAAAAAGAAAACTGCAACAAATACTGTGGGAAGAACTAGAGATGTTAATGCTGGAGAAGGAATTCTAATTTCAGAGAACTGTAGCCATGTCCCATGCTTTGGTATTGCACGTAACTCAAAATATGAGGATATGTGATGCTTAGTAGGCCAATATTAGAGGTTGGAGAAGAAAATTTTGTGGATAAAAAATGTGAGTTATGTAAGGACATTCTGTACAATTCAGTGGAATTCATGCTGAACTCTTTTCATGCTGTAATGCTCTCTGTTCTTTTTCTTCCTAGAAATACATGAAGCTAAAGTGTTCTGTGGTTTGGTATGTTTTTCATCTAATTAGAACATTTTGAGATATTTTGAAAGAGACCAGTTTGGCTTTGCTGCCTAGGAGATACGCTAAAACCTTCTGGATCAGGAAAACTAATGGTGCTTTATGTAGGACAAAACCGAGAATAAGGACTGTAATAAAAGCTTAAATATTATAGGTCTAGAAGTGTAGTAAGCAAATTTGGTCACATTGATTAAAATGTTTTAAGAGAATGGAATATTCATTTACCACAATGCTAAAAGCAATCATGCACACATACAAAGTATCACTGTAAATAAAATATTTTATTAGAATTTAGATGAAAAGCATACTTTTAAAGTGATAATTTAAAATAAACCAAACATACAGTTTAGTTATGTAAACACCTAAGTAATTTTAAAGTAATAAGGCTCTATGTTAATTCCCCATTTTTATAGAAGTAAAATTGCTCAAGAGAAGAATGAAATGTCTAAGACAGCCCACAACATGGCATTTCAACAACATGTTATTACATTAAAGATGTCAAAAGATCAGAAAAACCCTGACATAAAAATATAAAGCAATGATCTAGAAACCCAATGAGGCCAAAACGGACAAGAAAAGTGGAGGAGAGATAAAATTGCCACAAGTGCAGTGAAGAAAACAGATTGCTTGAAGCTGTGCATGGCTGGCTATACGTTTAATATGGCTCTTGCTATGAGATTTTGTTCAACTGAGAAATTTTAGTGGCACCGTACTCATGATTTTATCTTTGTACTTACTACAAATAAGAAGATATTTTTGGGCCCTTGGAGTGTTTAAAAAAATTTATCCTCTATTTTTGGGTTCTAGAATGAGTTTTTCCCATCTGTCTCAGACCTAAATTCCTGAAGTTTTTCTGATAGCTTTTATTTCTGCCTGCAGACAGAAAATTCTTTCTGAACCTATTTTTTTCTTGAAGTGCCTGAACAACAAACCCTGAAATATTGACCTTTTCCAACATCTTCACTGGAGTTGCACATTTAAAAGACCAATAATTTGCCTTCCTAGTTCCAAAATATTACCAATATTTTGCCACCAGATAGTTAAGATTATTGTGGTTTTATATTCTAAATGTTATTTCTCTTTACTCATTATATTTGCCTATTTATTATTATTATTTATATTTTAAAACACCACAACAGTACTCACTTTCTATCTAACATGTCTTATATTAGAAATATAATATGATATGCCAGGAGAAAATATGATATATTTTAGCAACTAAAAAAATTATTTCACTGACAGCTCTTTCAAGTCTATCACTTCCTAATGTTAAACTTTATGTAGCTTAACTAGCCCTCTTTTCTTAAACTAAGCTATGTGGAATATTTGGTCCTCAAAGTCAGGAAGACAGAGGAAAGTGAAAGATGGATGAGGTACCTTAACTCTGGTAAGCCTCAACTGTGAAGTAATGCTGATTATTTTATTCATCTTCCATTGGTTATATAATAGTCCATAAGATCTCAAACTACCGAAAGGGATGAAATGTCGAGGAACACAGAGGTATTGGGTGAGCATTAATTATCTCGAACCACTGAAATTCTCCAAAAGCCCGGGTGCAGTGGCACACTCCTGTAATTCCAGTGACTCAGGAGACTGAGGCAGGAGGTTTGCAAGTTCAAGCCCAGCTTGGGCAATTTAGTAAAACTCTACTTCAGAATAAATTAAAAAGAGCTGCAGAGGTAGCACAGTGGTAGAGTGCCCCTGGGTTCAATCCCTAGGACAGCAAAAGCAAAAATAACAACAAAAACTCTCCAATAGTTGTCAAGGCCTCATGCCTGGGCCATTAATTCAGAAACTGTATGAGGGACAATGGGGGATGAAGAAAAGACAAATAGACATGCATAGAAAAAGGTCGGGCCAGGTGGTTCATCCAAGCTCTGACAGAGATTGACTGACCCAGAGCTAGCTCAGCATATTTATCATATAGTTTTTATTGAAAGATTATTTGTGGGAAAGTTTCAGCAAAGCAGGCAATCAGGCAAAGCAGGAAACAGGACTGGCAAAATATTAAGGTCATCTTGTTTTGCTCAGAATTTTCTGTCCTTGGGAGTTGGTGTCGAACTCAAGGCCTTGACTCATAACTCTTGGCCTTTGCACAGTTTTTTTCTTGGGTCCACATCACCATAACGACTGGGGCATTTTTGACTTGCACCTTTACACAGGCAGTTCCCATTGCAAATGTAGCCCAGAAGAGAGTCAGAAGCCATGATTAAAATCATCGTTCTCCACAAATAGTTGCATTGTGTAGAACACAGCCTACAATCAATATTTAAGAACAAACCTTAAAAAATGAAGGGAAAATGGTGGATTCCTCTCTTTATAACAAATGAAATTTAATATCAGAAATTTCTCTTTTTATATATCCCACAAGCTACCCCAACCCCATCTGTTCACTTACTCAGGGTCCCATATCTTATATATACCACCCCTTTCCCATTTTTCCATTATTTTCACAGGTATTCAGAAATCTCAAATGCTTTCTCTTCCCTGTTATTTCCCTTCTACATTTTTCCCCTAATAGTTTAACTTTGGATATCTTCTAAAGAAAATTTATTTCATCTTCAGGAATGACTTTGTATAACTTTCAACATCATTCTTTTGTTTGATTTTATTATATTGCTCTGGTTACACTCTTGCATTGTTTACCTGGAATTATCCATTCTTCTGAACCTGAACTTTAACAGCTGAGTGCATTTCAAGAAAACTTCACACTATGAAGGTTTTTTTCACACTAAACAGAAAATTGCTGACTCAAGTTGATGGTTCATGCTACCTGGCAGTCATATTACTTTTCTACCTTATTTTTCTTTCCCATACTGGAGATAATAGTTTCCTACTTTTCCTTTTTCTCTCAAATCTTTATTCACATATTCATACTGTGTTACATCTGTTTGCTGTGAAAATTTTGCCACAAGCTACCACAACCACATCTATTCACTTATGCAGGGTCCCATATCCAAATAATCTCCTTTACCTCATGTTACTTTGAATAAAGTATATATTAGAAAGACCAAGTCCTCTAATTCTGGACTAGGTCTCATTATTTTCTCCCTCAATAATTTAATCTCAGAAAGTTCTTCTATCTATCCTTTGTAATCAATTTTGTTTTCTAATGTGGATTGTTCTAATAAGCACATAGATGAACTCGTCATTAGTATTTTAAAAAGAAGAAAAAAGAAACTTTTACTTCATATCCTCCTCTAGCTTTTCTTTATGTTCAGTACAATTCTTGGCAATATTTTTCTTGTTTTCACTACATCCTCTATTTATGAATTCATTCTTTCTCTCTTACTCCACAGTATTGCTCTTCCCAATGATCTCCTCATCACTGAAAAATCCAATTAATTTTCAGTCTTCTCAACTGGACAATTAGTAGCTTTTGACACAGTTGGCCACTCCTTTCTTGTTGATACACTCTCTGCACTTGACTTTTGATACAAGTCTCCTTTATTTTGACTTTCTCAGTATTCCTTTTAGAGTTTATTGCTCCCCCATTCTGATTTTTAAATGTTAAACGGTCCCAGTGTCATCCCTTGACTTTTTTTCTATGCTTTCCTTTCCTTAATTTGTGCATCAATTCCAGTTAGGTTCTGGATAACCTGAGTCTTTCACCCTTGTCCACGTTCATACTACTTTAAATTTACCCTATACTATACCTGATGCTTACAGTTTTCAGTTGCCAATTATGTGGCAAAATCATAACATAATAATCATGACATAACATAACATAATCATAATCATAACATGGGGGAATTATAAATGTCATTTAATCTCTGAGCTCAAAACATTATGTACTAATAGTACTTGAAGTTTTATTTCCAATCCTGATCTCTTTTTTGAACTTCAGAATCATGACTCACTACTTGACTTCTAGTTTACCTACTTATCTATCTCTGTCTTCTCTCAGGGGCTTGTATACTATGCATCTAGGTATTTGTTTAATTGGGGTTATATTTCTAAAGCCTAGAAAAGCATCTAAGTCAATGATGGTGGCAAAGATATTGTTGAAGGAATGACTGACTCTTCTTTAAGACACGTGCTATTTAAATACTAAAAGTTTAGGTAATTGAATAATTTTTCTCATATCAACTTATTTCTTAACAGGAATTTTTTCACTCAACTACGTGTTATACTGAAGATAGAGTGTGATGTGATTGTATGGCATACTCTACTATGAACCTCTGTGAACACTTTTGTGACATTTTTGTGAGATTATTATAATTTCTGTCACAATCATTAATCACTCTGAGTGGGAGTGATGATAAGGATATACTGAAGCCATTTAGGAAAAAGTTATCACTTGAAACTAAAATGGAAATGGATTCCTCATTGTGCAACGATATGATGGCAGCTATTTTTGCTATCTGAAATAGTTTACCTATTTTCAACTGAATATTTTAAAGTTAATAAATAATAACTATAAAACAAAAAGATAAATGGAGGTATGAACATAATTTTTAATAATTTTAACAATTTTAAAACTAAAACTTTTACGTACGAGAATCTGAAAAATAAAAGTTACAAATTTTTGTTCGATAGATTCAATCCATCCATATTCAAAACCACAGGCAAAACAGATTTAATTCAATGTCACTCCTGTAAACTTTTAAGCATCCTTCTTTTCAAAGTGTTGTCCTTATTTCTTTAATTGGTGTGCCTGTTACAGTTAGGTCTGGGAAAACATGGACTCACCCTAACACTTATTGCCTTTGTTTTTTTTGTTTCTTCACTGTAGCTTATGGTATTAACTATCTGATGTTTACAAAATTTCTCAGTCACCAATTAGATAATATTTCCTGTGTGGCTTAGTTTGTACAATGAGATGCCTAGAAATTTCTTATTCCTTTGAGCTAACTTTAAGATTGCATTCTGTCTACAAATATACAAGTTCACTTTGTAAAATCAAAAATATTTCTAATATCAGTAATTTCAAAAATGGGAGTAAAAAACCAACATTATAACATCATGGAATAATTATTTTTCCAACAAGAAGCTTTATAGATACACTCACATCTCTTTAGAGAAGTATTTTTTTAATTTTTTTTTTAGTTGTAGATGGACACAAATATCTTTATTCTATTCATTTATTTTTTTTTATATGGTGCTGAGGATCGAACCCAGTGCCTCATGCATGCGAGGCAGGCACTCTACCACTGAGCCACAATCCCAGCCCCAAGAGAAGTATTTTTTAAGTGCCTATTCAAAAATATACAGTATAGTGTGAACAAAATTAAGTTGTTTCTATGGTTAGAAATATCTTTGTATCTATACTAGTAAGCTGACTAATTTGGTGGGATGTCTTAATTAACATTAACTGTGCCTTTAAATAACTAAAAACTATATAAAACTTGCCTGCAAAGCTTAAAACTGGCCTACCATGAGGTTTTCCTTAGAATGCTTCAAAGAGCTCCCTGGAAATAAATTAATTCACCAGAAATAAAAGGAAGTGGGCAAAGACGCTGGGGAGACAGAAACACTGCAACTTATTTTAATTCTAATTTAAAATATGTGCATGCTACATATCTTCATATATGAGTTGATCCTAAGGGGAAAAATATTAATGAAGAAATATATATTTCTCCTGATTGATGAAAAGATATGCTTATATTCTATATTCTAGATTTTGGTAATGAAAAATTACAAAAATATAGATAAAAATCATACCAAGTTGGAAAAGAAGAGGAAAATTAGAAACTCATTTTTTTTACTTATTTTCTTAAAATACAAGTATACTGGCATGTTATTTACATACCATCTAATTCATCCATTTTATATGTACAGGTATAATATACATTTAAATGTAGTAAATGCATAGGCTTGTGCAACCTTCAGAGTAATGCAACTTTTTTAAAAACATTTTCATCATTTCACAAAGATCCCTCATGCCAATTTGTGGTGACTTTCTGAATCTTAGATTTACCTTTTGTGATGTGCCATATATGAGTCATTTAATATGGGATTTTTTTTCAGTAAATACTTTATTTAATTTAGCATAGTGTAATTGAGCTTTATATATGTCGTTATATACATCAGTACTTCATTTAACTGTTGCATGATACTCTGTTACATAGATGGACCACATACTGTCTATCCATTCAGCAGTTGAGGGACATTTACACTGCTTCCTATTTTGGACTATTATGAATGATGCTGTTTCACACAACTATGTAAAAATCTATGTGTGGACATACATTGAAATTCTCTTGTGTAGATACCTGGAAATGGAATGATTGGGTCAGATGGTAAACTTATGCTTGACATTTTAAGAAACTGTGAAATGTTTTTCTAATTGGTTGTACCTTTTTATATTCTCATTAGCAATGCATAAAAGTTGCCATTTTAACACCTTTGCTAATATCAAATATATAAATACTCTATATAAATAATTTTAAAAATATAATTAATCTCTATTATAAATGTATTGTTTTTTGTTTATAACATGAATTCAATTATCAAAATCCATATTTATTTCCACAAAAATAAAAAAGATTATTTATTAAAACAGGTAAAATTTTTTCCTGTTAACATATGTATTATTTTTTTCTGCTCTTGAATGAAAAATTATGTGACAAATAATATTTTGTTTTAGACAGCTTGGGCTACTATAAAAAATTCTATAAAATAAGTTGCTTTAATAACAGATATTTATTTCTCACAGTTCTGGAGACTGGAAAGTTCCCAGGCACAGTGTAGGCAGTTTTTGTTTTCCTGGCTTGCCTTCTCACTGTATCCTCACAAGGTATATATAGAGAGAAAGTTCTGGTCCCTCTATCTCCTTTTATATGAGCACTAATTCTATCATGAGACCTCACCCTCATATCTTCATCTAAACCTAATTACCACCCAAAAGTCCTATATGCTGAAACCATCACGTTACAGGTTACTACTACAATATATGTATTTTCAGAAGACTAAAATATTCAGTACATATCACATCTAATTGAGAAAAACATAGCATACATGATCTACCAGGACATGATACCACCTACTACTGTGTTAGTTCAGGGTCCTGATTTACAGCATGGAGGAACTGAGGCCCATGAGTTGTATCACTCATACCCTTTAGAAGTCACCAATGTAAATCTGCATGGAACAGCTAATTTATAGTACAGTGGACTACTCAGTGGACATATTTTCATGGAATACCATAGAATGGATGAAGTCACACTGAAAATCATAGACCTTTAAATGCAGTGTTCCTGGCAGGCAAATTCCTAGAATCAGAAATCAAGGTGGAAAGATCGATGTCCCTGATCCCGTACCCCTTCACAAAAACCCCCCTTGGAACTTTGTGTTCCCATCTCTGTATCTCTAGATTTTGTTTGGAAATCTTGGTATCAAGGAGAATTCTTCTACCAGAGATCAACAGGTCCCCATGAATTAAAGCTTTAGTTTTTACCTTAACACATTGGACTTTTTGTATCAACGACTAGTGATGAAGAAGAGCCATTACCAGCTTGATCTCCAAGGGGTAGGCTGGTATGATCTAATAGTAACATCAAGAATGTGTGTGATTAAAAAATATTTCCCCTGAACATTCCTTGGGGTTCTCAAGCTGCCCAAACCTGACCATACATGGACAAGTGTGGGAACCAAACTGAGGAATCATGCTGAGTAACAGCTACTGTGAACACATGAACGGCTGGCTGCAAACATAAGTAATGGCTGCAAACATCTGCGGAACTAGCAGAAATGCAAGCTGGGGTGAAAGGGTGTGTTAGTCAATTTTTCATCACTGTGACCCAAATATCTGACAGGAACAACTTCAAAGAGGGAAGATTTGTCTCATAGTTTCAGAAGTATCAGCCCATGATCGACTGGCCCCAAAATAGAATCATCATGGTGGAAGGATATGGTGAAAGAAGGTTGCATAATTCATGGCAGGCAGGAAGCAGAGAGAGGAGAAGGGACTGGGGACAACATAAACACATCCAGATGAGTCTCTTGAAGACAGCATATTGTTGGGTCTTTTTTTCTTCATCCAGTCTGCACATCCAGGACTTACTTTTAGTGAGTTATTTCTTCAAACTGTGTTCCACCACCCAATAATGCATTCGAATTATTAATCCATCAGATGGATTAATCCACTGATGAGGTTAAAGTTTTCATGATCTTGTCATGTCCTAAAGACCTCACCTCTGAACACTGCTGCATTAGGAACCAAGACTTCAATTTTTTGTGGGGGGACATCTCAGAGGCAAAACATAAAGATGGAATGAGATGATAGTAGAGAGAAGAGAACAATAATTAGATGCTGAAATTAGCTCTTTGAATCTTCCTTTTGTTAAGAAAAAAGTGATACATGAGAATCCAGAAAGAGCTGTACCTACAACTTATAGAAGGAAGTGGATCAGGTACTTCAGTGTTGTACTGTGATGGACACTGTGATGTGATACTAATGTTTCACATTCAGCAAGGCAGCTTATTCCAAGGCTGATGGGGCCAAATGATAGCTGCTCTCACTACCAGCCTTTTTGGGACCTGCTTTGTTTAAAGTTGTTACATTCTCTTTAGCAGTGACCTGTACACTATGATCCAAAGCCCAGATTCTTTTTCTAAACTCTGGATAATTCTGAAGAGCAACATAACCCCAGATCTCTGTGGAGTAGTGCAAACTTTCCTCTGCCCAATCTTCTTCCTTTTCCCACTACAAAGGTTGATCCTAAGAGTAAGTTCTCATAAATTTAAGGGATTAGGATCTGTCTGCATCTGCTTCCAGGAGATAATGTATTACTATAATATGATTTGCTTCATTTCCTTCTCATATGGAATTAGAGAATAGAGAATGTAGATGAATAAGGTAGTTTTGGATACTCTTAACCATCCTTTTCTTACTTTTACCTGGATAGGGTTTAGGCAGTGTTCTATCCACATTATTCTACCCCTAATTTTAACTGAGTGATGAGTTTGGACTTAGAAAGTGGAAATTTCAGTAGGACTAAGTTTCTGAATGTCTCTAGCATCAACTACCCATACAGAATTTTCTGAATGAGGATTCCCAGGGTCTACTTGTCTTAAAGAAGTCCATAACAGCATCCTTGAATACCTAGCCCTAGCTCTGAGAGGCAGGGAGACCATTGTCTGGAGCTCTTCCTACAGAAAAAAAATACCAAAAGTCAGTCCTGAAGCTTGTGTGGACCACATGAGACAACACTCTGCAGTACTCACTGGAATTGGGAGTCCATTATTGACCTCAAGCTGTAGTATAGGGATGTGGTGTTGAAGGAGATAGACACCCTGAATCTAAAGCTGAGAAGCATTGCCATACATACTAAAGAGCATGCACTAGAAAAACATGGTTTATCATCTTATTTTTTTAATTGTATCTTTTGAAATCACTTTATAAATATTGGTCTAATCTGGTTTGCCTTTTATTTCCTAGATTTTTTCAGTGTTGTAGCTAAGGTTTTGGCCTAATCCGAAGTCATGAATATTTTATTCCTATGTTTTATTCTAAAGGATTTATAATTTTAGTCCTTAGATTTAGTTTTATGATTCATTGATTTTTTTTTTCTGTGTGATATGAGGAACTGTTCAAAATTCATCTTTGTGTATTTACATATACTGCATTTCTCTTTCTCTATAAAATTATCTTTACTGGTGGTTTCTATTTTGTGTAGGTGAATCTGCATTACTGGGTAGTATAATTTCTTTCAGTATTGAAGAACATCCTTTAGTATAGCCTGAAAAGCCAAGCCACTAACCACAAATTCAGTCTTTTTTCACCTTAGAATATGTTTATTTGGATTTTCACTTTAAGAATAACTTTGCAATATATAGAATTCTGGGTTGAGAGATTTTGATCTGTTATGTTCTTTTTTTCAGCAATTTGAATAACTGATCCAATGTCTTCTTGTCTATTTCTGATGAGAAGTAAGGTATTCACTGAGGAACTGCTGAGGTTCCCTTGTGTATGAAGTCTCCCTTCTGTTGCTCACTGAATTTTCTCCTTGCCTCCTACAGTGAATAGTTTAGCCATGATGGAGTTAGTGTGGATCTCTAAATTTTTCCTACTTGAACTTCACTGAGCAACTTAGATGTGTAGATGAAAGGTTTTCTTCAAGTTTGGGTAGTTTGGGTCAATTATGTCCTTACATTTTTTTTT
>CM053400.1:157494000-157524307 GCA_028644305.1 Xerus rutilus
CTCGCTCGCTCGCTCGCTCTTTCTCTCTCCTTTCTGATCTTCATGTGAGCTATTTCCCTCTGCCACACTCTTCCACCATGATGTCCTGCCTCACCTTGAGCTCTGGGGAATGGAATCAGTCTCCTATGGACTGAAACCTCTGAAAACCATGATCCCTCAAATAAACTCTTCCTCTGCTACAATTGTTCTGGTCAGATCTTTTAGTCACAGTGGTGAAAAAGCTGACTAAAATAAGGCTTTATCTCCTTCTTGACCTATCTTCCACAATCATAAAAGAATCTGACACATGATAGACAGTGTTACTGAATAAAATGATAAACAAATAAACACTAATTAGCACATTTTCAATGCAAATCTGCAAATGACAAATATTTAATAGAAAACTGAAGATTCACACTTGCCCTAGATCAAAAAAGAATTAATAAATAAATAAGAATAACTCTCTGGAGAGTTATTTCAATGCTTTTCTGATTATAACAAAAACTAATATTATAAGAATTCCACTATTCATTGTTAAATTAAAATAGGAATTATATACATCAAATTTTCAATGTAGTTCCCACCAATATAGAAATATTCACCTCTAAAATTAATATTTTTATAAATACTATCATTTTATTCCCTTTCTGTTTTAGTTACTTTTCTGGTAATTAGAATACATATAATTAGATTAGTTTATAGAAAGGAATTCCAATACCAGCCAAAATATGTAGCTTACACTAAATAAACCTCTTACAGAAATGTACACATCTATTGTTGAAGGCAGTGAAGACAACCACTGCAGGCAGAGTGGGAGAGGATCCAAGGCCTGAAGGAAAAAGGTAAGCTCCACTCTCTTTCTGGCTTTTTCCCTGAGAGAAATCCTTGATACAAATTTTCCCAAGGTTTTCACTGATCCTTAAAATGTAATTACTGATAGGTCCCCAGTTAGAAATAAGCATGTAAGGAAGTCAGAGGGCTGAGTTGAAATTTTAGAAAGACACATGGAGTTAAGTGTACTGAAGTTGAATTCAGAGCCTGACAATGTGGAAGATATGATGTTCAATAGTCCATTCTATCCTGAAAGGAAGGGCTTTCAGTACCAATATTTCAGTAGCAATGACCCTGTCCTGGAACAAAGGGTTAAGATAAAATATTTCAACATTTTAAAACTATGCAACTGATCCTAGGCAGAAAGAAACAACTTGCCTACATTCTGAAAGGCAGAAGAAAAATTAATCCTCAGTGGAGGAAGATCCTATCTTCTAGAATCTCAATCAAATTTCAGACTTAATATTCATATTCAATTCAAAGTATGTAGCATGCCAAAAATAGTCCAGAAGACTAACAAATGTGACAAAACTGATAATCAAAATAAATTCAAAGGAGATTAGGTTTGGGACATTTTATATGGGCACATCTCCCATCTCCTATCTATAAAACACAAGTTACTGTGAGTGATTGAGAACAATAAATTGATATGATTACCATATCAATTTATTGATATGAATCTATCATCATAACTATCTCATTTTTTTTCCATTTCCATAATTTCTAGATAATAAATTTGACACTATGTATATCGATAATAAATTTGACACTATCTAGAGGACAAACTCTGAAACCTGACCATTTGACATTCAAAACCTACTACTTGTGTAAGAAATTTTATTGTTATAGAAGTTCTTTTTTCTCATATGTAATATAAAAATGAGAGTCTCTGTTTCCCAGAGAGGTAGTTGTAAATGAATTAAATGCTTTACAATATTAGAATATGTTACAACCCTATAAGCTAATTCCTGACACATAATATTGGTTCAACAAATCTATATTTGTTTGTTTTGTTTTGTTTCCTTCCTCTGAGATAAAAATTCTAGTATAGGGATAATTGGTTTCCCAACATGAAGAAAAATGGTCTGATAAAGATTTTAAAAGTTTTTTTTCTGTAAAAAGATTTCCCCTTAATTATGTGGACTACTTTCCAATGGCCACTTTTCCATCCTTTGTACTTCCTACATAAACAAATTAAGTTAATGAATAGCCATTCATTTGAGGCCAACTAAGTATCTTAGAAATAGTATCATGAAAAATCTGTCAGTGTTAGCTGAACACCATCCACAATTCACATTCAAAAATGATTTGTGTATTTGTTCTGCCTATCTGAGAAAATATATGAAACTAACTTTAAAATTGTACAGATGCAAGGCAAAATTAAACAATGCTGGGGAAAAGTGTCAATATTCCTATCAAGTGTTTTGGTTTGAGACAGTCAGCCAAATGTACATTCACAAAATCACTTATATAAAATACACAAATACTTGTTTTTAATGCAAAAAGAACATGCAGAATTTGTACATCAAAAGAAGCAAAACAAAATAAAACACAAATTACTGTGAGTGATTGAGAACAATAAATTGATATGAATCTATCATCATAACTATCTCAATTTTTTTCCATTTCCATAATGTCTAGATAATAAATTTGACACTATGTATATAGGCTTAACTCTTTATAAACTAACACTCATTTTGTCCTTGAATTTTATCTTCTGCCTTTGCACCTACAACTTAACCTCTATCTTGATCCTCCTATATTGAATTTAACTGCTATTACTTCTGTGAGGTCCTTTGTGATCTTCCTGTCTGTACCTTCCTCTTTCAGATTCTGTCTATTTTCATGGTTTTATTTATTTTTTGTCACTGCCTTATACTCACTTTCACATTAGAAAAGATTCTTGCCTTTCAGATGAGCCATATTTCACTAAATTTCTCCAAGTATACAAATTCAATATGACTGAAGATTTAGTCTTTCCTCCAAGTCAGATTTTTGTTGAAATCATATTTTTCTGTGACTATTTTCATTTTCATTTCACTTTTACTTTTTATTTTGCCATTTCATATTCAGTACCAATTTGTAATTTTCTCTATTAATATTTTCAAGCATAAGATATTTGTTTTTTGGGAGATTTTATGCATAAATGAGAGCAATAAGAGAATAGTTGAACAAGGTGAGTTATTCATACCTGTTTTTAGACTATTTTTTTAGTTTAATGAATTGGACCACCAAATAAACTTTACTATTTTTACACATCAAATACAAGCCTTCCTAATTATATAAATTGCTCCATGTCATTAATCAATAGATTTGTTTTGGATTACTGGACATAGCTAATAATAAGTCAATTCCAAACTTCTACTCTATTTTCTCTATATATAAAATTTACCTTATTCCTCGATAAATTCTTTTTCCTCCATAAATTAAGGGCTTATCTATATCCCACTAAGCCATAAGATTGACCCCAGAATATTAAATATTACTGTATTTATTTAAATTCATTTTAAATTATATCTGATGCAGTCCACAAATATTGTATATGTTATGATAAATTATTACATGTGTAAACATCACTATAAACTGATATTCAGATGAACAATAGGTCTTTACTACCATTCCCTTTACTCTGTACTCAAATTATACATATATTAGACTTTTTAACAATTTACCACTTCTCTTTTATCAAATTTACAAATATACAAATATAAAATACTTGGGAATTAATTTAACAAAAGAGGTGAAAGACCTCTACAATGAAAACTATGAGACACTAAAGAAAGAAATTGAACAAGACCTTAGAAGATGGAAAAATCTCCCATGCTCGTGGATAGGCAGAATCAATATTGTCAAAATGGCCATACTACCCAAAGCACTATATAGAGTCAATGTGATTCCAATTAAAATCCCAGTGTCATTCCTTATAGAAATAGAAAGGGCAATCATGAAATTCATTTGGAAAAGTAAGAGACCCAGAATAGCCAAAGCAATTCTTAGCAAGAAGAGTAAAGCAGGAGGCATCACAGTACCAGAACTCAAACTATACTACAGAGCTATAGTGGGATGCTATTGGCACCAAAATAGACATGTAGACCAATGGTACAGAATAAAATATACAGAGAAAAACTCACATAAATACAGTTATCTTATACTAGACAAAGTTGCCAAAAACCTACATGGGAGAAAAGATAGCCTCTTCAACAAATAGTGCTGGGAAAACTGGAAATATATATGCAGCAAAATGAAACTAAACCCCTATCTCTCACCATGCACAAAACTCAACTCAAAGTGGATCAAGGACCTGGAAATTAGACCAGAGACCCTGCACCTAACAGAAGAAAAAGTAGGTTCAAAATTTCATTACCTCAGATTAGGCCTGACTTCCTTAATAAGACGCCTAAAGCACAAGAAATAAAATCAAGAATCAATAAATAGGATGGATTCAAACTAAAAAGCTTCTTGTCAGCAAAAGAAACAATCAATGAGGTGAGCAGAGAGCCTACATTCTGGGAGCAAATTTTTGGCACATGCACATCAGATAGATGTCTTTATATGGCACATGCACATCAGACAGATGTTCTTTATTTGTCTCCAAGACATATAAAGAACTCAAAAAACTTAACACCAAAAAAACAAACAACCCAATCAATAAACGGGCTAAGGAGCTGAACAGACACTTCTCAGAAGAAGTTATATAATCTATAAACAAATATATAAAAAAAAGTTCAACATCTCTAGTAATTAGAGACATGCAAATCAAAACTACTCTAAGATTTCATATCACAACTGTCAGAATGCCAGTTATCAAGAATAAAAACAACAATAACTGTTGGTGAGAATATGGAGGAAAAGGCACATTCATACATTGCTGGTGGGACTGTAAATTAGTGCAACCAATCTGGAAAGCAGTATGGAGATTCCTTAGAAAACTTGGAATGGAACCACCATTTGACCCAGGTATCCCAGGAGTCTACACACAAAGGACTTAAAATCATACTACAGTGATGCAGCCACTTCAATGTATATCAGCTCAATTTACAATAGCTAAACTATGGAACCAACCTACATGCCCTGCAATAGATGGATGAATAATGAAACTGTGGTATACTTACACAATAGAATATTATTCAGCATTAAAAGAGAATAAAATGATGGCATTTGCAGGTAAATCGATGGAGTTGGAGAATATCATGCCAAGCAAAGTAAGCCAATCCCAAAAACCTAAAGGTGGAGTGTTCTCTCTGATAAGTGGATGCTGATCCATAATGTAGGAGGGGGCATGGGAAAAATAGAGGAACTTTGGTTAAAGGGGAGGTGAGGGAAAGGAGGAGATATGTGGGCAAGAAAAATGATGGAATGAGATGGACATTATTGCCCTAGGTACATGTATGACTACACATATGATATGACTCTACATCATGTACAACCAGAGAAATGAAAATTTGTGCTCCATTTGTGTACAGTGAATCAAAATGGGTTCTGTTGTCATGTCTAATTAGAATAAATAAATAAATAAGCAAATAATAAATAAATAAATAAATGGCTGGGGATGTAATTCAATGTTAGAATACTGCTAGATGCAATCCTCAATACTGCAACAAAAATAAAAATAGAAATAAAAATAGTCTTTTTCCTATTTCATTCAACTGCTTAAGCAGAGAAAGTAGGCTAAATGCATTCACTGCTTATTCAGAGTATACCAATATTTATGTGGCATTTTAATGTGATGATGAACACAGGAATTTATATCAAACATATTTTTTGAAATAAAGTGTTATGTTCAAAGTTCTTTGAAACTTAATTATAAATGAATTTAATTTAAATTTTAATAGTCTTCAGTAAATGATTTATTATAGCATCTAATGCACAGTCTTTTCAATGGTATAATAATTTTCCAGTTCACTGCTGTCATTTGAAAATGACATAAAAGCTTGGCTCATTTAAGATATCTTCTTGTTGCTAATAATTTATTGTCATTCTTCCTAGGTATCCCAAATAGTTAATGAAGCTTTTTATTTATCACTACAGCTTTAAAAAGATTATGAATTCAGGTCACTACATGAACATTTTTATAAAAAGGAACTATCTTTTTAACTGTTCATATTTTATAATATCAAGATAGCAAAGAGATAAACATAGATAGATTTAAATTCAGTTCCTATTATATGCCTGACACTGCTCTAAGTATTTTGAATACATAAATGACAAAACAAGTCTTTTATGAGCTTTAATTCTGGAAGATTGCAAATCAAAATAACTTAATAATTTCCACATCCTTGAAATTTACCAGGCTTAGTAAAAGTAAATTATTATGCCATTTTAATATGTGGAGTCAGAGGTTTATTTTTCTTTATGGCTCTTTTGATCTATGTTAAATCAATCTTCAAATTTTCATGATCATCTACATTTTTGTTTACTTTTCAGGAGAAATTCAATTTCTTAAATGCTTCTAAGACAACTAACAAGAATGAGAATAACAAAAATGTTTCAAACTAAATACAATGTATATAATTCTCACAGAAGTTCTTCCTTAAAAAATGCTGTTGACACTTTTATATCTATGGCAAATATGTCTTTTACATATATGTATAAGTTGACTATACAGGAAAGAATCTAAGAAACACCTCCACAGAAGTAGCTTAGGTATCTAGCATTTATAAACTTTTAAAAGAATATCAAATTAGCAAGACCATGTCTTAAAGTAAAAAATAAAAATAGAAAAGGCTGGGAATGTCACTCAGTTGTTAATGGTACCTGGGTTCAATTCCTGATACCAAACAAGCAAACAAATCAAACAAAAACAACTTCAGAGAGTATTCATACTCCAAGCAGCAAGCAACTATAAGGCATTACAACTATAAAGTGATTTTTTTCTTTTCTTTTTTTTAATAACTTATTTTACTTATTTATTTATATGTGGTGCTGAGTATCAAACCCAATGCCTCACACATGCTAGGCAAGCACTCTACCACTGAGCCACAGACCCAGCCTCATAATTATAAAGTGAATATAACCCAACATTTCATAAATTATTGCTTAAGGCAATTCATGGTTGAGAGGGTTGACCTGTTGAACACAATAAATATTCATCTATGTTCTCTTAAATTATTTTAGTTAATGTTGTTTTAGTTATATCAAGAAGAATAGGGAAAATGAGAAGGAGAGGTAAAGGAGACATCCTGGAGAGTGATATTGACCAAATCATATTGTTATATCAAGCACATGTACAAATATGTAACAATAAATTCCACTGTTATTGTAAAATTATATTACAAAAAAGTATGGAAAAAAAGAAGTATGGATACATCTAATTCACTTTTCATGCCAAAAGTTCTTTACTAAATTGAAATTCATTTCTCAGCATTCACTTTTAATAAAAAACAAATATGAATAATTTAGGTTAAAAAAGTATTTCCTAGCCTGTTGCACATCTGTAGTTGAAGACATTAGCATTTAGATAAGGACCCACATGGTATAAATTATGCTTTCAATTGTGACTAGAAGTTGTTTGTCCATTTAGATAAACATATTAAAATTCTTTCATCAGATAAAAAAAATTATAATGAAAAATACTTCCATTTAAACTTTCACTGCAAGGCCTGCAGCACTTTGTTTAACAATAATAGCCAGGACAAATCATGTAACACTTTGATCTGCATATTTTTTTCATTTACTATTCTATTTTGTTTGATATTCTTTTTTGAAAAGAGTTTTAATGAAGTATGATTGACTTATAACAAACTGGACATTAGGCAATATACAAAATGATAAATTTTGATGTACATGCACACTCCTGAAAACATCACCATAATCAGGTAAAGGAACATATCTATCTTCCCAAAAGTCTCCTTGTGCCCGTTTATCATCTTCCTCCTCCCCTCACTTCCCACACCACCCTCTTATTTCAAGAAAGCAATCACTGTTCTCCTTTATCTCATAGATTAGTTTGGATTTTCTATAGCTTAGTAGTAATGGAATCATACAGCTCTCAGCCATTTTGTCTGAACCCTTTCCTTGAAATAATTTATTTTAGAATCATCTATGTTGCAGTATATAGCAATAATTCCCTTTTATTGCTAAATAAGATCATACTTTATGAAAGTACCAGAGTTCTGTATCCGTTAACTTGATGAAAATTTATGTGTTTTTTGTTTTGTCTGGTTACAAATAAAGCATTTTGAGCACTCATATGCAAATATTTGTATGGACATATGGTTTTGTTTCTCCTGGTTTTACACCTAGAAGAGATATGACTCTATCAATGGTACCATTTTCTGAGGTTTCGTTTCTTTGTATGTTTGTATGTTTGTTTGTGGTACTGGAAATCAAACCCAGGGTTTCAAGCATGCTAGGCAAGAGCTGTACCACTAAGATATACCTGTTTAAACATATCAAGTCTGAAGAAAGGTTTTCAAAATAGTTATACCATTGTACATTCTCACTAGACATTTATGAGAATTCCAATTGCACAACTTGAGCAATATATCTTATTATCAATCTTTAATTTAGCCCTTCTAATAAAACAGGTCATTGTTTTACATTGTTTTATTTATCCTTAATAATATTGAGTATATTCTCATATGCATACATATGCATACATATATCAATATTCTACACATATGTCTTCTGCTGAGGAACCTGTTCAAATCTTTTAAATACTTATTAAATGTGATATTCATAATGTTATTTAATTTTGAGTCATTTATATTATATGAATACATTACCTTTAGCAGATGTATAATTTATGAAAGTTTACTCACTATGGCTCATGTTTTTATTTCCTTAATCATGCCCTATATGTCCTTTAAAAAGCAGTTTTAAAATTATAATAAAGTATAATTAAAATTATTTATATTATTAATTAATAAATTATTATTGTATTGATTATGAATTTTTGTTGTTTTCAAGCAATCTTAGATCAAAACAAGGATATAAAGATTTTTACCCTATGATTTGCCTAGGTGTGTTGTAGTTTTAGATTTCTCACATAGCCCTGTGGTCCAATTTTAGTTCTTTTTTGAAATAGTGTGATGTATGGATCAAAGTGGTTTTTTGTGGTTTATTTGTATATTCAGTGTTTAAAATTCATTTGTTTAAAAACTGAAATGACTGTTCACTGATAGCCTTTGTACTTTAGTTGAAAATGAGTTTTATGTGCATATGTTAACACTTGCTTCTGCACATTGGTTCCTTTAACAAAACTTACCTACCCTGGTTACTGAAATTTTAAAATAAGTGATGATGTTAGGTAAATTTTGCCCTCCTAAATTTGTTCTTTTGTTAAAAAATTGTTTGGGCAATTCTATAACATTTATTTTCATAAGAATTTTATGATCATTGTGTCAATTTTAATATGGTAACAATTGTAATTGGGATGAACTTATAGATCATTTGGGGAAAACTCAATATCATGAAATTCTAAGTCTTTTAACTCATGAGTTTTATGTGATTATCTATCCAATAACTTAGTTTATTTTGAATTTCTTTCAACAATGTATTGGCTTCAGTGTACAGAGTGCTTACATCTTCTGCCAGATTTATTGATATATTCTTCATATATTTATTATAATTGGACATGTGTTATTTTGAATTAATTTTAATTTAACTTGATCAAAATTTTGTTTTACTAATTTAATTAATTTAAATATGTACATACTTTCTTTTAGTATATAGAAATACAATAGATGATTATGAATCAACTTTTATAAATTTCTATAATTCAAAGTTCTATCCTGAAAACTTGATAGACTTTTTAATATTTGTAGATTCCACTGTTTTTCCTAAATCTGTCTTCTTGTTATCTGTAAGAAATATTCTTTTTTACTTCTACTTAGTTGGATGACTTTTAATCTTTATCTATAGAAGAGAGTAGTTCCTCCGGTACAATGCTGAAAAGCAATGATGAGAAGGCATGTTTCTCTCTTTATGATCCCAGGTGGAAAATATGGTTTTTGCCATTAAATGTGATGTTAAGTACAAAATTTTAATATATTCCATGTACCTGCCTTTTTTTCTAGTTTGATAGCTATTTTATCAGAATTAAATGGATATTAAATTTTGTCCAAATCATTTTCTACAACTGTTGAAAAGATAATATGGTTTTTCATTTTTAATTACTAATATAGTGAGTTACATTGATTAATTTCTTATAAAAAACAAACATGTTCTTGACATATGTCCTTGGGTCTGATGTATTGTCTTTTTAGTCATTTTTTATTTTGATTTACTTAAAAATATTTTCTGAGATATGTTTATTAAGTCTATTTGTTCATAGCTTTCTTTATAATGTTTTGTCTGGAGGTAGAGTAATTCTGGTCTCCTAGAATTAACTGATAAGTGATCTGTCTTTTTTAGCTTTCTGGAAGAGTTTCTTTGGAATTAGTATTATTTCTTCCTCAAACATTTGGTAGAAATCTCCAGTAAACTCATTTTTCTTTTTTTGTGGGAGAATTTGTAAACACAAATTTAATGTGTTTAAAGATGTTTATTGTATTTAAGTAATAATTTCTTCCTAAGTTTTGAGTGTTTCAAAGATATGTCAGTTTTTGAACTTATTAGCAGTGGTTGTTTATACTAATCACTATCCTTTCAATAATTGTAGTCTGTATTGGCTTAATGTCTACCTTTCCTGATACTGGTAAACTATATCATCTCTTTCTGTGAGGATATGTCTAGCTAAAGGCTTATCAATTTTATTGATAATCTCAAAAGTTATGCTTTTATTTTTAATTAATTTTATGTATTAGCTTACTTTTTTTCTAGTTTAGCGATATTCCCTCTTTTACCTCATTTCTTTTACTTAGTCTATTTTGATTTCTTTTTTCTGTCTATGAAGATGGAAATGAGTTTGTTTACTTGAGACTAACTTTTGATAACATAGACCATTGTCTTAATTTCCCTTTAAATTATGCTTTAGTAATATTTTACAGATGATGTTATGCTGTGTTATATTTCATTTAGTTCAAAATAATTTTAAATCCTCATTCTGATTTTTAATCAATCCATCAGTTATTTAGAATTGAATTGAGTTTTAAAATACTGACAATTTTCCAAAAATCCTTCTGTCATTGACTCCTCATTTAATTGTTGTCTGAGAACTCTGTATAACTTGGAAACTTCTAAACTTAGGTGAAATTGTTATATGCCTAGTACATGGTTTATCTTGTTAAATATTTCGTGACCTCAAAAATAGTATATATTCTGCTATTGTTTAGTGCAATGTTCTATAAAATCCAATTAGGAAATGTCGATTAACAGTGAGGTTAAATCTACAATATTCTTGTGTTCTGTTAAATTCTTCTACAAATTACTGATACACATATTAAAATCTCTGCCTATAATTATACATTTGCTTATTTCTCCTTTCATCTTATAGTCTTTTTTATATACAGCTTATAGGGAAATACTATTTGACAAACTCATGAAAAATATTATTACTTTATTACTATAAAGTTTTGCTTGTAGATGCATAAATATTAAGGATTTTTATATTTTTGAGCAGTTGACAAGTTGATCATTTGGAAGTGACCTCTTTAATCCTAACCACTCTAGCCATATCTGAGTACATTTTTGTTTATACCTGTGTAGTTGTTCAAAAGTTCTAATTATTCTTGATCCTAGAAGCATATGCATTATTTGCATTGCTTTCAATTCTCAAAATGACATTTTTGAAAGCCTAATTTATATTATGTATTACATGAGTTAGACATTGTTTTCTTAACTGTATTTCCAGAAATGACTAATGCTTACGGGAGAAAAACCTCTTCCTGCAGCTTTTCTCAGTCATCTGTGCAGTCAGTATATATTCTCTATTCATAAGAATTTTAATCCCTATAACTCTACAAAAAAGAAGTCTCCTAACACACATAATGTAATACGTGTGCCTGATTTAAGGACTGGGTTGTAAAATAGAGTAATCCATCATGCATAACAGCATGAAACTGGAAGGCAAGCAGCTTTTTGTTTATCCGGTAAAACTGCTATATAAATAGTGGGAATATGGCTAAACAAGTAACTTAGGAATGTTCTAAGACTGAAAAATCCTTCTAAGTTTTCAGAAATGAAGGTGTAATCTATCCTTTAAAGGCAATTGATAAATAATTCTAAAATTAACCTTGACTTATTGTCTTTACTTAACACTGAGCCCTGGAGTTTTGAGCACCATTTTTTCTTTTTTTTCCATCACAAACTTTGACTACTTAGCTGACTCACACATGTCATCTCACTGACCACTCTTGCAAGTAATATTTTATGTCCATTGAATGTCAACTAAACATAAATAAAATTTGCATTGCTTGTATCCATTACTTTAAAATTAAGGTAATTTTTATCATCATAAGAAAGACCCTGGAATATAGGGCTAGTCAACCAGATGGCAAAAGAGGAAATCTTTGTGTCCTTTCTGCTCCTAGAAACATCAGTTCAACAGCAAATAGATGAAGTCCCTTTTTGAGAAATTCTAAAATTAATTAATGGGATCCTGTGCCCTAGACAAGCACAAAACCATACACATTAAAGCTGGTGGAAAAATTAGAGTCATGCTCTCACCTTAACCCTTACCCTGACATAAGTTCATATAATTAAGAGGAAATTCCTAGCTCCTAGCTTCTGAACAGAGAGGGAAAGAAGGGATGGACCATGCATCCTATGTTCTGATTCTCTCAGGAGTTGCGCAAGGCACTGAAGTCTGCTTGACCTTTCTCTCAAATCAATGACAGGACCAGACATACTTTTATATCCACAAAGAGATGAAAAATATTTAAAGAGAGAGAAGGAGAAATCATGAAACTGAAGAATACAGTGAGTAATTGGAAAAATTCACTAGGAGTGTTTAATAGCATGCTGAATCAAATAGTAGATAGGATTAGTGAACTCAATGATAGATGATGAAATTATCCTCTAATAGAGAAAAAATAAATAAAAAATAAAAAGAGTAAAGGAAAAAAAGAGCTTAGAGACTTTGGACCGCCATTAGCTCATCTACAATATCAATAGGAGAATATGTGACTCATTAAAATTTAAAATAAAAATTTTAGGTTGTCATGTTTAATAAGAAGTAGGAGAAAATAAGCAATGTTAACATTAAATGGAAAAGCTTTCATTTTTACATACCCTGTTTCTCAAATTTTTTATAAATAGTTACAAAATTTTGTTTACAAAACATTTTGCATCAGGCCCAGGACTAACCCCACAGAATTATATGAGAGCCCAGGCCCAGGAAAACCCTGCACAGAGTGGAGGTCCACAATGTGGCTCCTCATTTACCAATGCATCTCTCACCAGCCTACATCCATCTTGGGACACTGCAACCATTGCCATAGCTCTCGTCATGTAATAGCCTCCATTTTGGGAGGACAGACGGGGCCTGGAGGCAGCTATCTGCCACAGCACAACATGCCACAGCACTGCATCTTCAAACAGGCATCCCAAAGCCATTGTAAGTCCCACCCTTTTATCCTCATCTCTGAAAGTGGTTGTATCCATTTTGGGACACCCCCACTGCTAGCTTGAGTTAGCGTTCCTATTGCCACCACAGTCTTTAGTTGAGTGGCATCCATCTGGGGATGCCTGCCGGAAATCGGCAGTAAACACCAAGGTGAGATACATGTAATCTGCAGGGACACTACAAAATTATAAGGTGGAAACAACAATAATTCATATCCACACTGCAAGAAAGGAAGACACATGGACAACATGAAAAAATAACAGAAGAAAATGTCCCAAACAAACCAGAATAATACAATATAGAATCCATTGACAGCACAGTTGAGGAAATATTAGAGAAGGAGTTCAGAATGCACATAATTAAAATAATCTGCAATTAAATAATAACATATGTGAGCAAATACAGGCAAAAATTGATCAGTTCAACAAAGAGATAAGAGAGCAAATATAGGCAATCATTGATCACACAAAGAGATAAGAAAGCAAATATAGGTAGCAAAAGATTACTTAAAGAAAGAGAAATTCTGGGAAAAAAAAACAATCACAAATCCTTGAAATGAAGGAAACAATAAAACAAATAAAAACTCAATTAGAAAGCACCACCAACAAACTAGATCACTTGAAAAACAGAATATCAGATAATGAAGATAAAATATGCAATCTTGAAAATAAAGTTGACCACACAGTGAAGATGGTAAGAACCCATGAACATAACATACAAAAATATGGAATATCATCAGAAGACCAAATCTAAGATTTATTGAGGTAAAGGAAGGCACAGAGATTCAACCCAAAGGAATGCACAATCTCTTCAATGAAATAATATCAGAAAATTTCCCAAACATGAAGAATGAATTGGAAAATCAAATACAAGAGGCTTACAGCACACCAAATGTACAAAATTACAACAGATCTACACCAAGTCACATTATAATAAAAATGCCAAGCATACAGAATAAGGACAGAATTTTAAGGCTACAAGAGACAGGAATCAGATACATATAGGAGGAAACCAATTCGGATCTCAGCAGATTTTTCAACCCAGACCCTAAAAGCCAGGAGATGCTAGAAAAACATATGCTGAGATCTGAAAGAAATTGGATGCAAACCAAGAATCTTATATTCAGCAAAATTAAGCTTCAGAGTTAATGACAAAATAAAAGCCATTCATGATACAAACAAAAAAAAAAATTAAAACAATTTACCATGAGAAAGCCTGCACTACAGAACATTCTCAGCAAAATATTTTATGAAGAGGAAATGAAAAACAAGAATAAAAATCTGCAAAGAGAGGAACTACACTAAAGGAAAGGTCAATCAAAGGAGAAACCAAGTCAAGTTAAAAATCAAAAATAAATCAGAATTACTGGGAATACAAATCATATTTCAATAATAACCCTGACTGTGAATGGCCTCAACTCATCAATCAAAAGACATATACTGACAGATTGGATTACAAAAAAAAAAAAAAGAACCAACAATATGCTGCCTTCTTGAGACTCATCTCACAGGAAAAGATCCACAGACTGAAGGTGAAAGGGTGGGAAACAACACATCACTCACATGAACTATTTAAACAAGCAGATGTTTCCCTCCTTATAACAGATAAAGTGAACGTCAAAACAAAGTTAGTGAAAAGGGATAAAGACATTTCATACTGCTTAAGGGTATCATACATCAATAAACCATAACAATCTTAAATATCTATGCCCAAAACAATGGGGGCATTTATGTATATCAAATAAATCCTTCTCAACTACAAAAATCAAATTGACCACAACACAATAATATGGGGTGAATTTAACATACCTTTCTCACTGCTAGATAGATCTTCCAAACAAAAACTAAACAAAGAAACCATAGAACTCAATAAAACAACAATAATTTAGACTTAACAGACACATATTGAATATTCCATCCATTGACAAGCAAATGCATTTTTTTCTCAGCAGCACATGGATCCTTCTGCAAAATAGACCGTAAGTTATGCCACAAAAAGAGTCTTAGCAAATACAAAAAAAAATAGAGATATTACACTGCATTCTACCTGACCATAATGAAATGAAATTAGATATCAATAATAGGATAAAAAAGAAAAAGAAATGACTTCAACACCTGGAGACTAAATAATATACTACTGAGTGATGCATGGATAGCAGAAGACGTCAGGGAGGCGATTAAAAAAATTTTAGAGGTAAAAAAGAACTCAAGTACAATATATCAAAATCTCTGGGACAATGAAGGCAGTGCTAAGAGGAATGTTCATTGCATTAATCTCATTCATTAAAAGAATAGAAAGTCAACAAATAAATGACCTGGCATTACATCTCAAAGCCTTAGAAAAAAGAACAAACACCAACAGTAGCAGAAGACAGGAAATAATAAAAATCAGAATGTAAATCAAAGAAATTGAAACAAAAGAAACAATTCAAAAAGTTGACAAAACAAAAAGCTGGTTCTATGAAAACATAAATAAAATTTACAAACCATTAGCCACTCTAACAGAAAGAAGGAGAGAGAAAACTCAATACTAAAATTCATGATGAAAAAGGAAATATCATGACAGACACTATTGAAATACAGAAGACAATTAAAAACAATTATGAAAATTTATACTCCAGTAAAATAGAAAACCTCAGACACTGACAATTTTCTAGATGCATATCATCAACTCAAACTGAGTCAGGAGGACATACACAATTTAAACAGATCAATTTCAAGTAAAGAAATAGAAGACACTGTCAAAAGACTACCAACCAAGAAAAGCTCAGGACCAGATGGATTCACAGCCGAGTTCTGCAAGACCTACAAAGAAAAATTAATACCAATACTCCTTAAATTATTCCATGAAATAGAAAATGAGAGTATGCTTCCAAACTCATTCTATGGGGCTAGTATCACCCTGATATCAAAACCAGGCAGAAATACATCAAAGAAAGAAAATTGTAGATCGGTATCCCTGATGAACATAGATGTAAAAATTCTCAATAAGTTTCTGGCAAATTTCATACAAAAACAAATTAAAAAATAGTTCATCATGATCAAGTGGAGTTCACTCCAGGGACTCAAGTTTGCTTCAACATATGGAAATCAATAAACTTAATTTATCACATCAAATGGACTTAAAGATAAGAATCATATGATTATATCAATTGATGTGGAGAATGCATTTCACAAATACAGCACCCTTTCATGTTCAAAACACTAGAACAAGTAGGAATGGTAGGAACATACCTCAACATTGTAAAAGTTATCTATGCTAAACCCATGGCCAACATCATTCTAGATGAATAAAAATTAGAAGCATTCCCTCTAAAATTTGGAACAAGATAGGGATACCTTCTTTTACCACTTCTATTCAAGTCCTTGAAACTTTAGCCAGTAAATAAGACACATGAAAGAAATTAAAGGGATATGAATAGCAAAAGAAGAACTCAAACTGTCGTTGCTTGCTGATGACATGATTCTATACTTAGAGGATATAGAAAACTTCTAGAATTAATAAATGCATTTAGCAAAGTAGCAGGATGTAAAATCAATACCCATGAATCAAGTGCATTCCTATACAAAAGTGATGAATCCTCTGAAAGAAGTTAGGAAGACTACCTCATTCACAATAACTTAAAAAAAAATACTTGGGAATTAATTTAACAAAAGACATGAAAGACCTCTACAATGAAAACTACAGGACACTAAAGAAACATTGAAGAAGAGGTTAGAAGATTAAAAGATCTCCCGTGCTCTTTGATAGGCAGAATTAATATTTTCAAAATGGCCATAATACCCAATGCTCTATACAGATTCAATGAAATTCCAGTTAAAATCCAAATGTCATTCTATATAGAAACAGAAAAACAATCATGAAATTAATTTGGAAAAATAAGACACGCAGAATAGATAAAGCAATCCTTAGCAAGAAGAGTAAAGCAGGAGGCATCACAATACCAGACCTCAAACTATACTAAGAGCTATAGTAACAAAAGTAGGATGGTATTTGCACCAAAACAGACATGTAGACCAATGGTACAGAATAGAAGACACAGAGACAAATTCACAAAAATACAATCATCTTATACTAGACAAATGCACCAAAAACGTACATTGGAGAAAAGACAGCCTCTTCAACAAATAGTGCTGGGAAAACTGGAAATACATATGCAGCAAAATGAAACTAAACCTCTATCTCTCACCATGCACAAAACTCAACTCAAAGTGGATCAAGGACCTAGGAATTAGACCAGAGATCCTGCACCTGAGAGAAGAAAAAGTAGAACCACATATTCATCACGTTGGATCAGGCCCTGACTTCCTTAACAAGACTCCTAAAACACAAGAAATAAAATCAAGAATCAATAAATAGGATGGATTCAAACTAAAAGCTTCTTCTCAGGAAAAGAAACAATCAATGAAGTGAATAGAGAGCCTAAATTCTGGAAGCAAATTTTTGCGACAAGCACATCAGAGCACTAATCTCCACAATATATAAAGAACTTAAAAAACTTAACACCAAGGAGTGAGATAGCTGGGTCAAATGGTGGTTCCATTCCAAATTTTCTAAGGAATCTCCATACTGCTTTCCAGATTGGCTGTACCAATTTGCAGTCCCACCAGCAATGTATGAGTGTGTGCCTTTTCCCCAAAAACCTCGCCAACACTTATAATTGTGTGTATTCTTGAAAGTTGCCATCTGACTGGCGTGAGATGAAATCTTAGGGGAGTTTTGATTTGCATTTCTCTAATTGCTAGAGATGTTGAACTTTTTTCATATGTCTGTTGATCCATTGTGTATATCTTCTGTGAAGTTTCTGTTCAGTTCCTTGGCCCATTTATTGATTGGCTTGTTTGTTTTCTGTGTGTGTGTTAAGTTTTTTTGAGTTCTTTATATATCCTGGAGATTAGTGCTCTATCAGATGTGCATGTGGCAGAGATTTGTTCCCAGAATATTGGCTCTCTGTTCACTTCATTGATTGTTTCTTTTGCTGAGAAGATTTTTAGTTTGAATTCATCCCATTTATTGATTCTTGATTTTACTTCTTGTGCTATAGGAGTCTTGTTAAAGAAGTAAGATCCTAATCCAACATGACGAAGATTTGGGTCTATTTTTTTCTTCTATTAAGCATTGGGTCTCTGATCTGATTCCCAGGTCCTTGATCAACTTTGAATTGAATTTTGTACATGGTGAGAGATAGGGGTTTAGTTTCATTTTGCTGCATGTGGATTTCTAGTTTTCCCAGCACTATTTGTTGAAGAGGCTATCTTTTCTCCAGTGTATGTTTTTGGCACCTTTGTCTAGTATTAGATAACTGTATTTAAGTGGGTTCATCTCTGTGTCTTCTATTCTATACCACTGGTCTACATGTCTATTTTGGGACCAGTACCATGCCATTTTTGTTACTATAGCTTTGAAGTAGAATTTAAGGTCCAGTATTGCGATGCCTCCTGCATCACTCTTCTTGCTAAGGATTGCTTTGGCTATTCTGAGCCTCTTATTCTTCCAAATGAATTTCATGATTGCCTTTTCTATTTCTATAAGGAATGATGTTGGTATTTTAATTGGAATCATATTGAATCTATATAGGGCTTTGGGTAGTATGGCCATTTGACAATATTGATTCTGCCTATCCAGGAGCATGGGAGATTTATCCATCTTCTAAGGTCTTCTTCAATTTCTTTTCTTCAGTGTCTTGTAGTTTGCATTTTAGAGGTCTTTTGCCTCTTTTGTTAAATTGATTCCCAAGTATTTTATTTTTTTTGAGGCTATTTTGAATGGGATAATTTTCCTAATTTCTCTTTCAGAGGGAAGACTTAAAAACAGCATACTACATTGATGCAGCCACTTCAATGTTTATAGCAGTTCAAATCACAATAGCTAGACTGTGGAACCAACCTAGATGCCCTTTGACAGAGGAATGGATAAAGAAACCATGGTATATATACACAATGGAATACTACTCAGCAATAAAAGAGAACAAAATTATGGCATTTGCAGGTAAATGGATGGAGTTGGAGAATATCATGCTAAGTGAAGTAAGCCAATCTCAGAAAACCAAACGCCAAATGTTCTCTTTGATAAGTGGATGCTGATCCATAATGTGGGGGAGGACACAGGAAGAAAGGAGGAACTCCGGACACAAGAATGGGAGGGGGGCAAGGGCAAGGGGACAGTAAAGATGGTGGAATATGATGGACATCAAAGCCCTAGCTTTATGTATGACTGCATGAATGTTGTGATTCTATATCACATACAACCAGAGAAATAAAAAGTCATGGTCCATCTATGTACAATGAATCAAAATGCGCTGTGCTATCATGTAAATCTAAATAGAATAAATAAATAAATAAATAAAAATTAACACCAAAAAAAAAAACCAAACAAACAACCCAATCAATAAATGGGCTAAGGAGCTGAACAGGCACTTGTCAGAAGAAGATACACAATCTGTCAACAAATATATTTTATAAATTTCAATATCTCTAGCAATTAGAGACAGGCAAATCAAAACTACTCCAAGATTTCATCTTACAACTGTCAGAATGCCAGTTATCAAGAATACAAACAACAATAAGTCTTGGTGAGGATATGAGGGGAAAGGCACATTCATACATTGCTGGTAGGACTGCAAATTGGTGCAATCAATCTGGAAAGCAGTATGAAGATTCCTTAGAAACCTTGGAATGGAACCACCATTTGACCCAGCTATCTCACTCCTCAATCTATATCTAAAGGACTTAAAATCAGCATACTACAATGACGCAGCCACTTCAATTTTTATAGCAGCTCAACTCACAATAGTTAAACTGTGGAACCAAACTAGATGCCCTTCAATAGATGAATGGATAAAAAAACTGTGGTATATACACACAATTGAATATTACTCAGTACTAAAAGAGAATAAAATTATGGCATTTGCAGGTAAATGGATGGAGCTGGAAAATATGATCCTAAATGAAGTAAGCCAATCCCAAAAAACCGAAGGCTGAATGTTTTCTCTGATAAGTGGGTGTTGATCCATAATGGCATGGGAAGGGAGGAATGTGGAAGGGGCATGTGGGCAGGAGAAATGGTAGAATGATGTCCATCTCATTCTACCATTTCTCCTGACCACATGCCCCTTCCACATTGCACATATGGTGTGATTCTACATTGTGTAGAACCAGAGAAATGAAAAATTGTGCTCCATCAGTGTGCAGTGAATCAAAATGTAATCTGCTCTCATGTATACCTAATTATAATATATAAATAAATAAACTGAGACATTAAGAAAGAAAACATTTTGCAAATTATTTTTTCTTCCAAAGTCCTGTGGTAAGAATGTCTGATATATAATAAAATGACTCTCAGTATATGCTAAATTTTGGTTTATGATGATATTTCATTTTATAATTTTTCTAATATAAGTGTTCATTAAGTTCTCCACATGATTCCTAAGATAATTGTCTTCCTTTCCCATAAAATATACCTAAAAGATAAAAATGGAAACTTTCATGACTACAGAATACTAAAGGAAATATGTACTCTTAAAACATCAAACAATATTAAAACAGATTTTTCAATGGATTGTTCAGAACATTTAAATTGAATGATTTATTATTAGAAAGTCAGATTCAAAATCTTATAAAGTCTGAATAACAAATAATGTCACTAACAATTAAGGTGGAAACTTATGCCACATTTTTAGACTTGAACATTAATAAAATTCTTCAATATAAATTTAAAGTAGATACTCAGTGAGCCCAAACTTTTCAGATGTTATCAGAGTTGCACTCCTTATAAAACTCCACTAATTAAAATTAAATATTACATAATTATGAAATATATGTAGTAGCAAAATTAAGTAACATCTACAAGATGCTTCTGATTTTCCAGGATTTGATATTAAAGCAGCAATTTTAGAAACCGAGAATTACCACTGATCATGATTCTTATATAAATTATACAAACTGTTTATATGAAGGATTTTATTCAGTAACCTCAGTGGTTAATAAAAATTTCTGAGCTAAGTACTCTATTTAGCAACATGTCTTTGCTAAACAAAGCACAGGCACTACAGATGGTGTGTTAAAGAAAACAGATATTTCCCTTAAGGAACTTACATTCTGGTAAAAAAAAAAAGACTGGATAAACAAATAAATATATATGTAATATCAGGAGGTGATATGTCTGGTGAAAAAATAAAGCAGATTAAGAACAAGAGAGGCGACCACTATAAAGATGATCAGTGAAGTCCTGTCATAAAACACTGTTAAACACTGTTAAAGAAAGAAAGATCCAAGTGGTTATAGAAAAGGTGAAACATTAAGTATGGATGCCCTAAGATGAGCGTTTTCTTAGTTGAGACACATAACACACCTACGTTGACCTTTAAAATTCACTTACATTAATACCTATTTCACATGGATCAACTTTGCATCTCAAGGGACTATGAAGAAGGCAGTGGGTATGAACAATAGCAAATGAAAATGTTCAGAAACATGGGCTATGCAATAGGTTATTTAGTGCTTCATAAATCCTGAAAACTATGCCACAGTCCACTCTGAAGGAGTTGGGAAGCTATTAAGAGGATTTGGAAGAGTGGAGTAATATGGTATGATTTGGATTTTAAAAGTATCACTGGGATTGGCCTGCTGAATCTAGGTTAGTACAGGTGGAAAGGGAAAGTCTGGAGATGAATTTATAAGCTCCTACAAAAAGAACCCTTGGACTTGGAACCAGAATACATGCTATGGAGGTGTTCAAAGTAGTTAGATTCTGGATATTCTTAGGAGAAGTAGTCAAAAATAGTTTTGAGCACTTTAAACATGAACTGGTAAAGAGTGAAATAAATGAAATATGTCTCCAAAGTTTTTGACTAAGCAAATTGGACAGAAGAGGTATTATTTACTAATATGGAGAAAAAAATTGCAAAAGAACCAAGTTTTATCAAAAAATGGAAATGTGGACTGAGGGAGTTCAATTTTTAGGCTGCACATAGATCAAGAAAGTATCAAAGTATGTAAGAGAATAATTCTGGGACTATAGATGAACTAGGTATGGAAATGGTGTTTGGAACACACACAATATACAATGTACATAAACTAATAAATGTGATGTAATTAACTGGAAAAATATATAAAATAAATATAACAATGCAACCAACAATAAATATATATGGGCTTAAAAGAATGAAATTATGTGTTCTGGTTTCCAGAAATAAAGAAAGAGAACTGTATTGGAATGCTAACCATGACTTAGGGCTAAAGCAGCAGTTAGAGTTCAATATACTGCCTTGACATATGAACATTCAATGCACTCTTAGTCTTTCAGGGTAGACAGTTGGAATTTAGACTCTTGTATAAACTAAGTTATTATAAGAATGTTACATCCAAGAAAGGGAAGCTAAGAAAATTGTTCATGTGTCCTGAAGTATAGTGAGAGCATATGCCATCTGCCTAGGCTCTTGAGTGGATAAAAATTGCTCTGGAACAATAAAAATGCCAGTCTCTTAAGCATATGGGAGTATTGGAGCTGAATTTACACTTCTTATAATTTGTTCAATGAATACCAAACTCACATACTATTTAAATTGTCCACTGCTATTGAAAGCTACAGGGCCTATCAAGAGTAGCATGAGAAACCCTCTATTTAGGGATATTTGAACTATCTAAGCACGTGAGTACTCCACAGCAGGGGAACTTCAAAATAAACCACCACCACTAGAGGTGAGATCAGGACAGAAAAACATTCACAATTCATACAAGGAAATAAACTGCTTTGGAAAAGGCAGAAAACATAAACATAATAAACAAAATGATACTTAAAATCTGGGAGGAACTAGAAAAATCTAAAAGTGACCATTGTGTGATTTTTTAAGTGAGTGAGAATGAATCATGAAGAAGGAAAGATAATATAAAAAGTTACAGATTTGATACTGAAAAAGTGTAGAATTTTTAGAAATGCTAATTGTAAGCATTGGAAATACTTTTGACTCTTCATTAAAACTATATTAAACCAATGATTATATATCTATCAGTAAGAAATTATCAGAAAAATGAATCTCAAATACTCTGTAGATTGTAGAGAAAAATATTGAGGTGTCTTTGTTGCAGTAGTTTATGTTCTTCCTGTCTTTTTGACATCTTATGATGTTTTTAAAAATATAATATTTTTACCCTTTTTCATAACTTTCTCATGCTAATATCTGAAATATCCCCCACTGCTATATGTCTTTCAGCCCCTTGCTTATCTCATTTGTAACTTTTATATAACTGCATATGAGAATTTAACATTTTTTATCTCCCTTTAATATGTCTTCTATGCACTTTCGTGTCATGGTCTTAGGTTTTACACCTGTCTTTTATCTTAAGAATATTAGCAATTACAATATTCTAAACATACTACTTTGGGGAGACAATTCTCCATTGGTCTCTCACATTTCTTCATGTCTGTGAACAAAATACTAATGACATTTTACCTGGAATTATGTTTGAGGGAAGCTTGTTTAATAAAAAAAAAAAAAAAAACCTAGGAAAATAAAGCTAGTACTTGTTTGGGAAGTGTGCTTCCACTGTTGGAAGACAGACAAGTCTTTAAAAGGGGCAAAGATAGGTGTAATCACTGTGAGGCAACCCACAGTGTTTACTTCATTCTGCAAAAACTGGGACTTAGGAAAAATAGTGACACTGATTCATGAGTTTAGTGCATCCTATCAGCCTCCTTGATGCCATGTCAGGCTAAGTTGTTAACCTGCAGGTAGGGTGAAAGCTCACATTCCTCACAGTTCTGGATAATGTACTTTCTCATTTTTAAATGTGTGTGAGAGCTCTTCTTTCCCACTTCAATGTGTCCTGTCACTTCACATTCTCTGAACCAGATTTCTTGCTAGCTACCTTGTCTTTGTCTTTTAGTGTCTATTTTAGGTAACTTGCTTGAGAAAACTCCCCTACCATCAATTTTAACTCACTTTCTTTACGATTGCACACACCCCTAATATTATGTCTTAATATTAGGTCACTTTCTTTTTATCCCTATAAAGAAAATTTCTTGATGCTTTCCCTTATGGGTTAGTTGTATAAACTGATATATACAATCTACACTTGGATCAATAAATAGTTTGCTTGTTTCATTGATACATGAAAATTATATGTGTTTATGGTAGACAGCATGCTATTTTGATATATGTACACATTGTGGAATGAATAAATCAAGCTATTTAATGTGCGCTTTGCCTCACATACTAATTATGTTTGTGTGTTTGGTGAGAATTCTTAAAATTTACTTGCAGCAGTTTTCAAACATGAAATATATTGTTAGTTGAGCTTATAGAAACAGAGAGCAAAATTTTGATTTCCAGAGGCTGGGTAGAATAGAGTTGGAAAGATGTTGGTCAAAGGGCACAAAATTTCCGTGTGTTGGGGATGGACCAAGGATTTATTGTACATCAGTGACTAGAGTTAACAGGCAGGTTTTTAATGAATGAGTTAATATTACTTCCTGACCCACATTAGAATGGCCAAAAGATCTCTTCATTTTTTTACCTGCTTACATTCATGCCAACGTTTTATCAGCAACTCGTCATGGTCAAATAACATATTTAAAATGATAAAATATTTTAATTAAAAACTTTAGAGTTAAAAGGAACTGATACTTATTGCTGCAACAAAAGGTAAAACAAAACTAACTAGCATCATTGTCAAACAGATCTTGGAAAAGTAACAAGGATTAAATTTCACTTTTTCACATAAGGATCTATCTGCTTTCTTTCTAAAACCTGGGGCATTCTCATTCTATTTACTGAAAATTGAAGCTTCTACCCTTACCCAATTAGATTGTAAATCCCACTAAGTAATTGCCTATTCTCATTGCCTGCTTTTACTCCATCAACTATAGATTTTACATAATTTATATCAGATTATAAACTCACTACAACAGCTAACACTGCAATCTTCTGGCAATAAAGTACACTCCTCAAAACAGGTACCCTGACATTTGCTCTTTACCAGTTTTAGATAATGACTCATGTTTCACTGATACTTAGTTAAGTACTGCAGATTTGTACCCTATGCCCACAGGTTCCTAATAATGTGCACTACAGACTTACTGCTTTTCAACTTTTATAATCTTGTGAAAGCAATGCACACTCAGTAAAAATCATATTTCAGATTTTGGATTTTAATGTTTTCCTGGGTGATATGCAATAAGAAATTCTCTTGCCATGTTGGACAGCAGCAGCAATCCACAACTCCCAACCAGCCACATGAGGGGAAACATTCAATACTTCTACCCTGTACTTTATTCCAAGCTGGGATGTTTAGTAGGTTACATTTGTCAAATGCATTTTGACATGAAATCTTCTGATGGGTTTATCAGGATGTGACCTCACTTAAGTCAAAGAGTGTCTGTACCTTATCATTCTTTCACACCTGCTTTCTCTACAAAAAGAAGTTGCACAAGGCATATCGAACAGCTATGTTAGACCAATTTTGCATTCTCTTTCTTCCTGTTCTACCTCTTTATTCAGAACCCATGACCATTTCCCCATGATAATTAAGCTTTTTTCCAAGTGCCATACAATGTTATCTTAAGCTGGATGAGCAAACTCTGTTTTGTATAGTATTTACTTTTTCAAATTCTATTTTCTCTCTGTCTTAATAAAGTCAATAATCAAGCCCATAGGTTTCTAAAGTCAGAACACCTAGTTTGAGTCCTCTCTAGCTGTGGGAAAGCTCTGGGATTTGAGGCAAATTACTTATTTCTACATTAATTTCATCATTATTACCGTTTTATTTAAGGGCAAATCATGTTTACCAATCTGGGAGGAGTATATGTTGTGCACATAATACAAAGAATTTAAAATACTAGCAAGCACAGGCTTAGTTACTTAGAGATTTTGTTAATGAAGCAATGATAGGATGCAGCTGTGGTTTGAAGGATATAGTGTATAGTAATTAGGACTTTCTTCCATTTTCATTTACTGCAAATGAGACACACTAATTGATGGATTTCCCTTTGTGTACAAAAGGAAAGTCTCTTAGATACTTATTGAACACATTTAGTGTGATTTTAAAATTAAAGTCCAAAAAATAAATATTTTAACTTCAAGAGAGATACCCCAAATATTTATCCTTGGGAACTAAGCCTTGCAAAATTAGATGTGTTATCATCCTGGCAGTAGGCATTAGCAAACACTTTACATTCCACTAGAATCAACTCTCTCTTAATATATTAAAACTGTATTGGGTCCTAAACTCCTTTTTACTAAAAATTATAAATTTCAAAACAAGGTTATGGTGAATTTGATTACATTCCTGCTAATTATTCAAACACCACAAATAGAAAGTACTTTTATACATTTGGATGTAAGTATATACTTTTAAAGTTATGAAAACCTTAAAGAAAAAGTATATAAATTTTCTGGTGTAAGAAGAAAAGATAAATCTTATATTTAATTTAATTGATTTGTGTATGTGATTTAATACACAAATTTATTGTATTAAATCATGCAAAAATCTCGCACATTTGTTACATAAAAAATTGGTAATATAAATCCACATAATTAACAATTATGTTATTTAATTATCAAACAATTTATTTCATTTGGTACATTAGAAAACTGACACTTGCTTAATTTGTAAATGCTAGTAAGTACTGCTAAGTGAATTTGAGCTAAGCCTTCAGGATTGCAGAGTTGAAATGTCTCTGCAGGCTATATGGCCCCTCATCACTCACAATGATGCCTAGCAGAATTAAAACTGATAGAATTTAGTTACTTCAGTTTACAAAGACAGTTTTTAAAAATGCTTTAGGATAGAAAATATGATACATAATAATCTAAGAATTTCATAAATCTTTAAAACATAGCTAAGAAAAGGTAATTTAGAAGAGCAAGGGCCCTAACCAGACTTCAAAATGAAACCCATCAACAGGTAAGTTCATCCTGTGGTGCTTACACAAAACTGACTTTATGCTTGATTTGGGTTGAAAATTTCACATAAGGAAATTCTGAGCTTTCTGACTTGTTTGTCTCCTTTTCCCAGTATGATATGATGCATTTGGGAATGAAAAAAGTTCCCACTCTAAAGTGAGGGAACTTTTAAAAAGAGACCATGATCTGTTATGATGTTAGGCTTTATATGTGTTGTGAGTGGCACAACTAATAATCACTCAGAGGCAGATTGTCTTTAAATGCAAATATATGTTCTATCACAACAATCATCAAATATAATTGATTAATGCAAAAGTGTTGGGTGAGCTGGAGCATCCCAACTAGCATTCAATGAGCACTAATTAAACACTACATGTAAGTCACACTATTCCTAGGGCGACTAAACATTACAATTAATTCACACAATCCTAGGGCAACCACGAGCCCCAAAATACCTCCAATGCCACGTGACTTCTCTTAGACAAAGAGCAGACACTGTCCTTTTCTGGTGGTTCTCTTCAGCTGAAGGTTGGATGTCAGGGAATGGTGGAGTAGATCCAGGGACAGACAGTAAGACGGCCAGTCTCACTGATGTCCTTGGACCAAAGCCCAAAATGTGGCAGGACAAACAGTTTAAATTCAGTTCCAAGTTGATGGTGTGAGCTGGTGATTGGTTACACCCAATAAAATCAATGTCCATTGGTTATGTCCAGTGAGATAGTATAATTGCAACTGGGCATTTCTTTGTGCATGTGCATGGAGCTGTGCTCCCTGTCAATTGTAACCAGTCATTGCTAGGCAGGCTTATGGTTAAGTGCCCTGTACAGCCCCTTATTGATTGAAAGCAAGTCAATGGCTACTGTTCCTTATGGCTAGCAACTTAGGGGCTCCTGGCATGTCCAAGCATATCTATGGCACATGCTCCTTACAATATAATTATTATATCAATATATATTAGAAAGATAGAAAAGAAAGAAGAAAACCAACATGGCAACTTTTTACAAGACTCGTGAATTTCAGGAGAATTGTAGATAATAGACAAATGTATAAAGTAGACAAATATAGAAACATAGAATCAAAGACACCTAAAACTGAGATGCTTTCTTTATAATCATAAACATTATTTTAGTATTAACTTGTTCATTATCACAAAAGTATTTTAAAAATTAATGTGTATTAATACGTTATAATTTCAAAGCCCTACAAGAAAAATCAATCTGTCTAACTAATCCAATTTTCTTTTAGTAGATTTGTTGTTGTGGAGATTGGCATCATCAAATCACACACTAAAATAGATTTAAATGCACACAGCAAAACCCATCAGAACTAAAAGAAGAAATAGACAAATTCTGAAGCATAATGCAGCATTTAAACACATTTTTCTCAGTATTTGGTAAACCAAATTAAGAAAAAAGGTAAATGTATATATTATTTGAACAAGGTAATTAATAATCAGCACATAAAGAGCATGTAACCCCCACAATATTTATTTTTAAGTGTATGGAGAAATTCCATACTACTATTTAATTCTGGGACACAATATAAGTTCCAGTAGATTTCAGATGACTGAAGTATTCTCTGACTACATTATAATTATGTAAAAGATAAGTAAAAATGCTGTATGTTTGGAAATTAAGAAAATTACATCATAATAAATTTTTGTAGTATTACACTACTGGACTAATATTTTCATTGGCATGAGTAATTGCATTTATGGTAGAAGAGAAGTAAGATGGAAGATTCACATAGAAAATTATGTATTAATGAATACAGGTTACACCACAAGTCCCTATCACAGGATTCTGCCATTTGTTAGTGTCCAGTTAATTATTTAAACTAACAATTTATGTAAGTATAGCTTTTTCAAGGAAAAAGAATGACATGGGTCTATTAATGATCTCTTATAGGTTTGGCTGATTAATATTCTTCTCCTTATTTTTAAATTTATTTATTCTAATTAGGTATACATGACAGCAGAATGCATTTTGATTCATTGTACAAAAATGGAGCATAATTTTTTATTTATCTGGTTGTACACCATGCGGAATTGCACCATATGTATAGTCATACATGGACGTAAGGCAATGATGTCCATCTCCTTCCACCATCTTTCCTGCCCCCATGTCTCTTTCTCTCCCTACCCTCCCCTATGACCAAATTTCCTCCATTCTTGCCATATTACCTCCCCCATTATGGATCGGCATTCACTTATCAGAGAGAACAGTTGGCCTTTGTTTTCTGGGATTCGCTTAATTCACTTAGCATGATATTCTCCAACTCCATCCATTTACCTACAAATACCATAATTTTATTCTCTTTTATTGCTGAGTAATATTCCATTATGTTTATATACCACAGTTTCTTTATCCATTCATCTATTGAAGGGCATCTAGGTTGGTTCCACAGTTTAGCTATTGTGAATTGAGCTGCTATAAACATTGAAGTGGCTGCGTCACTGCAATATGTTGATTTTAAGTACATTAGGTATAGACCAAGGAGTGGGATAGCTGGGTCAAATGGTGATCCCATTTCAAGTTTTCTAAGGAATCTCCTTACTGCTTTCCAGATTGGTTACACCAATTTGTAGTCCCACCAGCAATGTATGAGCGAGCCTTTTCTCACACATCCTCGCCAACATTTATTGTTGTTTGTATTCTTGATAATTGCCATTCTGATAGTTGTGAGATGAAATCATAGAGTAGTTTTGATTTGCATTTCTCTAATTGCTAGAGATGTTGAATTTTTTTTCATGTGTTTGTTGATCAATTCAATATCTTCTGAGAAGTATCTGTTTAGCTCCTTAGCCCATTTATTGATTGGGTTTTTTGCTTTTCTGGTGTTAAGGTTTTTAAGATCTTTATATGTCCTAGAGATCAGTGCTCTGATGTGTGTGGCAAAACTTTGTTCCCAGAATGTAGGTTCTCTGGTCACTTCACTGATTGTTGCTTTTGCTAAGAAGCTTTTTAGTTTGAATCCATCACATTTATTGACTATTGATTTTATTTCTTGTGCTTTAGGAGTTTTGATAAAGACTAATCTGACATGATGAAGGGTTGAACCTACTGTTTCTTCTATTAGGTGCAGTCTCTGGTCTAATTCCTAGGTCCTTGATCCACGTTGAGTTGAGTTTTGTGCATGGTGAGAGATAGGGG
>CM053400.1:157524807-157577007 GCA_028644305.1 Xerus rutilus
AAGAAGCTTTTTAGTTTGAATCCATCACATTTATTGACTATTGATTTTATTTCTTGTGCTTTAGGAGTTTTGATAAAGACTAATCTGACATGATGAAGGGTTGAACCTACTGTTTCTTCTATTAGGTGCAGTCTCTGGTCTAATTCCTAGGTCCTTGATCCACGTTGAGTTGAGTTTTGTGCATGGTGAGAGATAGGGGTTTAGTTTCATTTTGCTGCATATGGATTTCCAGTTTTCCCAGCACTATTTGTTGAAGAGGCTATCTTTTGTCTAATGTACGTTTTTGGCGCATTTGTCTAGTATAAGATAACTGTATTTATGTGAGTTTGTCTCTATATCTTCTATTCCATACCATTGGAATACATGTCTATTTTGGTGCCAATACCATGCCGTTTTTGTTACTAGAGCTCTATAGTATAGTTTAAGGTCTGGTATTGTGATGCCTCCTGCTTTACTCTTCTTGCTAAGGATTGCTTTGGCTATTCTGGGTCTCTTATTCTTCAAATGAATTTCATGATTGCCTTTTCTATTTCTATGAGGAATGACATTAGAATTTTAATTGAAATTGCATTGAACCTGTATAGCGCTTTGGGTAGTATGGCCATTTTGACAATATTGACTCTGCCTATCCAAGAACATGAGAGATCTTTCCATCTTCTTAGATCTTCTTCAATTTCTTTCTTTAGTGTAGAAGTCTTTCACCTCTTTTGTTAAATTGATTCCCAAGTATTTTGTTTTATTTTTTTGAGGCTATTTTGAATAGGGTACTTTTCCTAATTTCTCTTTTAGAGGATTCATTAGTGATGTATAGAAATGCATTTATTTATGGGTGTTGATTTTATATCCTACAACATTGCTGAATTCATTTATTAATTCTAGAACTGTTCACATGGAATTTTTGGATCCTTTATGTATAGTATCATGTGGTCAGCAAATAATGATAGTTTGAGTTCTTCTTTTCCTATTTGTATCCCTTTAATTTCTTTCATCAGTCTAATTGCTCTGGTTAGTGGTTCAAAGACTATGTTGAATAGAATTGGTGAAAGAGGGCATCCCTGTCTTGTTCCAGTATTTAGAGGGAGTGCTTCCAATTTTTCTCAATTTAGGATGATGTTGGCCTTGGGTTTGGCATAAATAACTTTTACAATGTTGAGATATGTTTCTAATATCCCTAGTTTTTCTAGTGATTTAAACATGACAGAGTACTATATTTTCTCAAATGTCTCTTCATCAATTGATAAAATCATATGATTTTTATCTTTAAGTCTATTGATGTGAGGGATTACGTTTATAGATTTCCATATGTTGAACCAACCTTGTATCCCTGGAATGAACCCCAATTGATCATGGTGCACTATTTTTTTTATATGTGTTTGTATGTATTTTGCCAAAATTATATTGAGAATTTTAGCATCTATGTTCATCAGGGATATTGGTCTAAACATTTCCTTCTTTGATGTGTCTCTGTCTGGTTTTGGTATCAGGGTGATACTAGCCTCATAGAATGAGTTTGGAAAGGCTCCATACTTTTCTGCTTCATGGAATAATTTGAGGAGTACTGGTATTAGTTCTTCTTTCTAGGTCTTGTAGAACTCAGCAGATAATCTGACTGGTCCTGGGCTTCTCTTGGTTGGTAGGCTTTTGATGACATCTATGTCCTTTCTTGTAATTGATCTGTTTAAGTTGTGTATGTCCTCCTGGTTCAGTTTGGGTAGGTCATATGCCTCTAGAAATTTGTTGGTGTCTTCAGGGTTTTCTATTTTACTGGACTATAAATTTTCAAAATATTCTCTAATTCTCCTCTGTTTTTCAGTAGTGTCTATGATGATATTTCCTTTGTCATCACGAATTTTAATAATTTGGGTTTTCTCTCTCCTTTTCATTAGGGTGCTAAAGGTTTGTCAATTTTATTTTTTCAAAGAATCACCTTTTGTTTTGTCAGTTTTTTGAATTTTTGTTTGTTTGTTTGTTTCTATTTCATAGATTTCAGCCCTGATTTTAATTATTTCTTGTCTTCTACTTCTTTGGGTGTTGGTTTGTTCATGTTTTTCTAGGGCTTTGAGGTATAGTATCAGGTCATTTATTTTTTGACTTTTTCTTCTTTTAATGAATGAGCTTAATGCAATGAACATTCCTCTTAGGACTGCCTTCATAGTGTCCCAGAGATTTTAACATGTTGTATCCAAGTTTTCATTTACCTCTAAGATTTTTTTTTATCTCTTCCCTGATGTCTTCTGTTATCAATGCATCATTCAATAGTGTGTTATTTAGTCTCCAGGTGTTGGAGTAATTTCTATTTTTTAATCTGTCATTGATTTTGAAGTTTATTCCATTATGGTCAGATAAAATGCAGGGTAGTTTCTCTATTCTTTTTTTTTTTTTTTTTGTATTTGCTAAGACTTGCTTTGTGGCATAACATATGAGCTATTTTGAAGAAGGGTCCATGTGCTGCTGAGAAAAAAGTGTATTCACTCAATGATGGATGGAATACTCTATATATGTCTGTTAAGTCTAACTCAATAAATGAGTTCTATGGTTTCTTTGTTTAGTTTTTGTTTGGAAGATCTATCCAGTAGTGAGAGAAGTGTGTTAAACTCTCCAAGTATTAATGTGCTGTGGTCTATTTGATTCTTGAAATTGAGAAGGGTTTGTTTGATATGCATAGATTCCCCATTGTTTGGGAGATAGATATTTATGATTGTTAAGTCTTGTTGATGTATGATTCTCTTAAGCAGTATGAAATGTCCCTTTTTAATCCCTTTTCACTAATTTTGGTTTGAAGGCCACTTTATCTGATATGAAGATGGAAACCACTGCTTGTTTACATGGTCCATGTGAGTGATACATTTTTTCCTACCCTTTTACCTTCAGTCTGTGGTTGTCTTTTCCTGTGAGATGAGTCTTAAGAAGGCAGCATATTGTTGATGTTTTTTTATCCAGTCTGTCAGTCTATGTCTTTTAATTGATGAGTTTAGGAAATTCACATTCAGGGTTATTATTGAAATATGATTTGTATTCCCAGTAATTTTGGTTTATTTTTGGTTTTTACTTTGACTTCATTTCTTTTTTGATTGGCTTTGTTTTTTTTTTTTGTTTTTGTTTTTTGTTTTTTTAGTGTAGTTCCTCTCTTTGCAGATTTTCATTGTTAGTTAGCATTTCTTCCTCATGGAATATTTTGCTAAGTATGCTGTGTAGTGCAGACATTCTCACTGTAAATTCTTTTAACTTCTGTTTATCATGGAAAGTTTTTTATTTCATCATCAAATATGAAGTTTAATTTTGCTGGATATAAGATTCTTGGTTAGCATCTATTTTCTTTCAGAGCTTAGTATATGTTTTTCTAGCATCTCCTGGCTTTGAGGGTCTGGGTTGGAAAATCTGCTGAGATCCAAATTGATATCCCTCTATATGTAATCTGATTCCTCTCTCTTGCTGCCTTTAAAATTCTATCCTTATTCTGTATGCTAGGCATATTCATTGTAATATGACTTGCTGAAGATCTATTGTAATTTTGTACATTTTGTGTCCTGTAAGCCTCTTGTATTTGATTTTCCAAATCATTCTTTATGTTCGGGAAATTTTCTGATATTATTTTATTGAAGAGATTGTGCATTACTTTGGTTTGAAAGTCTGTGCCTTCCTTTATCACAATAAATCTTAGATATGATTTTTTGATGCTATCCCATAATTCTTGTATGTTCTGTTCATGGGTTCTTACCATTTTCACTATGTGGTCAACTTTGTTTTCAAGATTGTATATTTTGTCTTCATTATCTGAGGTTCTGTCTACCAACTGATCTAGTCTGTTGTTGATGCTTTCTATACAGTATTTTATTTGGCTTATTGTTTCCTTAATTTCAAGTATTTGTGATTTTTTTTCACAATCTCGAGCTCCTTCTTGAAGTAATCTTTTCTGCCAGTATTTTTTCTCTTATGTCTTTGTTGGACTGATCAGTTTTTGCCTGTATTTCTCACTTAAGTCATTCTTTAATTTACAGGTCATTTTAATCATGTACATTCTGAATTCTTTCTCTGACATTTCATCAATTTTGCTGTCAATGCATTCTATTATAGTAGCATCTTGGTTTATTTGGGACACTTTCTTCCCTTGTTTTTTCATATTGATTATGTGTCTTCCTTTCTTGCAGTAACAATCTGAGGTATTGTGGTTTCTATCCTATAATCTCATAGGGATCCTACAGATTACCTGTACCTCACCTTGGAGTTCACTTCTAGTTCCCAGCAGGTGTCCTGAGATGGATACTACTTCCACTAAAGATGGTGGTAGTGGTAATGAAGGTAACTCATGATGACAGTGAGGGGTGGACCAAGATGGATGCAAACACTTTCAGAGGTGGGGCTGAAAGGGTAGGACTTCCAATGGATTTGGGCTGGTTGGTTGGCTATTCAGCACTGTGGCTTGCTGAGCTGTGCTGGGCAGCTTCCTCCAGGTCCTGTCTGTTGTCTCAAGGTGGAGGCTACTACATGGGAGGAGCTATGGCGATGGCTAAAACGGATGTATGAAAGGAGCAACAGCACAGGGGTGATCCTGGGCTTGGGTTCTCACACAGGCCTGGGGGGAGTCCTAGGTTTGACCTTGGCCAAGGCTCCCACAGGGATCCCAGATGATGGATCCAGGCCTGGGCCCGGGCCTGGGCTCCTGCGGATTGGGAGGGGCTCTGGTGAAGAACAATGTGTATGGTCTTGGGCCTGACTTAGGCCCAAGCTCCCTCAGAGGATCCTGGAGACAGTCCTGGGCCTAGGTCTGGGTTCCTGTGTGAATTGGTGGATGGGGAGGAGGTCCTGGCTGGGCTTCTGGGGAGGTCCCTGGAGGCAGTCCTGGGTTTCAGCAGGGACTCCTGTGCAAAACTAGGGGTGGTCCTGTGCCTCAATTATGCCCAGCCTACCACAGGTGTCCCAAGGGGTGGTCCTTGACTGGGCTCCTGTGGAGGTCCTTGGTGGCAGTCCTGGGCCTTGGCTTGTAATTCCACCTGTGAGTAGGGGCTATGTCATGGTTATTATGTTTTGCAATAGGATAAAATTGAATAAATATGAGAAAGAAAGCATAAAATAATTCTAAACAAATGTTAAATGTTAAAGCAATTGAAAGTTGTAATAACTTTTACTCCAAGATTTTTATATTAAACCAAAATCTGTACATCTCTTCTTTCTTTAACTTTCAATGAAATGAATATATTAATTGATCTGTAAAACACTAAACCTGTAGTAGCACTGAAAATAAAATAAGAGTCCAGCAACAAAACCAAGATTTAAAGAAACCTTAGAAGACAGAGCAGATTTTTCATGGATTAATATATAAGTATAGATAGGCCTAAAGCTAAAATACCAGGGAAAGAGAAGTCTTTCTCACAGAATTCAAAGGGAAGACCTAGTTTGAAGTAAAATTTACAAAACAGCAGGTATAGGTTACACAGAAAACAAAATGGTATTCATTAAATCCCTTAAGAAGACTAGAGTAATGAGATTCTTTCCTTATTTGTTTAATCTCCTTTATGCAGGCAGACCATATGCTGGTTAAAATTTGAAAGTGTGTTTCTGAAAAAAATATGGTATATATCAAACATATTTCAGATATCTATCAGGGAAGCAGAGAGGTTCTTAAGATAACAGTGCACCTTCATATTAGGCTCTGAGGCAATACAAGTGTACCTTTATGTCCCAGAGTAACTTATTATAAATGGCTTTCCTCCTCTCAACCAAGAAATGACATATTTGGTCAATTCTTCAACAGAAATCAAAAATATGCATCCAAAAGATAAAATCTGGTCCAAATCTCTGATTCAGAACTTCCATTTTCAGTAGAAACCACTTCTAAGAAAAAAATGTGTTTAAGCTTTTTATCTGAGGATAATCATTACAATAATAGTTTAAACAGAAAATGGTACTTCGATAATTATTATGCAATAATCCAAAGTACTGTTATGAATTGTATTCAGTGATACTAGAATGGACATTATTTACATATACATTAGCGGTAGATTTCTGTGTACCATCTGGTTATGGGTGATATTGTTTATGATTCTCTATTTTCTCCAAATTTTACAGGCATAACTGATATATTTCAAAAGACAGTTTTCATTATAAAAATAAAATATACTAAAGTTAGTCAACATCAGTAAATGATGTGAGTAATATTGCTTCAGCGGGGAAGAGTACATATATCTTCTTAAGCCAAAAGCATTAGTGTGTGAATTTTTTCCTAATTTTACATAAAAAACACAAAACTAGGAAATATGCAAATGTGAATCTTATAATTGATCATACTGGGAATTAATCATCAAAACATACATTTTGTTAGGACAAGCAATACATCCATAAAATACTTAGGTTAAGTTGACTCAAAAATTAACTTGTTAGGTTTTATATAATTTTTACATCAATATATATTTTGATTAACTTATCAATGACTTTAATATGCCTACTCATATTACATTAATACTAAGTTCATGACAATATAACAAACAGCTATGAAATATAAGTGACTATTTTCTAATACTTCAAACAGTGGGTGAAAATACAATGTAATTCAGTAAAATACTATATAAGTTAGCAAAAGTCCACGTATCAGTGAAAATGTAAATCTTTTATTATAAAGTAAGCAGGAATGCATGGTTTTTGAATGTTCTTGAAATAGTTTGAGTCCAGTTTCCTTGGCACTCTAGATATTTCTAACGATTTGAAATATCAATAAAATTTAAATCTGGAGTTGATTTTTCTATGCACTAATCATTTTCCTAGTAAAGTTCTCATATAGTTTTAGTTTGAAAAAAGAATTTTTACTAAAATTATTATTGTTGTTATTTTTAAGAATCTTTTGTGTATTCTGATGGTATAGTTATCACTTCACAGAACACATAATGTCAGAGACTAGGAGTCAATTAATTAGGACAGCAAATTTGAAAAAAAAATTTTTTTAAATTCATAGAGAAAAAAAATTCTGTAAAAAAGGCCGAGAATGTGTACCCTCTAAGCGATAAATGTATATATATTTTTTTATGTCAAGAGTACAATTGTTGCCGTGCACAGTGGTGCAAACCTGTAATCCCAGCACTTTGGGAGGCTGAGACAGGAGAATAGCGAGCTTAAAAAGCCAGCCTCAGCAATGGTGAGGTGCTAAACAACTCAAGGAAATCCTGTCTCTAAAAAGCACACAAAATAGGGCTGAGGATGTGGCTCAGTGGTTGAGCACCCCAGAGTTCAATCTCTGGTACCAAAAAAAACAAAAACAAAAACAGAAGAGTATATGACAATATAATCTTATAATTGATCATATTGGGAATTAATCATCAAAACATACATTTTGTTAGAACAAGCAATACATCCATAAAATATCTAGGTTAAGTTGACTCCTGGTTTTAATGGGAAAACAAACTTCTTGCCTAAGTTGAAGCTGTAAAAACAGTTTCTTTTATCTGCTAATCCTCCAACTGGAAAAAAATATATAGTACTTCAAAATAATTACATGTAACATGATAAATTATGCACTTTGGTATTCAGTCAATTGGATTTTCTTACAGTTTTTACATTCTCTGTAATGAAGGCTTTAGTAATATTGGATATAAAACACAATATTGGCAATAATTATTAGTAAAACTTAATTCAGTTGCTTTCAATACTGTAATTTACATGCCTGAAAACTAAAGTATATACCCGTGATCATCACTGACATGCCCCCGATCCAGGGATGCTTATTCTTTGGCAACATCTGTGTTTCAATTTCTCTTCTTATGCCAAGAATCTGCCCATATCTATGACAAATTTCACATTAAAATAATTATCTAAGTAAACTTTCATTCTTTTACATTAGTTTGAACAACATAAACATGTAAACATTGATTCATTTATCCCCCAGGTAGACTTAATGTTACATCCTTCTAACAAAATCTACAAATTTATATTCCATACCTAATATTAGGTGTTTTATGGGACACTGGGGTAGGATAATGGTGAATAGTGCACAAGAATAATAGCTAACATTTACTGAGTCTTTACACCAGTCATTGTTCCCAGTGCTTTGCTTGTATTAATTGATTTAATCCTCAGACAGGAAGGGAAGCTTCTTTTGGATTGTTGCCTTTCTTAAATTTACAGGTATGTGACTGTATCAAAATTCAGTATTCTTCATCATCTAAGTTATTCCCCTGATGCTAAATATCAAACACATAAACACACACACACACACACCCCTGCTGCTTTTAATATTTACATTATTGTTATTGTTACACAGGAATCATTATTTTAATGCCTTCAAGTTTATTGAAATTTGAGGGTTCCACTAAATGGTCTTAAAATTCTGTTGTTATTTTCCTCACTAACTAAGCTGAGAAAGAAAATCAAGGTCTAAAGAGGAAAAGTATAATAACAGTGACACAGAGAGGGTAATGTAAAGCTTGGTCTGCTTTACGTGTTAGTTCCATTTGCACTGAATGACTGACTCAAGCCTCAGAGAACTGCTTGAGGTAACACTATCCTTCTCATCCCCATTTTAAAGACGAAGAATCTGAGACTACAGGAAAATAAATTGTCCCTGGTGTCACAGCAGAGTAGACAGTTGAAGCTATACATTCTGACTCAGAATGAATTATCTAAGAGAACTGCTTTAATTCATACAGATAAATATGAGAGGGAGTGATAAGGGAGAAAGATAAGAGACTTTAGTGCTTTACTTGCCTTGGTTTTGAATATCAAGCTGTGAGGTACCCAGAAGTCAATTAAGCATGAGAAATCCCAAAGTCCTCATGTGTAAAAGAGTGATAAATCAATCAGGTTTGTAGTGAAAATGAGAAATCACATATGATATCCAATATCTGACATAAATTAGGGTAGTTATAGCGTCCAGGGTAATTTTACTAGAAGTTTTGCTTTTGGATTCCTGAAGGTGTTTTGTATTTCCATGTTGTGATGATGTCACTCATTATTTTTCTCTTAGCTTTAGCTTCCAATGAGAATCTTTTGGCTCAAAAGGAGAAGGCAAATTTGACTTCATGCAGTAAATCCCCAGTGCAGATGAATGATTTCAGATTTATTTTCATATTTCTCCTTAATCTTTTCCTTACTGTCTCAGGATTAAGAACTACACAGTAAAACTTTGGAGAGTCTTATTTCTTCATGTTGATGAATACTGTGAAAATATATTGATCAGAATATACTAACTCTATTAGTCATATCCAAAAACATAATAAATACTATTTTAATGATTATTATTTCATTTTTAAGATTTATTTTAATAAATGAAGATTTACTTTTATAGCAATAAAGTGAAATTTTCATTTTGAGTTATTTTTAGCTATTTAAAAAAATAAAAAACTTTGCTCAAATATGAATGAAAACACAGAGCTAGCATATTACTTACCAATTTGAATAAGGTTAAATGTGGGGAACTAACTTCAAGCTATGCCCTTAAGATGGCGACCAGCCATCGCAATGTGGGCGTGGAGGGCACAGAAAAAGGAAGGATAATATGATTGGTTTACCATTAGATCCGCTAACGTGATCAGCTCGTGGACAGCATTCAAGGGGTATGTGTACTTTGCCACATGGATAGCTGTTGACCAAGTGCATTGTTTCTGATTGGCTAAACGGTCCTATAAGTAGAGTGCTTGTTTCCACAATAAACCCGTTCTGGTCTCGCTGGAGTGTCTTATTGTCCTGCAGCGGAAGGCTTGGAACAGCCAGCCAGTGGGCTCCTACTCTTTCTGACTCCAACCATCAGGTAAAGGTGCCTCCTCAACCTGCTGGTTCAGGATGAGTTGAGATCCCCACAGTTAAAAAGTATACAGAATTCATAGAAAATATCTTTTAATTATAAATCCATGTTTTCAGACAATGAGAAAACTGAAAATTTCTCCTTTAGAATGTCTTGCATTGTGAATAATATTGACATTGGCAACTCTAGGACTCATTCAAGAAAAACCTTAATTTGATGAAAAGTCACAAGCAATTACTTGAACTTTTGCATGAAGTGTTCCTTAGGGAAACTCATTGCCCTTTCTTTTTTATCAAAATTTTTTTCTTATATATTTTTCTCCTTATTTCTGTGCCTGGCAGTTATTGGTTCTTTGTGGAATGGATTTTATTAGAAATAATTATAAATTCAATATCATTTCTTTTATTCTACATAGATCTAAGATAACAGCTTTTTAAAAAATGAGTTCTGTAGTATAAACTATGCAAATATCACAGATTTCCACTAGCTTTGCTTAAAATTAATAATGAAAAATCATGTTTTCTTAGTAACAGTGTAACTACTTACTATCAAAAAAATACCTCTTGAGAAAATAATTGCTAAGAAGTTGAATGGATGAAAATGTTATTATACATTGGATAAAATAAAAAATATAATTTCATTTGAAACATTAAAATTAATCATGGCTTACAATCAAAGAAGAGGAAGAGGAAGGAGGAGAAAGAGGTGGTGAGTAGGGGGGTAGGGGCAGGGCAGCAGAGCACATCCAAGAGTTGTGACAGTTTCAATGTTCTAATAGGAATGCAATTGGAATACCAAAGAAAGAAGGAACAGGGCAGAGGAAATATCTGAAGTAATAAGGACTGAGAATTTTCCATATTTGTAGTAGATCAAACATCACAGACCTCAGAAGACTGGAGAACACTAAGTAGGATATATTTTAAAACTAAAACAACAAAAACTAACAAAACCAAATTACCTACAGAGAAATAAAAATGAAAATTATAGTAAACCTCATGTTCAAATCATGAAAATAAGAATATAATTTTTGTTTTTCAAATGCTGGAAAAAATATACACATAAAACTGTTCCATTTTTGTTATTATATTCCTGGTAAAAGTATCAGGCAAAAGTCGGGGGAAAAAAGACTTTTTCAGGTTCAAACTGAGATATCCAGCAAAACCACTATACAGAAAATGTTAGAGAAAGGTCTTCAGGCAGGTGAAATACAACTATAGTACTTCACAAACTTAAATTTACACAAAGAAATGAAGTTTTAAAAGCTAATATTTAAAGGAAGTATATATTATTTTAAAAAATTATAAATGTTCTAGAAATAACTTGAAACAATAAGAGTAACAATATATTACATTTTCATAATGTATATAAAAGGGCAATGTTGGTCAAGTACAGTAAAAAGGAAGAGACGAAAGGGGTCAAGATCTTTACAGGTGAGTATATAAAGCTTTCTAAATGTCAATACACATTAATTAAAAATATATATTGTAAACCATAATGTCATCCCAAAACATTATGATAAAAGGCATAAATAATAAAGCAAGAAAAGATATAAAATTAACTAACTAAATATGTTCAGTTAAACCCATAGAAGTAAGAAAAATTAAAAAAAGAAAAATGGAATACAGAAAAGAGCTAGCAAAATTGTAGATTTTAATACAATTGTACCAACAATATTTTTTTAATGTAAATGGGTTAAATACACCAATTAGAAATCGGACATCCAATTGGGCAAAGCTATAAACAAACTATATGCTATCTGTAAGAAGCCATATTATTCATTATAATAATAATAAGCTGACATTGTTGCACACCTGTAATCCCAGCAGCTTGGGAGGCTGAGGCAGGAGGATAGCAAGTTCAAAGCCAGTATCAAGAACTTAGTGAGGTACTGAACAACTCAGTGAGACCCTGTCTCTAGATCAAATGTACAAAAAAAAAAAAAAAGGACTGGGGATGTGGCTTATGGGTTAAGAACCCCTGGCTTCAATCCCCAATACCAAAAAATAATAATAACAATAATAATAATAATAATAATTACTATTATTACACTAGGGATTTAACCCAGAGGCCCTCTACTGCTAAGCCACACCTTTAGTGTTTTTGGTTTTTTTGCCTTGAGATAGGGTCTCCTAAATTGCCCAGGTGGGCCTCAAACTTGTGCTTATCCTGCTTCAGTCTCCTGAGTCACTGGGAATACAGAAGCATGCCACCAGATTTGGTAAAAAATCACATTAAATATAAGTATAAGGGCAGTTTACAAGTAGAAAAATTGAGAAACATATATCATGCAAATCTCAGTCAAAATAAAATCAGAAGAGTAATATTAATTCCTAACAAAATATATTATTGAACAAGAGATAAAATTTAAAAGAGCAAGTATAACAGGGATCATTACATAATGATAAAGTGAACAGTCATTCAAGAAATTAGTTGACCCATCAACAAGTTTGCCATAATGGATATTTGTAGCCCTCACCATGTATCATTGTCATAATACACACCCTATCCCAGTGAAAACAGAATACTCACCACAATAGAAAATATGCTGGACCATAAAACAAACTAAAAAATTTAAAAGATGCTGAGGGTGTAGTTCAATGATATAGCTGTTGCTTAGCATACCTGGGTATGATCCCCAGTACACCTCCCCTGAAAAAAGAAATAATGAATAGATATATCATCATATTCATATGCCTGAATGAATACTACATGCTCTGATATATTGTATTAGTAGATAATCAATAGATCTACTCTTATCAGTTTTGGGAGAGTAATAATTTCCTTATTGTTAAATTTCTTGATGTATTACTGTATTTCTAATGGACATTTCAACTCCTTTCTAAAGAACAAAATAAAACAATTTATTACCTTTACTTTAACTTCTTAATATTTCTCTATGTTTATTAATATATTCCTCATTGAAGATATTTCTTTGTCTTCTCAATAGATATTTCTCTGTTTTCCTCAATGGCTTTTTTATTTCTCAAAACAAATATGTGGGGAAAATTGTACTGGCAATTTCTAAAAAGAAAATTTGCAGAAGACAGTGTTATCTCTAATTACCAGGTGCATGAAAATATCTTGAAATACATCTTTATGAAGATGAATAGAAAAAGAATCTCAGCATAAATTATAGGTATGATGTATGTTATACAGTTATATGCACATTTAATAATAATGAAAGCATTTTGTTGTGCTATTATGCAGTGGGATGACAACAGAAAACAGTAATTTACTCTATATTTTGAAAAGCTAAATGTTTCCAGAGATAGGTATGCTTAAGCTGATTAAATATTACACAATGCATTTACATATTAAAATATTATTCCTCCATTTATATGTAAAATATTTATGTTTTATGATTTAATTTAAAAATAAATTATATAATAATTAAAACATTTAATTAAAAAGGGAGTAATAGAGAAAAATTGTTACTTGACTACAAATTTTCAAGTTACTGAAAAGTGGAAATTTTCAACATGAGTTTAGCTTTACATCATATTATTTATTATAAAGGATCAACCCAATTCCCTAGTAGAGGAATGGTAAGTTTGGAATTTAAAATATAGAGATTTCCTTTTCAACTGTCTTCCATTCATGTCTATATTAACATTTGCCCTTCCATCTTTGAACTAGACTCCTCTAATCTATATTTAGAGAACAGCTGGCCAATTATTTTTATGTCAGTAACCTCATGGAATGTCTATGCTATTCATCAAAAAAGAGATAAATTTATAAAAAGTAGTCAAGTTTCTTTACCAGGTGGCAGCTGGACTGTTCAAAAATCAAAAATTTGAGACACAAAAAATGAATTAAGATTTTGGGGTGGACAGTTTTCCAAAAACTAACGATGACAGGCTCACAAGTATTTAGACATATTCACAGATTTAATATGTTGTTTGTAGCCATCATTCTATAAAAGTTCTCATGCTGAGAAATCATGAGTCTCATACTAGAACATGCACATTTTCTAAGATTATGGCAGAGCTCTGGACTGTGTCTAATTCATCATTCTACCATCTGCTTAACATGGATTTATCACTAGTTACTGGCTTGGAGTAAGTAATCTTTAAATTTTCTATTCAGTCTGAACAGTGATCTGTGAAGTTTCATCCATAAAGCCTCTGCAGGACTTCCATGACTCAACCAGCTCCACATCTATTACAAACTTGAAGTAAAAGCAAAATTTTAAAAATATATATTTATGTCCAGCTGTGGCCAAATTGTAGTCCATTGCTTTAACTTGTCCTTCTGTGAATCCAATATTGTAAAGAGAACAGCTGCATGGGCAATACTACACTTCCCTTACTAACCATGATCAGAAAAGTCTTCCAGAGAGGAGATTTTAATTTTAAAGTGATGCCTAATTAAAGCACTGAGGTCAATTTACTTAAATTACAAGTCATGATTAAAGTACAAGATCCCTAGTAGTCTGATACTAGGATCTAAATTGTTGATACCTCCATATGGTGTCATCCCTAATGGTCCAAACAGTTATGAAGTTCTAAAGTGCTGTAATTAAATTACATTTATAATATTTCCCCTTTATATTTTTCCCTATATGTGCATGCATGCAACAACATACTGTCACTTGTCATAAAGCCTTTTATGTGTGTTAACTTACTATAACAGAATACATGATGAAATCAATTTATAAAGAGGAATTGCTTATTTTGGCTCATGGTTTCAGAGATTATAATTAATGGTAACATGGTTCTGCTATTTTGGGAACTATAGTGATGCAGAACATTATGGCAGGTACTGTGTGGCACAGAAAAACTATTGACCTCATGGTGGCCAGGAAGCATAGAGAGAAAGGAAGGGACCAGGGTCCCAATAATCTCTTCAAAATCACACCCCCAGTGACCTAATTTACTTCCGTTAGACCACACCTCCTAACTAGGCACCACCCCACTAGACACCACCTCCCAATAGCACCCTAGGCTGAGCTTTTGGGGAAAATTTAAAAGCCAAACTATCACAGTCTGTCTATATTTGTAGAAGCCTTTATTCTTCCTGTATATTTTTTTTGTATTCAGATGCCCATATCATCTCTAATCATGTGAACTCAGTGGTTTCTATAGAAAACCGTATTGAAAACCAAAGAAAAATATCAACAGTAACAGAATTAAGAGCACATTTGATGCTAGAAATTTAGTGAGACAGATGGAGCTGTAAAAATCAAAGATGGTTAGAGAGGTGGCAAGAGGCATAGAAGAGTTTATGTTTGAAAAGGGGCATCATTAAACAAAACTTAGATGTACAAAGGCAAAGCTGAAGCAGGGCAGGCTTGAACTTCAGAATCAAAAGAAGTAGATGTATTGCTTCAAGCAACTTCTAGGAAAATTAAAAAAAGGATAAACTTAGGACTTAATAAACGAAGGTGAAGGAGAAATAAAGTTAATGACGCCTTTGCAGGATGGAAAATATAGTTGGATTCTGGGAAAACTTTAGTATATTCATATATTTAGATATATTTTGCAGTTTAAGAAAGATATGAATGTTCATGGGGAGGGTTGAATTTTTCAGTTTGTTAAAAAGTTTTAACTTTCTTTAACTTCAGAAAAGACCTTTGAATCATTACAAATCCCATATTACATTGTTTGATCTACCTGTTAGTTAGCCAATGTACCCAGGGGAATTCAGTTTATAGTGTGTGCATTAGAAGAACATTTCTATTTCTTAGTTAGGATTGGTTTTGTTGAATGCAGAGATAGCTTAAGAACATCAGGGAATTTCTTAGAAGTTGGCTTGTTTCTTTCAAGGACATGTTCTACTAAGGAAAAGCCAGATTTCAATAAAGTCTGGACAAGAGATTTAAAAGTTTTCAGGGCATTTTTTAGTTCGTTCTCTCATTTTCTATGTGATTCAAATATGTCTATACAGTTGGGTCCACTGGAGTCTCTGAGCTTCAGTCATTAATATAAAGCTGAATCAATTACCTGAAAAAACTTTTTGAAAATCTCAGAAAAGTGTCCCGAAATCCTAAATGTTGCTCCAGATTTCCACATTGGAAGATGACACCTCCTACTCTCTAAATTCTGTAAATTCTTCCTACTCCTTCTCCCCTTACCCAGGCCTCTTTAGAAAGTTCTACTCCTGTCTCCAAGATTTATATTAGTTCTGTCTGTCTCTATTGGTCTCTGTGTACAATAACTTTAGTCCAGATCACCATTTTCTATTAGCTCTCCAGATTTATCTTCCTTCTTGCAAGTTCTTTCACAATTTTCCAATACATTCTTCTCAGAACAACTGGAATAAATCAATAAAACAAAAAAATGTAGATATACACTAAACATGTATCTTTAGCCCTAAAAAATATAGTTGTTTTATCTTTGATAAAACCCCAATTCTTTATCATGGGTTTTGACATTTGAAATATCTCTGCCTTTCTCTCCAGTCTCATATGATACTGTTTGTCCTTCACCTGCTAGACTCCTAAAACTAAGATATTCTGTCTTTGAATATGCCAAGACCTTTTTGAGTTTAGGATATTTCCATACCATTTCCTCTAATGATATTATTCTTCTAGGTCTTTATAAAGTTGTCTGATTTTATTCCTTCTGGTCTATGTCACCAAATCTATTATCACTTGAAAATAATAGAATAACAAAAAAAGTTTTTTAAACTGGCTTATCAAATAAAATTACCTATTGACCTAAGTACTGAAAGTTCAAATGAAATGAGCACTTTGGATTTGTTCAACTGAAAAACATCATAACCATTTCTCTGTGATATCTAAGGGTTACTTCTCTGGGATGGATCTGAGCTCAGTGTATGCTCATGGGTACAGCAATTTCAGTCTTCATAGCTGTGTACCATATTATTACATATAAGAGAGAATTTGGTTTCTGCTACTTCTATGTTATGATCAAGATATTTTTATTTCCTTAGAAAAGTAATATTATCAAAGCTAGAGTTCATAATTATTTCTGAATCTACATCTGTAGAGCAGATATTAGAAGTTAGTTTAATTAGTATTAAACTGTATTACCTGTCTCATTTACCTGTCTCATTTCTATATTACCTCCCATTTCTATGTGCTGTTAGCATTCCTCAAAACAAATCATGGTGGTTTCCAAATGAGGGAGAGAGAGAGAGAGAAAGAAAGAGATTACATTTTCAAAAATACCTTCTGTGATCATTTCACCTATAGCAGCTTCCTCCGAACTTCTTATCCCATCATTATAGATTTCCTTCTCAGTGCTTAATCACAATCTGGAATTATATTGCATATTATATTTTAATTTGTTGATTTCCTATGTCAGCCACTGCTCCAGAAGGTGTATGAAGGTGAATATTTGATGATGGTACTTTGGTTTACTTCCATAATTAGTTCAGCACTTGGTATACATTAAAGGTTTTACAGAATATCAGTGACTTAAAACAACATCAATTTATTATCCTAGCGTTCTGGAGGAAGAAATTCAATAGTGTCTCATTGGCTAAAATCAGGTTGTCAAACTATACTGTTGCACTATTGATTCTTTTCTGGCAGCTCTGGGGGAGAATCTTTTTCTCGCCTTTTAGAGCTTTTAGAAGCTGCTGGCCTTCCTTTACTTATGGTCTTTGCCATATTCAAATCCAAAAATGTTTGAGTTTTCTTCAAGGCTTACTCTCTTTGATTCTGACCCTAGCCCTTTCATATTACACATATACAGGACCCTTATGATTATAAAGGGCCTGATGCACATATAATTCAGGATAGTTTATTTTTTAATTTCAAGATCAACTGATTAGCAATCTTTATTCCATCTACAACTTTGATTTCTTCTTACCAAAGGACATAACATATTCATAAGTTCTAGGTATTTGTATGTGGACATCATTGAAGGGCCTTTGTTCTGCCTATCACATCTGCCAAATTAACATAGAAGATATCCAAAAGAAACCAAAATGGAAAAATACTGGTATAGTATAAAATATGTGATGCAAATCAAATCAAAAGGTTATAACAAGAATTATGTACTCACCATAACAATAGAATGTTATTATATTATACATTCTGTAGTAGAATTCTATCTAAGGGGTTGGAGAAGTGAAGAGACATTGGTAAAGGGTAAAAAATCAGTTATAAGATGGATAATTTTTGGAAACCAAATGTACAACACAGTAACAATAGTGAATAGTAATATATTCTACACTTGAAAGTTGCTGAGAAAGTTGATCTTAACTCTTTTTAGCACACAGAGAAAGGCATGTAGATGAGGTAATGAGTATGTTGGTATGTCTGACATGTATTCATTTCATAATGCATATTTATATAAAAACATTATGTCATATGCCTTGAAAGTATATGTTTTTATTTATTTAACCTACTGTAATATAATTTGTATGTAAACATAGTTGTCAATAAAATCGAATCATACAGTGCTATAAAGCACTTAAACAGCTAGAAAAGCAGACTAAGTGATAGTGGGAAACTAAAGTTTGACTGTTTGGGGAAAAACAGCTCTAATCAAATTTATTAGATTTAAATTGTGGATAATGGAGGTATCATGGATGCTTGGAGATGGATATTGACATGAGGATGAAGCGGAAACAAAGATGCAACAAAAATGGTGGTGGAGGAAGAGGCCACGTTGAGGAGAGGAAGGAGGAGGGAGAAGGTGGGGAAGGTGAGAAGGCGGAAGAAGAAGAGAAGTCACACAATCAGCATTGTCAGAAGGAGGAGAAAGAGGAGTAATTTACTTGGCAACCTCAAATCTAGAGAGAATGCATGTATGTATGCTTTCATTGAATAATAACGTGCATAAACTGACAGGAAATGGAAGGAGAATGGCGAGAAAACTACCTTCTTCTAACACTTTTAGGATAAAAACTTAAAGTTGCAAAGCTCTTGTAAAAACAGGTTAGTTGGTAAATCATGACAGATTAACTTCAACTTGAAATTTTATATAGAAGAGGAGATTGTCTATGGGTCTAAGATGAAGGAGCTACAAAGACCAGGAGCAGTAATCATTGAAGAAAGATGAATTATAATAAAAAAAATGCTATACTCAAAAATCTTGAACAATTCCGCAGGAGTCTGAGGCTTCTAAATTACAGGGAAAAAAATGATGTAAGGCTAGATGAACTTCGATTCTCTACCTCTCTTAATTTCCCTTCCTTTCAGGTTTACCTGCATCCGCTCTGCTAAGGGTTGCTCCTTTCCCTCCCATATGACTAGAAGATTGCCCCATTTTGGATTTGCGTTACTTTCTTTAATTCTCTACTTGCTACATATCTATCTCCTCTCATAATCATATACTAAATTGTTCTGTCTCAATCCACTTTCCTATGAGATTAGACTTTAAATACAGTCCAAAAATCTCTCATAATTTTGGTATTATATATAATTAATAAATTATAATTTTGGTAAAAATTAATAAAACCTCTTTTCAATCTCCATGTATTGGTCTACTTTTCTTTATACTTCCTCAACATTCTCCCTCCCACAGTGGGGATTTTTCTTTATTTAAAAAAAAATTTAGAAAGAGATATTTATACTGTCTCCTCAATTCTTCACCCACATTTATTCAAAAAATATTTGCAGTGTTTGTTACGTATCTACCACTTCATTTAACACTGCTTTCAAAATTTTATAATTATTCCCTATTTCCAAACCCAAGGCACAATTGCCAGATGTTTCCAAATAAACTAGTTACCTATACGGATGTACTGGATGTCATACTTTGTGTTCCCATAAAAGCCTTATACACTTCTACCATTCAATTTATTAATGACTGTTTTAGCCATCACATTATGTCTCTCTCCTGTGTAGTAAGCACACTGAGGAAAGGAATATTTGTGTTTGAATTTCATCATGATTAACATAATGCCCAATACATTGGATGTATTCAATAAGCTTTGCTATTGATGTTGTTGAATATTGGGACAAAATAACAATAATCATGAAGCATGACGACATGGATTGTTGGATAGTATATCCAAAAGCCATATATTTTTCTTACATAGTTATTTATCAGTATGATTGTTCATATGCTCTACTGAAAAATTTGGGCACTATTAAGAGGCAGTCAAAGTAGGAATGTTCACCATTGGGAGTAAGCATTGTTGATTTAGAATGAAAAACTTAGATAACAGTGAAAGAAAGAAATCTAGTGAAAAAAGGAAAACAGAATCTAGAGTGTATTCAGTAAGCTGGTATGATATGCTTGAGAAATATTTGTTATGATTATATGATATTAGCTCATATTATGAGATAATAATAAAAATAAAATATCACATGTGGTGCTATGCTCCAGCAATCCCAACTACTCCCAACTCTTGCTGAGGCAAGAGGATACAAGGTAGAGGCCTGCTGGGCATCTTAATGAAAGCTTGTATCAAAATAAAAATTAAAAGGGTTAGGTATGTAGCTCAATGTAGAGTGCTTACCTTGTATGCATGAGGCCCTGGGTTCAATTCTTAGTTAAACAAAATAAAATACATATATATATATATACAAGTATACATACACACATACATATATAAAAATAATAAATTGCATAATATTTGTAATGATGTGATATCTATGACTGACAGTTTTAAGTGTTCCAATAATTTGGAGTAATGGTAACTTCCATATACTTTCAGGCAAAGCACACATTTAGGCACAGGCAATGATTTGGCATGAGTCAGTAAAGCGGAAAACACTTATAAACTCTGAAAATGGTTATGTACATTAACAATAATAGGAACAGAAAACTATATATAACTAAAACAACTGGACAATAAGTATGATAATAGAACCACATTACATAATATTACATACCGTTTAAAATGAATGATTACTGATACAAAGACCACAATGATGAATGAAAAATTTGCAAAACAATGGATATATTAGAGTTTCCATAATCCATAAAAATTGGTGTTTACATAATCAAAGATTTTCTCTTTGTTCTTTATAAATTTTGAAAATAATATATTTAATATTCTAATGCTAAAATATAATGCTAAAATAATATATTTAATATTCTAATGCTAAAAACAAATAAATGTTATCTTTTATAATATTTTTTCTGAGTTTTTATGTTGTGCCCAGCACACTTCTAAGTGCTGGGTAGTCAAAATATTCCATTTAATCTCCATACTTATTTTGACAGGGATTATATTTCTCAGGTTTTCTAGATGAAGAAACTGATGCACAGAGAAGATAAGTATTTAACCAAAGGACATAAATTGAATAACTGGCAGAAAAACAAAATCTTAATTTTACCATATTTTGCTATTCTATATTTAAACAATAAGCCCCAGTATCTGCAACTGAAATACACAGAATGGATTTATTAGTAAGAGAAAAGACAGAGAAAAAATATATTTTTATTTTACTCTTTGTAAATAAAATGAAAGAAACTGAGTTTAATTTTAAGTCAGTTCCACTATGGATTCTATGATAGTTTAGTATGTTGTGATAAACTGACATATTTATACAATGGAATTTTAAAGTAGCCAAAATAAATGAGGTTTATGGACTTGCCATGATATAATAATATCAGTGGAACAATAGAAGCTCATTCTGCATGTAGCATGACCTACTTACCAAAAAATAATTATATACAGGCAGACAAAATCATAATTTCCCAACATTTAGTGTAAGAAGCAAAGAAACTATGAACTTGGGACTTAGGTCATTATATAATTCTGGTCAGGAAATAAACTGGTTGGAATTAGGAAGTCATTTAATTAGATGAATATTATTGCCTATTTCTTTGTTTTCGTTTTGATTGGAAAAACCATGAGAGTTTGTAGCACTATTAAAAATAAATCATGGGGGCTGGGACTGTAGCTCAGCGGTAGAGCGCTTGCCTCACATGCGTGAAGCCCTGAGTTCGATCCTCAGCACCACATACAAAGCAATAGAATAAAGACATTGTGTCCATCTGAAATAAAAAAAATTTAAAAAAAATAAAAATAAAAAAATAAATCATAGATCCACATAAAAATGAATTTTCTGAAAGGGAAATTAAAATAACCATCTTATTTATAAAACTATCGAAACTAGTAAAATACTAAGAAATAGATTTCACCAAAAAGATGAAAGACTTGTATGCCAAAAACTACAAAATATTTAGGAAAGAAATTAAAGACATACAAAACATCAGAAAACATCCATGTTTTAAATTAGAAGATTTTGTGTTGTGAAAATGTCAATAATATTTAAAGTGATGTACAGATGCAATGTTACCTCAATCAAAATCACAATGGTATTTTTACAGAAATAAAGAAAATAATCCTAATATTTGTATGGAACCATTAAAGATCTCATGTAGCCAAAGCAATTTTTGGAAAGAAGAACAAAGCTGGAGACATTACATTTCCTAATTTCAAAATATATTTAAAAGTTATGATATCTAAAAACAGTGTGACAATCCCATAAAGATGAACATATAGACAGTGGAACAGAATATAGAGTCTAAAAATAAACCCACAAATAAAGTGACAACTGATCTTTGAAAAGGGGATCAAGGCTACACAATGGGGAAAGGCTAGTTTCTTCTACAAATGGCATTGGGAAAACTTGTACCCACACACAGAAAGAAGCTTGATATGTGAAGTTAAAAAAAAAAAAGCACAGAAGAAAACTTCATGACATTGGTCTTAAAAATTATTTTTGAAAATAGCACCAAAAACATATATGCAAGCCAGTAATTTGCTAATGAGTTAAGACCAAATATATATAAGGAGCTTCTATAACTCAATAGCAATTTTTAAAATTAAAAATAAACAAAAAACAAAGAAATAATTTTAATAATAATCAGACTTGAAAAGATATTTCTTCAAAGAAGACAAATGGCCAACCAATATATAAAAATATTTTCAACATCAATCAATGTCATCAGAGAAATAAAAACAACCCACCATGAGACATTATCTCATACTTGTTAGGATGGGAATATTTTGTAAAAAAAAAAAAAAAATTATAGTAAGTGTTGGTGACGATATACAAAAACTTTAACTGTTTTATTTCTTTTTTTTGTGATGTTAGGAATTGAATCCAGGGCTTCATGTATGCCAGGTAAGGACTCTACCACTGGGCTATCCTGCCAATCCCAGAAACAAGAACTCTTATACACTATAGTGGGAAAGTAGAATGGTGCAGCTACTGTTGGAAACAATATGGCCTTCCCCAGAAAATAAAAATTAAATGACTGTATAGTCCAACAATCCCACCTCTGAGTATTTATCCAAGAGAGTTGAAATAAATAGCTTAAGGAGATACCTGCACTCCTTTACTTGCTGCAACACTATTCAAACTAGCCAAGATATGTAAACAATGTGAAAGTCCAAAGACAGATCACTGAATAAAGAGAATATGGTATAGACATACCATGGAATAATATTCAGATTAATAAAAGACAGAAAATTTGAATTTGGAGAAATCTGAAGAATATTATGATGAGTTCCATCACAGAAAAATAAATACTGAATGATTCCAGTCATAAAAGGCATCTAAAATATTCAGATTCATAGAAACAGAGTAGGATGCTAATTATTCAGGGTTGAGAAGAAGGAAAAATGGAGAATTATTGTTAAAGAGGTCTAAAATTTCATATGAATGGTTCTAGATGTGTTCTATACAACCTTGTCCTCCAGTTAATATCACTCTTATATATTTGTGTTGGAAGAGATGATGACATATTCAATGCTTACTCTAATATAAATAAGTAAATAATCAATATTACTCAAAGCAGAAGAAAAGGAAGGGCAAGTAATTATAGATTAATCCTTAACTCTTAATAATTATCACCTATTACGCTTTGTAACTTTGAAAATAGGTCCATTATTAAATGCAATAGTGATTTAGTGAAATTTATTCATGACAATATTGGCTCTTAATTTCATGAGTTATTTGACTATTCATGTGCCAAATTTTCTAAAGAAATAACTAAAACTGTATTTTTGTATAAAAATGTTTCTATTATATAAAATATAAATTCTGAGTTTTGTATAAAAATATAATGAATACAATAAATACATTGCCCCATTAAATAACCCAATATGACTACATTTAAACTGAATAAAAAGCTTACCTCTATTAAAAAAGAAAGAAAGCAGGGCGCGGTGGCACAAGCCTATAATCCCAGCACTTAGGGAGGCTGAGACAGGAGAATCGCTAGTTCAAAGCCAGCCTCAGCAATAGCGAGGCACTAAGCAACTCAGTGAGACCCTGTCTCTACATAAAACACAAAATAGGGCTGGGGATGTGGCTCAGTGGTCGAGTGACCCTGAGTTCAACCTCCAGTACCAAAAAAAAAAAAGAAAAGAAAAGAAAAGAAAAGAAAAGAAAAAGCTAACACCACCAAACCCTGAACATACTGCTTTTATCTACACATATAACTCTGAAAAAAATATCCTCAGGAGTATTTGTACTCATTAAAAAAGTAAATGAAACATCTGTATTATTTTTTGGATAGTTTTAGCTTTTTTTCCTAAAAATTATTATTCTATTATCAAAGTAAATCTATTAAAATAATTCATTAAAACAGTGAATTTTAAAAATGGAGAAAACCTTCAAAATCTATAATTACATTGTGGAATAAGGTTCTTTATCAGAGTTGAAATCTTACGAGATTTGTAGGTATAATACTTATTACATTTAATACATAATACATTTGTAGGTATAATACATACATTCAATGTGAAACCTAAGGGAATTACAAAGATGTAACAGATTACTAACCAACGTTAAGATTATGCCTTAATTATCATTAATGCAGACATGCTCAGATTTTTTATCATTCTATTTTGCATAGACCAAGATCCCCTTAATACTTGTAAACTGTCACATGAGTAGTGGAAATCATACTCAATAATAACAATTGTTACAGCATTGAATACAGCAGAAGTTGAAAAATAAATTATTTTAACAGAAGAACAATGAGATCCACTTTGGGAAATTAACTGTTATGGTTTAGGAAAATTTTTTAGTAAAATATATGGGGTTGGAAAGCAAGGTCCTGAAAACATTGAATGAAAGACCATTTAATGAATGGACCAAGGGATTTATCTAAATTGTTCTGCACAAGGAATTTACACTCAAATGGGGGAATGGAAGAGCACAGAAGAAATGTGGGACAGGTCCAGGGGGGTAAACAGAGGCATCAAGTATGAAAGTGAGATAGAGAACAACTTGAAAGAAGTGAACATCATTCCTAGAGATGATATGGCCATAGGCATTATAAAATTGAAGGCATCTCAGAGATTTTAACTTGCTACATTTTCTATGATGTAAACTGATTCTCTGAAATTCTAGTAAGAGTAACACTTATAATGGAAATGATGTATGTCCTAAAGGGAAAATCCAGTAAGAAGACTAGTGGAAAATTTTGTTTTGTTGTTCATTTGTTTTTACTTTTGTATTTCTTTTATTCTGCCTTTTACTTCTTTTTTTTTAAAATTTGTTTTATTTAGGCTTATATGTTCTGCCTTTTATTTCTGATGTCCACAATGACATAGCATCCTTTAATCTAAAGGTAGAGTGAACCCAAAAGATTCTGCTTATGACTGACACCAAGGTAAAGTTATCCACCATTGAACTAAAGAATTACAATGAAGCTACAGTAGCTTGGAAATAATTCATAACATTATATGGACCAGCCTCTTTTTTCAAATACATGAGAGGGAAGTGTGTTTGGAAAAAAAGAAAGACAAGCACAGTGCTGCAGACCTATATTTGCAGTAATTAGGGAGGAGGTGGCAAGAGGAACACAAGTTTGAGACTAGCCTCAGCAACTTTGTAAGACTCTCATCTCAAAATCAACTATATAAAGTGCTCAGGATGTAGCTTAGTCACAAAGTATCCCTGTATCAACCTCAAACTTAAAAAAAAAAAGAAAAAAAGAAGAGAAATAGAAACCAACATCTGGACATCTGGACTACAATGATTTAAACACTGATTTGTAGTTGGACGATGATTGAATTATTTCTGGGATTCCTATCTACACTGACATGCAGTTAGTTGTTTTTGTAAACAAATTCACAATTTTATTTAGAGTGCTCCATCAGAACTTTGTTCAAACAAAGGCCATCAGTGTATATTATAGTCCACATGATGCAAGCATTTAATTGTACACCATAGTGGAATAATTTCCTGGCTGCAAATAGTTTTTACTGAGGGTGAGAAGTAGGTAGAGGACAGAAAGGAATGGAGATGATAATAATAGGAACAGAAAAGCACACTCTAAATTTTGAGATTCAGGAAACAACTAAGATGAGCAGAGACATATTCATCTACATCTACATCATCCATCTGTGTGGGTATTTTTTTTTAGTCTATTAAAGGCTGACACATTTAGGAACTCCACCATCTTCCATAAAAGCCCATCTACAGTAAAACTAGACTATCCCCACAGGTTTTCACAGGCTGAGGGCTTCTGAATTAATATGCTGTGTTACAAAGTAGCATACAGGAAAAAAAATCTCAAAGTCTGATGCATATACAGATATAAGAAGCAATACTTAAGAAAAATGAGCTATACTGTTGCTGAAATCTGGCCAAGTAAATAAGAAACTTTCTACATTTTAAGAATGATAAGAAATAAAAATAAAAACAGCTTAATCAAGTTATGAATTGCAATAGCAAAAGACACCATATTAGAATGAAACATAACAGTTTAAGATAGTGCCAAGATAATGAGCACAAGGCTTTAGTCAAGAATATATAGACTTATTTTTCTACTGCTCTCCTGAGGTATCCAATGTCTTCATTAAGAAACACCAAACATCACATCCAAATTGTGCCATTACCCTAATATCATTTGTATTTTTTTTTGTATTTTGTTCCTCATTTAACATAATGAGGAATCAATAAATTCTGAACACATTATTTTATTGTTTTTATACACTGTTTAAAACATATACATTTAGGTAATTTAGAAATATTTTAGTGGACAGAATAAATTCAGTCTGAGATCTCTTTCCCACTGAGCACAATATCCTCTATTTAAGGATTTTCAGAATTTTGTCACCTTTTACCTATACAAATGAATACCGGCAAGGTGTTAATAGAAAAAGAAAACCAAACACATGAGGCATGGTTTCATCCCCTCTACATTTATTCTTGTGAATAAAAATGTACTTTTAGAAATTATTTATTTATTCCAGAGACTGGTCTAGTCTGACTACAACTAGGGATATGGGGTAAAAGGGGAGGGATCTTTAACATCATCAGTTAAAGAAGGCATTTTGAAGGAGGTAATAAGATAAATCTTTCTAAACAAAAAGGAGGTTGGGCAATGAACTAAAAGTTATCCATTGTTTTTAAATATTTATTTTTTAGTTGTAGGCAGACAGAATATTTTTATTTTATTTTTAGCACGCTACCACTGCGCCACAACCCCAGCCCTAAAAGTTATCCTTTTTAATGATACTTTGCTGGAATGCCACATTGGTGACCCCAATTGAACCACGCTATTATTTATTCATACCTTTGCACAGTTCCCACTCATGCTGATTTGAGGTTAGCTTCTACATGGTCTTGGCAAATGTAATGGAAGCAGAGGTTTGATATGCACTGTTAGGCACTGAATGTTTGTGCTTCCCCAAAACTCATATGTTGAGTCCCTTATCCCCAGTGAGACTATATTTGGTGATAGGGTCTCTATGGAAATAATTGTAGCAAATAAGATCATAAAGGTGGGGACATGGCTGATAGGAATAAAAAGAGATATCAGAGTGAGTCTCTCTCTCCCTGCCCCTCTTTCCATGCAAGCACAAAGGAAAAGCCACGTGAGGACATATAAAGATGGTCATCTGCAGGCTAGGAAGAGGACCCTCACCATAAATTTAATTTCTTTAAACCTTGATTTTGGATGTTGGAGCCTACAGTATTGTAATAAATGAATTTATGTGTTCAAGCCACTTAGTATGCAGTGTTACATTATGGCAACTCAGGCTAAGATAAGCCTTTCACATGAGTCTGAATACTCCTTCTATATACATAGCAGACTAGCTGGGTGTTCAGGCTATGTCTTTTGTAAAGAGGGAACATGGAGAAGGTCTGGAATGTGAGACATGATATGAAAAGAGGAGAAGGCAAAGCAAATCATCGTCCAACTCATATCTGTCAATCAGAATTTCAGCCAAAAACATGCAACCATATGAGTGACCGAAGCAGCAAAACCAGTATAAAGCCCAACAAGTGTGCCCAAAAGAAGCGTATCAAATAATAAATCATTACAGTTTTAAGCCACTAAGTTGTGTGATGCTTTGTTTCCTCAGCAATAGTTAACTGAAAAAGGCAAGTGGCTCTAAAAGAATTCTGTGTTTGGAAACATGCTAATTGTACAGTAGTATTTCAAATTAAATTCAGAAAGATGCAATTTATTGGGAATACTGTTAAGGAGATGATTTGTAATGGACTTCTCAATAGAATATTTCGTATAATAATGTGCTCTTTATTATTAAACAACAAAACTTCTGTCTGAATAGATACATGGGTCAGCTCATTCAGTATGTTAGAATGTATTTATAAACCAGATGTGCATAGCTTCTGCTTTCAAGGATGCTTGTAGGAAATTTGGTTAAAAAAAAGAAGAAGAAGAAAAAAGAAAAAGATGTGATTTCAGATGGTCTTAGTTCCCCCATGTAGAATGCTAGAAAGAACATCACCCTTATGTTAATAGAAATAAGTTGGAAAATCTACATTATCATAAATTTTATGTGACCCTCTAGAGACCTGAATACACAGGCCAACCAAGTCAGGCATCTTCGAGAAAGACATACCCTTCAGAGGGGAAAGAGTTGAGAGAACACCGACTTGCCTTGAGCAACAGAAGGAAAATTGTGGCCACAATGCCAGGAGGGGGAAGCAAGCCTTAATGTTTAACAAAGTTGCTAAAGGACAAGTGTAGGGTTTTGTATGAGTAAAATTCCTAGGAACTGCATGTGTGCACACACAGACAGGCTTTTCCCTATGGACTTACCCTGGCTCTCCAGAGAAGGTGCATACTATTTTCTTCAAATTCATTATCTTATTTGAGCAGTGAAGAGAATCCTTAACAAGTGAGTAGTTTCTAAATTCAGTTTCTAAATGTGTAAAGCTGAAGGTTTATACAGTGATGACCTCATCTATTCAGTGTGCCTTTTTTTTCCCAGTAAGGTTTAGTGTAATGAATAATAAGAAATAATAAAAATAATAATAGAAATAATAAGAAAATGAAAGCATATAAAATAACTCATCCTTTCTGATGACTAGAAGCATGACTTCCTTTAAGTGGTTCATCATGTGACATTATCCCAAGAGTTTGAGAATGACAACTGCAACATCAATTTCAATTTCATCAGTTCTCCTGAATTGCTGTCCACCTGACACCTGCGACAGAACAATGGCTTTCTGGTACCACACTGGCCATGTATGATGACTAAGAGAACTTTTATGCTCCATTATTTACAGATTTCTGAATATCTAACTGATGATCTGGGACATTCTTCTATAGAAGAGTAGGTATTTCTGGCTGACCAAAGTAGTCTTGCTTTAATGTCCCATGAATGGCTTCAGTGTTTTAACACAGACTGTGCTGCTCATTAGCAAAAAAAGTTTACAGGTTTACAAACTAGGCCTCCATTTCCCAAGTCATGAAGTCAAGTGTGAGGTATTTATGTAAGAAAGAAGTGACAACCTTTTATTATTGGCACAAAATTGTTATCTGAGGTAATGGTTAAGATCTAAGAAGAAAAAATATGTAAATATATAATTAAAAGAGAATTTTCAGATAGAAATGAAAATGAAATAAAAATGGTATTTATCAAGTGCTGTTATGCACTGGATATTCTGCTACTTCATTTAACATATTTCAAGGAAAAGACTCCTGTGATAATAAAATAACTATTACATATCCCCATTTTTCTTTTTCTTTGGCTATTGAAAAATATATTCTAATACACAATATTATAGTTAGATAAAAGGAATAAGTTATGGTGTTCTGTGGCACAGTAGGGTGAATATGGTTAACAATAATGTATTATATATCTCAAAATAGTTAGAAGAGAGGATTTTTAATGTATTCACCACAAAGAAATAATAGAAGTTTAAGGGATGGATGTGCTTATTACCCTAAGTTGATTATACTTGAAACAAACATCACATTGTACCATATAAATCTTCACAAATATTATGTGTCAATCAAAATAAATAATTATATATACAAATATAAATAAATAAAATATAAATATTTCTGAAAACCTAATGTTTCATGACATAGCAATAGCTAAATTATTTAATAAGATACATTCTATTATCAAAGTAAGAAAAATAACTTTGCTTTTATAAGTTTAGAAAATAATCTATAACAATGTAAAATGTTCCATTTTTACTTAATACTATTCTATTGTCTTTTTTGGGTATTTTTTGAGTTTTGATTATAGATACAAGATGTACTACATGATCTAACCAAAATCTAGCACCAACCTACCTATTATATTTTCATGGGAGTTACATAAATCTCCAGACTTAAGATGCACAGGTCTACCAGGAAAGCTTGAGTGACTATGTAAATAGATAATGTTATTAACTAGTAGCAGAAAAACAAAAAGGAGCATTGCATAAAGAAGTAGTAGATTCCTTCATGGACTTGCTCATGGAATTCACTAATATACTCACTACACAAAATTCTAGGAAAATGTTTATTCATATTTTGAATCTGAAGTACATTACTTTAAAGTACAAAGTAAATATAGGCTCTTTATAGTATAATCAATTAAATTATGGAATTCCATCGAAGCATAACAGAGTATGCAAAACTGTGTGGATTTATTTATAAAGGGTATCTCAAAATTTTAAGGAAAATACGGAGGTCACCATTGTTCTATTTACTTGGTGTTTTGAAAATAAGATACCTACCATATAATTTTGACTGGAAATTATCCAAATGCTAGATGATAAATAAGCCACAAATGTCTTCATTAAAGGAACCATATCAGAAGGCTATCTACATTTGTTTTGAATTTCCAGTTCAAGATCTCGAGTTTGAGCTAAATTTTAATATGATCATCTGGTAAATAACTCTGCTATCTGAGATTATTATCAATTTAAGAAATAATATTACAAATTACCAAAAAATGTTGATACTGAATCTCTCAAGGCACGAATTATATTGAAGTAATATATCAATTCATTTAAGAAAACTATAGTAACCAACTTACTAAATAACTCCTTATCATCTGGAAAAAATATAAATTCAAATTAAAAAAAGCCTAGATTTGGATCCTGGTTTAGCATTTTGCTCTCTGTTTGTTCATGATAGTTACTTAACTTTGTAAACGTGTTTCCTCATCTATAGTAGGGGGTCCTAAAGAGGATATGAAATAAAACAAATATGGTAGTTCAACTAGATTTTGCATGATTGTAAAGTTGATTCATTATATTTATTATTCTCTTGACTTGTTATTATCAATAGGAAATGTATTTCCATTCCGGTATGTTTCAGTCAGCTTTATTTTTCTCTACTGGGACCAAAACACCTGACAAGAACAGTTTTAGAGAAATAAAAGCTTATTTTGAGGCTCATGGTTTCAGAGATCTTAGTCCATAGATAGTTGGCTCTTTTCTTTGGGCTCCAAGATTAGGCAGATCATCATAGAAGGAGTGTGGCAGGGGAAATGGACTTAGGGCGTGGCATTAGGGAAGAAATGACAGAGAGAGAGAGAGGGAAGAGAAGGACAGAGAGAGAAGAGACAGAGAAGGAGCTGTCTTCATCGTGACAAAACATAAACCCCAAAGGTACACCCTCAAAGACTCCCTCCTTCAGCCATACCTTAACTGCCTAGGGTTACCATCCAGTTAATCCCTGTCAGGGGATTAATACATTGATTAAGTTAAAATTCTCGTAATTCAATCATTTCAACTCTAAACCTTTCATTTTCTCACACATGAGCTCTTGAGAGATACTTTATATATAGACCATAACAGTGTTTTGGGGGATAAGTCACTTTGCTATACAACTCTGGTAATTGGACGTGTACTTTACTACCTAGGGAGTTAGCTGATTGGTGGAAGATAATCATTGATCAAAAATCCTCCACTGGGTATTGCAAATTCATCAAATATCATATTTTATTATTCATGAAGGCAATATTAGGTTTTATGATTTATCTCTTGATTTTTGTCTGAATGTGTTTTTCATTCACTTTATTGAGATATTTATTATTGATACACAAAAAATGTACATGTATTTAATGTATACAACTTGATATATTTGGAGAAAAACAAAACTATCACCATAATTAATTCTATACATATCCATTCATTACCTCCAAATCTTTCCTCATTCCTTCTTTATTATTTTTATGATAAGAACACAACAAAATTTCTATTTTTTTTATACTTTTTTTCTCAAAAGTTGCATTTTAATACATGTTATCAAACATAACAGAAAAAAAACAAATTTTCAGAAGCTGTACACACTATTCACTGAAAACATTTGTTGAGGCAAATAGAAAAAAAATTGTTACAATCATAATTTTTCTAACTTTGCACAAAATTATAAGCAGATTACATTCTTCATATTAAACATCTTTATATTCACTTTCAATGAACAGTATATATACTTAAACAGAAAACAAAATTTCTATTTTTTATCCAGTTTCATGTATACAATATTTACTATAACACTGCATTATACAGTAGACTAAGACTTATCTAAGACTTATTCATCTTATGTAACTTCAACTCTGTATCTTTTACCAATATTTTCCTCCACTAGACTCTGACAAAGCTGGACTATTTTAGATGCCTCATATGAATATATCAACTAATGTAGAATGACACTATAGATAGAGGGATACTGATCAGTCTCATCAAAACCCAGTAAGTATAATCTACCTCATGTAGCAACTTTTAAGGAAAAAAGATAATGCATATAAATACAAATCATTGCATATACTAATATTAGTTATTATAATTCTTAATATTTTTCAAAAAAGCTTAAGCATTCTCAGGAACTAATTGCAACAGAAAATAAAGCAAAAGAGTTTTATTTCATCTGTGTATCATTCTAACTAACAGTGTATATGGATAGTTTTCCAAATTATGCCATGTGTTAGAATGCATTAAAAAATATTTTGTTCTTCAAAGAAACCGTAGATGTAACCTATAATAAACTCAAAGTCATCTCAGTTAGTTACACTATACCAAAAGTAATATTTTAGTGGAACATAAACTTCAAAAGAGAATAAGAAATATATTTACATGTGATTTCAGTAATAAAATAAAGGCAATGATTCCATGTTTAGTGCTGAACAAATACATAGGTTGTAAGAAGTGAAACCTTAATATATTTTGAATAAATATCCTAATAAATATTTTGATGCCCACATCATCTATTATAATTAAAGTATCTTAGGCTATTATAGTGTATTAGGAGACAAACCTAAACATTTAGATAACAGGCACAAATAAGCAAGTTGCTTTTGGCAATAATTTTACAACTCTTTTTACCACAAAGTTAGACCTTAATTATAACTTTTCAACAACTTGACCATGATTTAATAATGAACTTCATATAAATTGTACTAGGTCTTAATTGTGTCCTAAATTAATAGAGTTTATTAGAAAATATAGACCAAACCAGATCTCAACATAGATTCTCACAGCCACTCCTTCGCTGTCTTTATAAATGCTGAAAATTTCAGTACCCAGGCTCAGTAACAAAGTAGTGAAATATTTAAGTAACCATAAGAAAGCTTTGGTAGTGTTTTTATATGTTTCATTTCCTAGTGATATCAAGAATATTATTAATTTTGCATTGATATGCCTAATTTATAATGTAATTTATATTATTATATTGTAAAAACCATGTGCAAATGCCAGAAGAACATTGCTTTATTTTCATGCCTTAACTAATATATAGACAGGTATTATTATAAATGCTATTTTTACCAACTATTCAATTTTGTGAACACAAGTGTAAGAATTATTCTTTACCACAACTTTCATTCAGTTTCAAATTAATTGAAATATTTAAACAGATTTTAATTTTAAAAATATATTTAATTGACAAATAAAAGTTATGTATTTATGGTATAAGCAAAATGATGTCTGAAATATGTACACCTTGTACAATAAGTAAATGAGATGGTTAGTACATGTATTACCCCACGTTCTTAGCAATAATTTTCAAGTGTTCAATACACATATTATTAACTATAGTCATCATTAGTTATAATTTTAAGGATTTTGTGACATATTACTCAAATTGCTAATAATGTTGTTTATTGAGCTATTACTGATTTTTCAAGGAAAACAAAACACTAGAATCACTGAATGAAAATATACTAATTAAGCTGGGCGCAGTGGCGAAGGGCTGTAATACCAGCAATTTGGGAGGCTGAAACAGGAGAATCCCGAATTCAAAGCCAGCCTCAGAAATGGCAAAGTGCTAAGCAATTCAGTGAGACCCTGTCTCTAAATAAAATACAAAATAGGCCTGGAGATGTGGCTCAGTGGTCGAAGACCCCTGAGTTCAATCCCTGGTAGAAGAAGGAGAAGGAGGAGGAGGAGGAAAAGAAGGAGGAGGAGGAGGAGGAGGAGGAGCAAAGGGAGAAGAAGGAGAAGGAGAAGAAAATATACTATTTAAGATATTTAAAGACTAGAAGATATTGGAGACTAGAAAACATAGGTTATATTTCCTCATGCCAGATGTATTAGCACCCCGAGAAAAACTTTTGGAGACATTAAAATACATAAATCATATATTCGGCTTTCCGAACTCATGAGTGGTCAACAAAAGTTATGCTTTCTATTTAATATTTTTCTAAATCAAAAATGACTCTAAAAGACATTTCAGACCAAATGGTCTGGAAGATAATAGATTATAAGGCTATACACTAGCTATACCACTAAGGAATGCTAAATAATGGTAGAGACATTGAATCTAAAAGGGTTTCACAATAAATTAATATTCTCTAATGACATTTAAACCTGTAAAAATTTTTGTTTTAATATGTAAACTCAAATAATTACATAAAATTTTACTGTCATTCATTAAATTATTACATCGTCATTAGAAATCCATTTAAATTATCATGGTTAAATATAGTAATCATCTAAGAACCTTTACAGTAGTCATTAGTCTAATTATAAATTCAAAGAAGCAAGTCTTTATCTTAAGAAATTCATCTGTAAAAACTGGAACATGGAAATGGCCAAGTCTTCCTTTAAGCATGTTTTATATACTAAGGTATTTATTGATAAAAATATTAATCTTAAGAATACACACATGAAAATACTTATATTGTATTCAGGTCCATGCTTGTTTTTAGAACAAAAGGCTTGTTCAAAGCCACATCTATTTAGCAAATCTAAAAGACTTGATTAATTCAATTTGCTGTGATTTGTTAAACTAGGAACAAAGAGCAGTGAACCTGGGATTTCTAAGAGATAATAGCTTATGTGAGATGTGTCCTTATAGGTAATTCAAAATGATTTGGAATTCTAAAGCATAGTCAAGGGCAGCTTAATTTGTGCTTCTATATTAAAAATTCCTTTTATAGAAGATTGAAGTAAATCTGAAGTAAAATACAGGAAAGAGTTAATGTTATGTTTACCTAGCAAACCAGATTTAGTCTGTAATCTTTGGTTAATAGCTTCAACATATTCTTCATTGTGTTTCACATGCCATGTGTCTACTTTTCAAAAAATGTCTAAGGAAGGCTATTGAATCATAATGTTTAGCAAATACTCTCATTCACATCTAAAACAAAATTGTATCACTCATTCCTGCACCATAATAACATTACATCTTATTGTGAATCATATCATGAAGAGTTCCAGAAAGACTTTATGAATCTCTGAAGAAAATTAAGGCATATATTCACATTCATATATTTTATCATAAAAGATATGCAACCCTAAAACCATCCTTAATATTTTAAATTACAATATTAAAAAAACAAAATTTCAGATATTGGAAGAGTCATAAATATAAGTCCAATCTGTACATGTAGAGAATGAAACGATTTCCCAAAACTGTTACATTTTATAGAAATATTGCCTTTACCAAATAAAACAGAGGGAACAGTTGTCTACTGACAGTTATGTTCACATGGTTCTAGTCAGCAGGAATGTTATATGTCCCTGATGCTCATGCAAATCATCAAAACATCTTTTCATTGAGAAGAGAGTGATTAGGGACCTATTTTCATAAAATAAGTCATATCCTATGGGAAGTCATCATGCATTGGAAAATTTTGTAATCTTGTTTAAGATTTCTTTAAGTCAGTGATGAGCTGGGTTTATTCTGACACTTAATGAGCATAAATTCCGGGAAGGTGCCTATTAAGAATGCTTTATTAATTTACATATGACTCCAATATAAGACCTTGATGTATCTATTCACAGAACACAAAGACCTAGGTACTTTTTGGTGTGATTTTTTTTCTGCCAAATCTCTCAGTAGGTATGTGTTGACTCCATCCTCAGGCTGGTCATTCAGGTGACTAAAGCAAAACAAGGCTTATCAATTACAGAGGAAGAAGGAAAACTGTGTTCTTCCAGAATTTGATATGATTAAGGGAATTGCCCATCAAGTTTGCCCTTACATTCCATTGTTCAGGGTGGGATATGCCCATTGATGAAATAATCACTTACCAATTAATGGGATTGCTGTGAGGCCTGAAATGAGAATGACTGAAATTTTAGCTTTCTCTCCAAGAAAAAGCTGCAAGGCAGAAGACCTGAAGACCTGAGACATGAAAAGTTTTAGGTTGTGTAAGAAAAAAGGAGATGATGGCAATATACAGATACATCTATTATACAATAAGAAACAAAGACTAAACATTACTTACACTAATTGCTATAAAGCTTCCTTAAATATATCTAAGTATATGTAGCAATACTATTCACTAAAGCCAAAGTCAATTACTAACTACCAATGATTCAGGGATTTGGATATCTATGATAAACTCATATGGGTCAAGGAGATAAGCCATGGAAACATGGTGCTCTGTTTATACAGCTTAGCCTCTGGCACTCTTAATTGTTTTCAGTGCATGAATCAAATGAAAACAATGTTTTATTTACCAAAAGTAACATCTGAATAGTTATGCCAATTAATCAGTAGATGATTAAGCATTCTTGCAAGTATGTACATCTATGTGGCATAATGATAAAGTACTTAAAATATGAGGACATGGGTAATTCCATGAGCAATTAATGTGGTGTGGTCACTTAAAATTGCATTGGAATTATATGCAAATCAGTGTGGTATACTGATCCTTTCAGAGATGAACTTTTTTTTCTAGTTAGTACTTAGCTATGTGTTTTTCTCTTTTTGAGTTATGTTTCCATCTTCACTGTCCATCTGCCTTGTTTGCTTTACTATCTTATTTTATTCTCAACCATCATTTCCTATGTATGAAGCTGTCTCTTTTAGCTTTAGGGCTGTAGCCCTTACCAACAATACTACCAGCTAGAAAAAAAATATGTTTAAGACACTTCCCTCTTGATCCACACCATTCTCTAAAAATGGCTTTCATCAGTTAAACCACATGTCCATATCTTTAGCAAGAAGACCAGTTGACATGTGACAGTGAAAGCTGTTTTCAAGAGGAAGAGGAGCTGATAAAACCAGATGTCTATCAAGTGATATTTAGAAACAAAAATATTTAGTGACAGTTTAAGTACAAATGTGGAAAGCACTGATCTTTTTCTGAATATTGAATTTTATATTGTAATGGAAATGGGAATAACAGAAGAATCAATGGCAGAAACTAGACAATATCTGATTGCTCTTTTGTAGTCTTAAGTCATTTAATTAAATGACTATCAAATGGTTACAAATAGGACTTGAGCGAATGAGTGAGGGTATATACAAGTGAATAAAAATAAACTTGAAAGACCATTGGAACATTTGATTGTAGTACTTGCAGTATGTTAAGTCTTATATTGCCAACTTTTGAAAATGCAAGGAATAAAATATCCTGGTCTTTATCTTCAAGTATTTAAACTTTATTGGAATATATACATATGTGTGTGTGTAATATATACACATATAATGTATAGTTTATGTGTATGTTTATACATACATGATTATGATAAAAATGTTAGAGATGACACTTGCCCTAATAAATACACAAGCAAAGTAGTCTAGAAGTAGGAGAGTAGAAGAAAGAAGATGTTTAATTTCAAGTAGTCTCTGTGGAGAAAGAATTGGGGATAGTTTTTTAAATGAAACCACATTTAACTTGGGCTTTGACAATGAAGAGGACCTTCACTCATTGTTTGTAGAGAGACAATAATCAAGAATAAAATATATTCTACCTATAGACTAATTTGGTTGAAAACAATCAACAATAATGGCATTCTTTTATGTAACAAACATTGAGAGCCTACCACGTTAGACATATTGTTCTCAAACCAGGATTACAGGAATGCATCAAACATTTCTTTCTTACTTATTTTATATTTCAGTGAAGAGAGTCAGCCAAATACATAGGAAAATAAAAGAAAAAATATTAAAAAATGTACAAATGTTATTACTATTCATTACCTATTATCCTACAAAGGTACAAACATAAGATTGAAATTCATATTTTCCTGCTCATGTGAGTGATCAGTACCATAAACAACAGTACATAAGAAACATGAATAATGTAATAGCACATCATGATCATAACTGTAGCACTGTAAGTCACAGAGCACATCAAACTGGCCAAAGAAATTTAACTTGACAATTCATTTTTTCTTTATAAATTAGGACATTAAAAATCATGGAAGGAGAACTGACAGAAATAGTTCAGAGTTTAGAGATGTTTTCTTCATACCTTTTTATTACACATATTATGTTTTATAAATACCATTTGGCATTTAAAATAATCATCATTAAATTAAATGCACTAAGTAAGTCTCTGTAGTGAACTGATGATATAAATAATTATTTACATAGCTTTGCACATTTTGGGAAATTATATGTTATTCTTTAAAGCTATATCTGTAGTTATTCTTGTTCCATTATATCTGCTAATATACAAATTAAATATAGATGTGTTCTATTTGTAATCAAAGCATTATGCATCTAGTCTAAACTTTTATAATAACAGAATACTTTGCTGATAAATGTAATGTGTAAATTCCTACTGCTAATTATTTTGAAATTTAAAATAAATATTTTAAAATCAAATCTCAGGATAGTTAGCAATTTTTAAAGTTGCCTTTTCCTCAATGTTATTATTGTTCTAGGTTTGTTCAAATAAATTCAGAGCAAGATTTATCAGAAACTAGCTAGGCTCCCTGGGCAATGCTCCACAGTGGTTTTGAGAAAACTCTTTTGGTGTTAATTGGCAGTCTGTTTTTCACAGGACAACTGTGGCTAATTGATGTCCCTGGAGCTGAAAGAAGGGGAGAAATGAGAGAAAAATGGTCCACTTCCCCACTCTAATTCCTTAATTCTAGAAAATTACTGAAACAAATAAACAATATATAAAATTTCTAAACTTTATTGCCCTTTAGTCCTACTTGATTTTATATTCAATTAGTAATGTGGATTCTGCTCATGGAGCTTTATGTCCAATGAAAGCATCTTTTGAACAAATATTTTTCTCTTTTAGAAAGAGGACACTGACATCCTGCTGTAATAGCATGGAATAATTACCAAACTATTCTGAAGAAAAGGTATTGTTATATTAGGAAACCCAGTATGTGCTTCTTCATTGTCAATGTTCAACTATTGTTTGAATAGGCACACTGTTCAGTCTAAATTTCCATGTATACTTAAATTATCTAACATATATTCATCTCTTGATTCACAAGATGAGTTTGATCTTGTAAGCTGGCTCTCTCAGTTCTTTCCATCTTGAGTTAAATAGTTACTGCAAAAAGTATTTCCTACAGAAAATATTTGATTATTCATATTTTAGTTAATATTTTAGCACGGTGTTTGGAAATTCTGCTTTCAGTATAATGAGATGGTTTTATTTTCTCTAACAGAGAAAAAAATCTGATCAAATACAATAGCATTAATTGAAGATAGGAGATTGTAATTATTTTTTCATACCCATATCCTGTCAAAAGGTTGAGTTAGGTAGATTACTTCAGTAAGCAATTTGCCCCTTATCTTCTAGTTAAGATATCAAAAAATGTAAAACTGATGGTGGGGTGTTACTCTCTTAACTCCTTCTCAGTAGCATACTTGATGGTAGGTTAGCCACATTACCCAAAGCCAGATCTATTATCACTTGGCTCCCTCTTCTATCTAGTCTGGAGGATGATCCCTTAGCTCACCCCTTCAGCCATAAAAAGGCCAAACCATACATCATAGCCACACAGAGGGCATTTTCTCAAGTTTCACCTCCCCTTTGTTAAGTAGTGCTTTTACTAAATGTTTTCCAAAAGAGTTTGTACCATCTTTTTTCCAAGACAATGAGTGATACAAAGAACATTTTTTTTTTTGCAATTGCTGTTCTTTTTCTTTTGGTTAACTATAGTGATTTCATAAAATGTCTGTTAATACATATTATAATGTGATTCATTGCACAGTAATATATATATTTGCTTTTCATTTTAATAGATTGTTAATATTTTGACAGCAGAGAGCTTATCCAATTTATTCTGCCCTCTATAGAATGCCTAACAGGAACTTACATTGTAAGAACTTAAGCCATATTTCCTAAAGGGTGAATTATTTATAAGCACATTAATTATAGGTGAATTTATTTGCTATTTCCTCTTTTCAAGCAGAAGAAAGAATTCTCTTGAATATTTATGTTTATTTTTGTTTCTGTAGTTAAGTTTTACTGGGTGAACAAGCAATTCAATGTTAAAATAATTTATCCCCTTTTTGTTTGATTAATATGGCATTAAAAGATCTGTCAGTGAAAGCAATATAATGTGTTTTTTGTACTTCTTTTCCAAATTTTAATCAAAAATAAATTGAACCTTGAAAGATTATATATAAAATGAGAATAAAAATATTTATGAAGAATTATATGCATATATACAGACTATTTAAACACACAAATTTATGCCTACATATACTTTTCTTTATATTTTAGAATGGTCTTTGCATAATATTTGGCAAATCTTAAGAACTTGAAAAAGCATTTATTCAGTGAGTCTTCTTTTAGTCCAATTATTTGTCACTACTCTTTTTACTCACACTGGATATACATCTTGCATAAAAATTTTTTGCAAATACTACATCTTACTTCATTTTATTAAATTTATATTTGAGCTTATAACTGTGACTAAAAGTCCGTCAATATCCCAAAAATATATTGACAAACTTACTTCCATTTGTACTTCAAGAAATCCAAGCATGCAATGAGGTATGATTAAGTAGGTTTTTCATTTATTTTGTACATGCACTTATTTTTATTTCTTTATTTTCTGGTGGGCTTCTACATAAATAACATAATAGATTCCTCATAATATCAAATAAGTTACTATACAGATACAGACTAACATCTATACTCTTAAGTTGCACAGTTCTTTTTCAAGAAATTGTTCCTCATCCATTTTATTTCTATTATTATTATTATTATTATTATTATTACTATTACTATTGTTATTATTATTTTGGTACCAGGGACTGAACTCAGGGATACTCAACCACTGAGCTACATCTCCAGCCCTATTTTGCATTTTTTTTGTTTTTGAAGTACAGACAGGGTCTCACTGAATTGCTTAGCACCTCCCTATTGCTGAGGCTGGCTTTGAACTCCGGATTCTCCTGTCTCAGCCTCCCAAAGTGCTCGGATTACAGGCATGTGCCACTATGCCAGGTTCTCACACTATTTTATACTTTATCTAATCTACTTCCATCTCACCAACTTGCATGTTGATGACCACCATATTACAACTTCAACCTTCTCAATTGTCAACTACAAAATGCTATCACAATAGCCTCAAGAAACACACACACACACACACACACACACACACACACACATTGTAGCAGTTAATAATTTTATGTGTTACTTAAGCAGAGTAAGAGATACCCAGAGAGCTGGTAAAGTATTATTTTAGGATATATGTCTTTGAGGATGATTCCAGAAGAAATAAGCATTTGAATCAATAGCTTGACCTATTAGAATCTTGTAGGTAAAGGCCTGGTAACTGCTAAACATCCTAAAAGGTACAAGACAGCTCCATCAGAAAGTTTTATCTGGATCAAAGTATCAATAGTGCCAAGGTTGAGAAAGTTGACTTAAATCTTGTGCCTAGCACCATTTAACATAATTAGCATTATTAACATAGCTATAGAATTAGATTGAAAATTACCAGTATGGTTACTCTTTATAGCAGGAACTTGGAGGTTCTAGTAATAATACTTTTTTTCTCCAAAGATGCTCCTTTCCTAGTGGAAATGTAGTTCATCCAGAGTTATATGGCTTTAGTAAATACTGCCCTCCCCTATTCAGTTAGAATTTGATTTTTCACATTAATTATTCACACATATTAACAAAACATATGTATTTGTTGGACAAATTATTCCTTTAAGGCTATAGTTTTATTGTTGCCATCAAAATATTGAGATACTTATAGTTTTGTTGATTATAAATTATAGTAATTTAGTAAATGATAATAATCTCAAGTGTTATCAATCAAATCATATTGTGCTAATTTGTAATTTATCTAATATATCCAATGAAGTAATAAAATTGAATCATCCATCATACAACAATTCTTAAACTTGTTTGCTCAAGTATGGAACTAGAAAATCAAAAAAATTAATATTAAAGTGGCATTGTGTAGCACAATATTTTTTGTCTAAGGTTTTCATATAAAAATTTCTCCATTCTTCTTTATTTTGTTTAGTGCCTTAGGAGGACAATCTGTGAGTTTTCTATATTAAAAAGCTCACTTGCTCTCTGGTTTTCAATTGAGTTTAGGCAATGAGGAACCAAGGAAATAGAGAAAAGAAGTGAGAATAAGCTTGTATTATTTCCTCCTGGCTTCCTTCCAGCTCCCTCACCTTGGGCTGATAGTGTTCCTCAACTGAAGGTCATGGATTCTGCAAAGTTTGCCTATCTACAAAGCTCTTTTCTTTGGGGCTCAGTTAACTCTTCGCTCAACTCCTGGCCTGAGGTTAGTAGTGACTCTGTCACAATTAGCATTGGCTTTTTGGTGTTTTCAAACCATGCCATATAAAATAACCTTTAAAAAAAAAAAACCTTTCCAAGTTATTCTAATTTAATGATCTATGTTTACTGTTGGACTCTAAGGGTAGAATGGAGGTACAACAAATTAGAAAGAACTTAGATCCCACTAAACACCATACCACAAATTGTTGACTGAATACAGATTTATTCTATGTAAAGAAAAAAATATATATTTTTAGTATCCATTCTGGTTTTCAGCTTACTCAATCTCATGGACAAATTAATTCTTACTAAATTTTGTCTCAAGGTCAGCCTCTCTGGGAAAACAAAACCCAAAGAATGACTGTGATTCTGAATTTTTCCATTTACTTCAATTCTCTAGTTCTCTCTTCTGCCAAAGCCACATTATATCAATCATTATGATTAAATATAAACCATGATATGTAGTAGAGGAAGATCAGCTAACTCTTTTGTCTTTTAATATTTTATTAGATCTTTCTTGCCCAATACACTTCCATATAAATTTTGTAATCATTGTGTTTACTTACAATGAAGAGTAGCTAATATTTTAATGGCATAGTATTATATCCATGAATTAATTCTGGATAATTTATGATGCATTTGTAAATTTATTGAAATTTATTTTTGAATTTTTCCCTTTTTGATTTATTGAGGATATGCAATAACCTTTTATTTAATTTAGGTAGACAATATTTTATAGTCCATTTGTTAGAGTTCTTACATATTTTATTATATTTTTATTAGGTTTTAATATGTTATTTGACAGTATTTTAAAATTTTCCTTTTGTCTGTTATTTATATATAGAAATACAATTGATTTTTCCAAATTTGATTCACAAAGTCCCTTGTTAATTCTAATAGATTATAAGTTGTCTCACATCGTATTGCAAAGGAAAACAGCAAAGGAATAACTCAATGATTTACTTGTAAAAATACACACATGCCTACATAATTTTTTTTTATGTTCCAGCACTGTGATAATTGCATCTTCATTTTTTCCTGGTACTATAAACACCTCAGTGGCAAACTTGTTACTATTGTTGTGTCCCAGGATCTATGCTGGCTGGCCTGCTTTGCCTGCACAAACACACTTCTGCAAGGCATCTTCATCTTGGATTACTTCTGATTATCTCTTCAATTTATATTCGGATATGTATCCTTTATAAATGTAGGCTCAGCCTTTCACAGATATAGTCCATCCACTCAGCTTTTATCTCTGTGGCTTAATTTCATAACTTCATTGAGACATTTATCCTTTCCTTCAGCAAATATTTACAGGATGCCTACTTTGTGTCAGACACTTTTCTGGTAACTGGACTACAGGATTTAACAAAAATCAGTCTGCTTTATGGAGCATAATTCTAGCGAACAAAGATAACAAACTAATACTCAAAATCTCATTGAACTATTAAAACTGATGCAACATATTTCATGCATTTTTAGGCTTTTTGCCAATGCCAATCTAGCTGTAATTAGAGTTCTAATTCTCTGGGTTGGTTCATCTTATGGCTGCCTATAGTTGGACAGTTAGGCATTGTGCTATTCCATATATTTTTGAGCTATAAAGACTTGAGGTATTGAACTACTTAGATAACTGGTTTCTATATTTGTTTTCTCTAATAAACTGTGAAATGAGCTGGTTCATTGTTCATTTTTCACATATTCAAACATAAAATGAGAATGTATTCTTATGACAGCATTTGTTCATTTTTCTGTATGGGAGAATGAACTGTTTCATTACTTATCATTAGCAGCCTATTTATATAATGGTATGCTGAAAAAAAATGTCATAGCCAATTGGACTTGTAGCAGAATTTTGGGTTTACAGAGTGCAATTAATCAAATTTGTGATGACACCATGGTAACAATTCTGCTTGATGAAATGTACCAAAGAATCTTTGAAGGGTCAGAGGTGTGGTTTTGTATTTCCTCCTAAAAAAGATGTGTCTATTTAGCAAAAATGAAGCTGAATTTCTAATTACTTAGTTGGAATAAAAGTTACCTCTTAAAGACAAACTATTCATGAAAAACTTGCAATCTTACTCATAATGCAGGCTAAAAATTCTTTGAAATATTAGCAGGAATCACATAAATTTTCTAACTTCTAACTTGAGGTAATTTCTGAAATTTAACAAAATATCATTTTAGAAATTTTCCTTATATTCCTATATTTTCTCTAAAATGTAAAAAATTTACCTGTACTTTTACAATTTATAAGTTCTTGGGAAACTGGATCTGGTTTTTGCAATCAATTTTTTTCAAATGCCAAGTTTAAAGATATAATAGAAACATGAGTTATGTTAGACTTGAATATTACCCATTTGAGTTGATATTTTCTCTTTGATGGAGACATTACAGAAAATTAGGTTCTTTGATTATCTAGTACTATTTATAGTATTCTAAACACATCATTATCTTCTTTAAGGCCACTGTGCTTTAAAAATAACTGAACTTTCCATCTGGAAAGTTTTTAAAAGTCTTTTCCTTTGCTTTACCTAAAACAGTTGAATAAGCTCTACTGGACCTACTGGTATAATATCTAATGCCTTGACTGACTTACCTCTCCTTTATCTCAGTAAATAAAAACATTCTTTTTCTTTACATTCGAAAACATGGCTTTATTGGGGAATGGGATTGTTCAGTGAGTCAGTAAAACTGTCATTTGTTTGGAGTATGTATAGTAAATCAGAAAGGTGAGAGGTTTTCAAGTCTTATGTATGATGATAAAAAAAAAAGCTTAGAATTTACTCTGTAGAAACTAGACACCATTATTGATAAGACTAAAAGGGCAGAAGCAATTATGAATAAATTTTACAGTTTTTTATCTTCAGTACATTGCACATTTCAAGAGAAGAATTTAATGAATTTTGACATAATTATACACATTAATTGAAACTACTACCAAATGAAGGTAATGAACCTATTATTTACCCTACAAAATTTCTATTTTATTTATGTGTAATTCCTCTTCTATCTCCTCAACCTCAAACATTAAATTTGATGAGTTCTGTCATTATACAGTAGCATAACTTTTGTACAATTTTATAAAGAGATGCACCTAGTACATACCCTCTCCTGTCTGGAATTTTTTCACTTAGTATAATTATTTTGGAATTCATTCAAGTTGTTGTATCTATCAATACTTCATTATTTCTTATTTCTGAGTAAAATTCCACTCTATGTAAGTACTATAATGTAGTAATCCATTCACTTACGGATGAAAATTTGAATTATGTCTAGTTTGGGGATATTACAAAAATCTTTCAATAGCATCAGTATATGAGTCTTTGGACATTTTCTTTCAACAAACTAGCTGCAACATGTCCAAGATTACATACAATCAAAATTTTATATATATACACACGTAACTATATTACAAATTTTTGCAGAACTAAAAGAAGTATAAAAATGCATTATAGATATGGGAGATGATTACACTCTTCTCATTAAATGATAATACAAGAAGTAGCCAGTCAATAAGATATTGAAGATTTAAAGAAGGTAACTAAAGCAATCTAATATCTGGAGAATAACAATAATAAATAAGTTGATTTATGTGAAACACTGTACTGGACCTACTCAAACTGGGACAGTTGGTAATATCACCTGATGACCCAAACAAAAAATCTGTAAAGGGAATTGAAGTGAAGGAGAAAAATCTGGAAGCAGACGCAAGGAGGTGTTGGCAGAGAGAACATCTTTCCTACCACACATACTATTCCAGTGATACGAGCAGTGTGAGAGGAACTAGCCACCCTAAAGAGAACCATAATGGAAAGATACCTTCAGGAAAGAGTCTCTGTGCCTTAGACCAAGGGGACAGGACAGTAGCAACAAATCTGAGAACGAAGGGTTTGCTAATGGGGGCCAGTGATATACAGTGGACATAGTGGAAGAAGTTGAGCTCCTTGTGAACTAAATCAAATAACAGAGTAAATCAGAATGGGCTCATTCCCACCACATTCTGCACAGGGAGGGAATAAATAATCCCTACAGAGTTGTGGGTTGCCTAAAAATAAAAATCTAAAAAAATAGTGTTAAGAAATAAAAAAACAGGGGCTGGGGTTGTGGCTCAGTGGGACAGTACTTGCCTAGCATATGTGAAGCACTGGGTTTGATCCTCAGGACCACAGAAAAGACAGATAGATAGATAGACAGACAGATGATATATAGATAGATAGATAGATAGATAGATAGATAGATAGATAGATAGATAGATAAAAGTATTGTGTCCATCTACAACTAAAAAAAAATTCTAAAAAAGAAAAAGAAAAAAGAAATAAAAACAAAGGACACACGGAATATAGTTTTAAGGCTTGATGGGTAAAAAGGACCTAATGGGTCTGATCCTAACAAAGAGAAAAAGTCCAGTGAATGCTTTATTTATAGTAAAACACATCAAAGGAATGTATTATGAGGAAGGGCTCTTCAAGGTAAACAAGAAGTAAGGTGCTGTGGGGAAGCTGGCCTGATTGGAGACATCACTTGTGCAGTAATTCTTCCTCCTCCAGGCAACTGGCATCACAAACCTATGTAGATGCACTGGTATCTCTTTCCACCTTCCGGGGAGTTGTGTTTGAAACTAGGGCTGACTGAACCAATAAATTCTGGGGTATCACAGAATTCTCTTTGAGCAGGATGTTGCCAAGGCAACAGAGCTGTGTCAAATCAGTGAGATAGCACCAAGAGTTCTCTAAGAGGCATACCTCTGCTTAGAGATGGCTCAGATAAGCTCACAATTCATTCATGGTTCCTAACAGTTTATGGTGAGGAAAAGATGATAAAATCTCAGTTGTTGATGAGAATATGACAAAACCTCCATTCTTATTGGGAATATGATATAATTCCTAAGGAATATGCCTAACTCCTAAGCCTTGTCTTAATATGTTGTTTCTTATTTATTTCTTATCACTGGTAAAGCAACTTCCCTATTTTGTGATGCTACCTTCATGAACCACCAACCCACAACCTTCATTATTCTTTGCATGTTCACTAGACTGTCTGTGCTTTATAGAGTAAATACTCTCAAAACTGAGAAAATGATATCAGTAAATGGTTTGTGTGTGTGACTTGTTCATAGTCATTTACTTGTTTGCAAGCTGAAGAAAGCATCAACTCTTTAACAAAATAGATCCTTAATGAACTGGAATCTGCATAGTTCTTGAGTCTCATTCGTTCACTCAGAATGTTTAACCACATTGAATAACTTTTGTGTTTCTTTAACCTCCCATTCTTGACAATATGCAGCACTATCACTCCAGTAATTCTCCTAAATTTCCATCTTTGCCTCTATACTGACTTTTCAATTGTAAAGACTCAGCTAATCTTGCCTTTACAATGCCTTCCTCTAGATCCCTTCCCAGAAGTGGTTTAGCTGCTGAGACCTAAAAGCAGTCATAGCAACTTGGCATTGTGGTTGTAAATTGTAATACACACTAGAATCAACCACTATATACTCCTCTATCTTCCATCAGGAGATACTCAGGTTTGAGTCTTATTGATAAGGAAGGAAATCAAACATTTTGAAGATGGAAAATACAGATGCTGAGGATACATTCTTAAAATTTATATAAAGGGTTTTCCCAAGTACAACAGTGTTATCCTTTAAAATAGTCTATATTTTATAAATATATTATAAATAAGAATACGATTTAGGAGAACAATTCTGTAAGCAGACTGAGGCTAAATGGAGCTGTTATTGCCTGTGACTACAAATATGAAGGGCAACAGGATCACAATTAGAAAAATTAAATGTAATGTCCAGCTAAAACTAGGAGAAGGTTATCATTCACATTAGCGTATTTCATACATGCTGTTCATAAAAAAAAAAGAAAAAAATTAAAAAGCAGAAACAGGTTCAGAGCATCACATAATTAGATAAGTCTGTCATTAAGAGGAGAATTCCATAGAGTTTGGAAGATGTTTATGTGCAAATTAAACCTGCAGTTATCTAGAAAAAAATGTTAAGTGGTGCTGTGGGCTTAACCATGACTCTGCAAAATTCATAGGTTTAAATCTTAACCCTCTGTAAGGAGCATATGCCATGGACATACCTGGACATGCCAGGGACTCACTGGGTTGCTGGCTATAAGGAACAGTAGCCATTGACTTGCTTAGTCATGCCTGCTTGCAATTGATGGGGACTGTAAAAGGCACCTAACCATAGGCTTACAATTGATAGAGAGCCCAGCCCATGCAATCAAGGGCTGCAAGGGGCATCTAACTGTAGGCCTACAATCAATAGAGAGCTCAGCCCATGAAATCGAGGGCTGCAAGGGGCTCAGCCCATGTAATCTACAAAGGGGTAGTGAGGAGCACCTAACAGCAGGTCTACTGTTAGGTGATAGGGGATTCAGCCCAAGCACATGCACAAAGAAAGGCCCAGTTGCAATTATGCTATCTCACTAGACATAACCAATGGACATTCACTTTTACTGGGTGTAACCAATCACCATCCCACACCACCAACTCAGCCCACAGCACCAATTTGGAACTACTTTTAAACTGCTTGCCCCACCACATTTTGGGGCTTACTCCAAGGACATCAGTGAGACCAACCACCTTGCTGTCTGTCCCTGGATCAATTCCACCATTCCCTGATGTCCAGCCACCAGCTAAAGAAAACCACCAGACAAGGAAAACGTCTGCTCTTTGGCTAAGAGAATTCACCTGGCATCGGAGATACTTTGGGGCTCATGGTTGCCCTAGGATTGTGTGAATTAATTGTAATGTTTAGTTGCTCTAAGATTGTGTGAATTGCAGGTAGTGCTCAATTGCCCTAGGATAGTGTAACTTACCTATAGTGTTTGATTAATGCACATCAAATGTTAGTTGGGGTACTCCAGCACACCCAATACTTTTTTGCATTAATTAATTATATTTGATGATTGTTGTTATTGAACTTAAACTTGCATTTAAAGACAATCCACCTCCGAGTAATTATTAATTATGTATGCCACTCATGATACTCTCCAAATCTTAGAATATGACTATATTTGGAAATAGGACTTTGAAAGAGGAAATTAAGGTAAATTAAGGTCATATAGGGTGGTTGTAAATTGATATGATCATTGTTATTTTAAGGAGATTTAAACAGAGAGAAGACCACATAAAGGCAGCAGAGGATGATGGCCAACTAATACCAAGGAAAGATGCTTAGAAGAAACTAACTCTGCCAAGATCTTGATCTTGGTTTATGTTCCAGCCTTCAGGACTGTGAGGAAACAAACTTTGTTTTTTTAAACCCCTGGTCAGTGGCACTTTGTTATGGAAGTCCTAGAAAATTAATTGAAACTATAATGTATGTGACTGACTAGCTTTCCTAGAAAAGAGTCTTACCAAAGATTCCTGGTAGTAATATTTGTTGTTGGTTGGGCTAGTGTGTTTACACTTATGGTTGATGAAATAAATATTAATGAATCATGGTTACATTTCCTGTTCTAACTGGCACAAACTATCTCCTTAGTGGCTGCCTTCAGTTAGAGTAGGAGATTCTGGCAACTTGATAAATTGATTGTTTTCTTTTCCCCTTGCTGCTAATAAAGATCTTTGAGACTACTCAAAGAAGGGAGAGTGGTAAAGTAATAGTTTATTAGTAATCTTATTTATGGCAGTCTTTGTGATGATTTCAGTCTAAAGGTTAATATGTATGGCTACATACAATGATGGATTCATTTTGTGTTTTGTTTGTTTTGTTTTGATTGATGGATGAAATGCTGTGGTGAATGCCAGAAAGACAAATCACTATTTTTTTTTTTTTTAAAAAAGTGTGTGTAGGAGATTATTATGGTTTGAATGTGAGGTGTCCCCCAAAAGCTCATTTGTGAGATAATGCAAGAGATTCTGAGGAGAAATGATTGGGTTGTAAGAGTCTTAACCCAATCAGTGATTTAATCTTTTGACAGAGATTAACTAAGTGGTAACTGAAATGGTAGGGTATGGCTGGATAGGTGGAAATTAGGGTGTGGCTTTAAGGTATATATATTTGTATCTGGCAAGTGGAGTCTCTCTATCTGCCTCCTGGTCACCATGTTGTGAGCTGCTTTCCTCTGCTACCCTCTCCCACCATGATGTTCAGCCTCACCTTGAGCTCCAAGGAATGGAGCTGGCTGTCTCTGGACTAAGACCTCTGCAACCGTGAGCCCTCAAATAAACTTTTCCTTCTTTATAGCTGTTCTGGTAAGATCCTTTAGTCACAACAGTGAAAAAGCTGACTAAAACAAGGATCAATTGTGAATGCATGAGGTTAAAAAAATGACCCAGAGAAAAGGTATGACATATTCATATACAGATACCAAAACACAACTGTATATGAAGATAGACTATGAAGTTAGATTAATGTATTTGGAAGTGCCATTTAGAACAGGGTAACATTTAAGAGAAAATATTTTATTATTAGTTCATAAAATTTAGTTTATGTCATTTATTCCAAAATAGAAATGAATATTATAATGAGAAGAGTTAAAATTAACTTAGCTGGATTGAAAATGAGAATCTTTTAATTAATTTCATAAAAGATCTATACTTAACATTGTTAATTGGCCTAGTTAACTGATGGCATGTTTATAGTAATTTCAGAATCATTTGTGTGGGTAAGTTTAGCACAAATTGCAGATTTCAATTAAAGAGCATATTTAAGAAGCTGCAGTTTAGAAATAATAAAATAATGAAGGATGGCTACTGGATGTTGGAACTTTGGAGAGATTATTTTTGTGAGCTGATTCACTCAATGGTACTGTTTAAGTGAACTCCAAGCTTGCATTCTTATTTTAATGAAAATTAATAAATATGAAGAAAGTGTTTAAGGAAATATTAAGAAAATTAAAACTCAATGATTATATTTGAAAAGACAGCTTGCAATTTTGAAAGTTAATTACAAATCCAGTTAATTAATGTGTTATTTTGTACTTCAAAATATTTATTTCCTTCTATATTTAACAGGACCTCTATGTGTCTCCTTTTGCTATAGGTATTGAAATATGAAGATATGAGGAAACAGCCATCCCTCAAGCAGAAAACTTTTTATTAATTAAAGTATCAAAAAAGATACATAGTAGGATATCCCCATGGTTTTAATATATTCTAACAATTTAAACCCATATATGTACGTATTTTAATAGATGATGCAATAATTTAATGCTATCATTTTATATATTTCTAAGATGATGGATACACTTTTTAATTTATTAAATTGAAAATTGAAAGCAAAACATATATATGTATAACCTTTGTCCCTCCCTCTCTGTATAACACTATTTGTAATGTATATAAAATTATATAATCTTCTTTAGTAAGTGTACATATTTTATTTAATACTGACAAAATCTTAAAAATTAGTTTTACTATTAACATCTTATTTTAGAGAGCCAGTAACTGAGTAAAAGAGTGATTGTTTTATTCTCTCTTATTGCTGAATAATATTCCATTGTGTA
>CM053400.1:157585757-157599432 GCA_028644305.1 Xerus rutilus
AGAACAGAGTTGGAGAACTTCTATTTTCAAAACATACAATAAAGTTATAGTAAAAAATAGTGTGTTACTTTTATATGTCTAGAAATTATGAATGAAGAAGAATAGCAGAAATTGACCCATGTATGGTTATTTGATTTTTGAAAAAGGATATAAGGTAATTTAATAGAAAAAAAGTCTTTTCTACCAATGGGATTCCAAAAATTAGGTATTTATATGGAGAAATAATTAGCCCTGACCCTTACCTCATTTCATACATAATATTAATTTAAATGGATCATATACCTATATGTCAAATCTAAATACTAAAAGTCCCAGAAGAAAAACAAAAATGATGGTGTTCCACTAAATATACTAAAAATAAATTTAACAAAATTAGCTCAGTTCACAACTGGTGGAACTACACTTTCAGACAGGACTCTGCCATGTATACTTCCCAAGAAGCAGAATATATCCTTGTTATGTGCATATACCTTTATCAATATCAGTTTACATAGGAAATCCAAAAGATAATCAGAAAACTGCATGGCAAACACATAATGAGACCCCAAAAGTATTTATTTGTTTCTTTTGGACTGGGTATTGAGCCTAAGTATGTTTTACCACTCATCTATATCCCAGTTTTTATTTTTTATTTTAAGACAGAGTCTCATTAAGTTGCTGAGACTAGCCTTAGATTTGTGGTCCTCCTGCTTCAGCCTCCTGAATTGGTGGGATTACTGGTATGCACTACTCTGCCTGACAATGGTGTCACTTTTAAAACAAATTTGATTTGATGTGATTCAATCACAACATTCATATTGGATGCATTTTTGTCTGAATAATGCAACTGGGTAAGTTTAAGTTTGAATAACAGCATCAGTTTGCTTGATTGTTTTGTAATTCACTGATATATTCCCCATCTCAACAATCAGTTCCTACTCTGATCTCAATCTGGCAAGAGTTAGCCATTTTTAAGGAATAAATTGTATTATCCTATGAGTGATTACATTAGGTTTTAAATGGTTTTGTCATTCTCTCCTTGGCAATCTCAACTATTCTGGGAAGTCTATAACATTTGATGGATTTAGAAAGTCTTCAAAACAAAACTTAATTGATATTGTTAATCAGTACATTTTATTCGGATCAACTATGGCCTCTAAGCATTTTTTTGTTCCTACCAAGCCTTTCTCCTTCATTTATCCATGCTCTGTATAATATACCTGAGCAGGCTATTATAAAACACTAAGAGAAATTAGGTGCCCCTTCTCTGGGTTTTCATAGCTCCTGAGAGTATCCATTCCAAAATGTACAAATCAGAAGCATAACATTTGATGCACTTTTTCACAGTGAGCATAGCCATTTAACCATATGATGCATGGCATTACAGTATCATAGCAGGCTCTATTGCGCTCCCTTTCAACAATTACCCAGTGTTTGCCAAATGAATAATTTTCTAACCTCTATAACTGACATCATATCTATTGCTCCTGTTACCTCTGACTAATTATTGTATTTACTCTATCATTGTACTTAATAAAGTTTAGTATAGAGTGAAGAGTATATAATTTTTCTTATTTGATTTGCTTTTAAAATTTGCATTGTACCCAGTTGGTCCCAAAGAAAAGTTAGATCAGAAGAACCTCAACTGTAAGCAAAGCAAACCATTGTAATGGTAATTTTAGAATATGTTTCTAATATTTGTTTTATGTTCATTTCTTGTTTTAATGATGAAATGTAATGTATTTTCATCTTGAACATCTAAACCATGCACTAACTGATCTTCAAAACCCACAATCTCAATTTGTGCTGCCCCCCACCATCCTCTGTCACCACCAAAGCCATTTCTCAACCACAACTTCTTACATACACCCCTTAGCAACACTTGACCTAAAGCACTTATCCATTTTTTTGCATGTGACAAAAAGGTCTCTTTTTAATTTTAGGTATCTCACAGATCATCTCTGATTCCTGATATAGACTTTTCATAATGATTAAAAAAAATGGTTTGCAGTTATGAACCTAGAGGAAATGTAGTGTAGGAACCAGTTCCAAAAGCCCTAAGTCTTAAAGAAAGCCTTTAATAGTTCTTGAATGCTGTCGACCCAAATACGTAAATACATTTCTCTTCTGACACCAAGGCAGTATGTTTTCTTGGAATGAAGCTGAAATCATGAAATAATCCTTATTTTCCTTTACAATGCACTGCCTCAGGAATATCAAAGTGGTACCTGATGAAAAGGACTTCAGGTGACTGATAAGTAACAGTGAAGACCTCTTTTAGGGATGAATGAGTCCTGATTCTAAATCTTCCCTTTCATTCCTTTGCCCAAGCCCTGTTTTTCTCATCTCCTGACACAAAGCCACAAGTGAGAATGAATTGCAAACTCAGAATTCCAGCCTTATCCTTCTCACTTGTGAGTTAATACAGAAAACCAAGTAAACCTTTCATTGTTTGTTTTGTTGTTGTTGTTGTTTTTTCCCATTCCTAGCCTTCACAGAAATGACAATAAATGCCCACAATTCCTTCCCTTCCTTGCCTATGTCTAATGGTACATTCAAATACCAAAATTTGTTTATGAATCTCATTCCACCTTTTTTACTATGGAATCTATAGGCCATTGCCACGCAGCTCAACTAATTTTAACTTTGAAATAAATGTTTTATGTAAATTAATTATTGTATACACAAATACACCAGGATCAAATAGAAGAGACAAATTATCCCTAGAGAGGAATTGTAAGCTTTTTATGTAGCCATTTCATCCTCAAAACAGTAAAACCAAACTCTCCATCCATTTAGTATAAACTGTATATTGTTACTTTCCTCTAAAGGTGATATTATGGAAAGGGAGAAGAGTCAGTTTACAGTGGAGAAACCTGAGGATTATATGATAAAGGTTAACATCAACAGTGACAAGCCAGGTTGCTAACATTTACCTTTGATAAAATAAAATTAAATGGAACCATTCCTCTGTGGTCTTCCTGTCAGAAATGTATCACTCAACCATATTCTTTAGAAAATCACGAGACTCGTCCCAATTGAGAGAATTTTGTAATATATCTAACTACTTAGTAGTCCAAACTACCTGACCTAATTGTCAAGGTCATTAAAAACAATGACAATTTTAGGCAATTCTTATAGCCAAGGAAAGCCAAAAGAAATATGACAACTAGAAGTCTATTAAATATCATGAGGCATCTTAAATGGGTTCTTGAAAGAAACAAAGGATATTGGAAACAAAGGAAATTTGAAAAAAGTTTGGAATTTATTTGATAATTATAATGTGTTGATACTGATCCATTAATTCTAACAAATGTGCCATAATGTTAGTAATAGATGGAACTGGTGTGGTATATGTCAACTCCTTGTAGTATCTCCATAATTTTTCTGTAAATCTAGAACTCCTCGAAAATAGAAGAGCTAAAACAGGAAAATACAGATATACACAGATACTGTTAGGATCATAAAACCCCCAAAAGAATTTCAGTTATTTTTATAATTAGCCCATCGCTCCTACCAACTCATTTATTTTCTGCAGAAATTTACTAAATGTCTCCTTTCTGAGAAATTACTATTGTACATTTCATAGAAAATTATGAATTTCACAATGGTCACTCTGTTGGACGTGACAGATTACTGCAAACAAGGACATATTGGAAGATGGTTTAAAACCTCAATTTCTTGATAATGCCTTGTTCTAATCTCTTTATTGAGCAGACCATATCAGCAAGAAGAATGAGGAGGGCAGGGAGAGCTATTTGTGATTAGGCTGACTAAGTAATTGTCAGTCCAGGTGAAATTATACCATGAAAAGGACGGTAAATTCCAGATTCTTCCAAGCATTAGTTTCTTTCACAAAGTTGTTCCAAGGAATATAGTATGAAAACCAGTATAGACATCTATCTACATTATTTGTTAACAATACTAACATTCAGATCAGTGGAAAATGCACTAAACAAGCACAATCCAGAAGCTATTAGAAACAGACTCAAGAATATATGAGTTAGTCATGTGTCTGTTACTAGAACAAAAATCTGAGACAATCAACTTATTAAGAGTTTTAGGGGCTGGGCTATGGCTCAGTGGTGGAGCGCTCACCTAGCATGAGTGAGTCACTGGGTTTGATCCTCAGCACCGCACAAAAATAAATAAATCAAATAAAGATATTGCATCCATCTACAACTAAAAAATATTTTAAAAAAAAGAGTAAAGGTTTATTTTGCCTCATGTTTTTGGAGGTTCCAGTATGTGGTCAATTGGCCCTGTTACCTTTGGGCCTATGATGAACTACCATGTTCAAAGGGTGGGACAATAAACTAGCAGTGTGGTCTTTGCCAGAAAAATCCAGAATAAAACAGTCCCAAGAAAAGCTTCACAGCCGGGCAGGTTGGTGCACACCTACAATCCCTGCACTTTGGGAGGCTGAAACAGTAGAATCGTGAGTTCAAAGCCAGCCTCAGCAAGGGCAAGGTGCTAAGCAACTCAGTGAGACCCTATCTCTACATAAAACACAAAATAGGGCTGGGGATGTGGCTCAGTGGTTGAGTACCCCTGAGTTCAGTCCTCAGTACTAAAAAAAAAAAAACAAGAAAAGCTTCACTCAGAATCTAACTCAACCTGAACAGATTTTTGATATTTGGTATTTCCTCTCAAATCTGAAGCATCTAACTGTTTTACCCTTGTATTCTACTTTGTCTCTTTTTCTTTATACTCTTTCCCCATCATCAGAATCCAGAGTTGGGGTTTACTATTTAACAATTGCCTACTTTCATCTGAATGTTCCTCATTATTCAAGAGAAACAGACTGACCTGTAAGGGATTCAGATCATGGAGTTCTCAGACATGAATTTTAAAGAAATCATATTTAATGTTTCAGGAACTAAAAGACAAAAATAAGAATTCTGTTGTAAACACACACACACACACACATATGAAAATATGTTTTCAACACATAACTGTTAGACTTTTACTACTACTATTACTAATAATAATAATAATAGGCACAAAACCCAATAGGAAAGGAAAAATATCATTTGGTTATATTTTTATAACCAAAAATCATTAATTTGTGCAAAAATGTTCAACCTCATTAGTCATTAGACAAGCACACATTTAAATAGTAATTATATAGCTCTAAATGCATACAAGAATGTCAAAAATTAAGAGTGATAATGCCACATAATACTAGGAAGCATAACAGTGAAAATTCTCTTGTAGTACTGATGGCAGTAAATACATTTTTATATAGAACACATTGACAAAAGCTTTGGCATTATTTTCTTTTTTTTTTTTCTTTTTTTTTTTTAAATTTTTTGTTTAGTTGTAGATGGACACAATGTCTTTATTTTACTGTTTTGTATGTGGTGCTGAGGATCGAACCCAGGGCCCTACGCATGCGAGGCAAGCGCTCTACCGCTGAGCTACATTCCCAGCCCTGGCATTATTTTCAATAGTTAAAAATATACATACAAATTACACCCAACAATCACACTTCTAAGTTTATACCAAAACCATATGTATGCACATGAGCATATGTTCACAGTAACATATTTCTAAAAGCCCAAAACTGGAAATCATCCAAGTAATCATGGATAAAACAATGGATCAATAATTTGAGATTTGTCTCATATGCTGAAAAATATCTGGTAGTAAAATATAAGAACTATAGCTCTAACTACCAAGTTGGATGTATCTACATTTCAAGGTGGAATATCCCTGCATTTCCGCTTCCATCTACATGTAAAATTGGGTGAAGTCCCAATAAATTAGTGGATCAAAATGATGTTAATTTGATAGATACTACCGATAAATTGGCATAGTAGTCCTTTCTGTTTCTTTGACTCAATAAGTAAAAGAAATTTCCATATGGCTGAAATTGTTGTATTTCATGGAGTAGAAAGAACAGGAATCAGAAAATGGTGAAAGATTCTTCCCTGTGAAGCAGCATCAAGAGCATGTAGTTCAACTTTTAGTATACTACCATTACTAAGGCACTGCTGCAGAGAATGTCCCTCTCTGGTACAAACTTTTTTTAACTGTAAATTTCAGGAAGAGAGAATATGAATGGTCAAGTTTGTTCCAGGAGCTCTCAGCTCATTTTGCTGTTTTGTTGTTTTTATCTATGAGTTCTAGCCAGGTGGAGTAGAATTCCTTCAGAATTCTTTGCACAGGACTCATGGTTAGATGCTCACTTCTGTGTGCCTAAGGACACCCTCCCACAAAAAAAAAAAAAAAAAAAAAAAAGTGAACTGTGAACATAGCTGCTTTTCCTGAGCAGATATAGCAGATGGTAAGTAAACATTTTAATTTTCATCAGTTTTATGTGATGAAATTCCTTTTCAATTGTGATTCTTTAACTCTGGAAGTCTGAAAATTAGTTGTGTTAACTTTTCCTTTCTCTGAAATATCAAATGTACATTTATTTGTTTCTATTTATTTAACTTTTTTTCTTTTGAGAAATATCTTTGTGTATATAAAAAAATACAAAACAGTCCTTCATGTAAAGAATGAATGAATGAATGAATGAATGTGTTTATTTATTTATGGTACAAGAGATTGAAACCAAGGGGCATTTAACCATTGAGTTACATCCCCCCCCATTTTGATATCGGGGACTGCACTCAGGGGTGCTCGACCACTGAACCCACATCCCTAGTCCTATTTTGTGTTTTATTCAGAGACAGGGTCTCACTGAATTGCTTAGCGCCTCGCCATTGCTGAGGCTGGCTTTGAACTTGTGATTCTCCTGTCTCAGCCTCCCAAAGTGCTGAGATTACAGGTGTGCGCCACTGCGCCCAGCTCCTTCTCCCTATTTATTTTGAGACAGAATCTCACTGAGTTGTTTAGGGCCTCACTATATTGTGGAGGCTGGCTTTGAACTTGCCATTCCCCTGACTCAGCTTCCTGAGCTACTGGAATTATAGATATGCACCACTGTGCCAGGCTCAAGTAAGAATTACATTTAAATTGTGATTTTTTTTTATGGTGCTTATTTCCTCAGGTAAAAGTCTGCATCACCTATATATAAATTCGTAAATTATTTCCTCTTTGTTATTTGAATTTTACTTTTCTAAAAAGGACTTCTCACTATAAGAATATACAAACATATGCTAGTGGTATCAAATACATTTTCTTTTTTTTAAATCCAATAATTATGATCATACTCCCTCAAATTACTTTCACATTCTTTATCTGGGGAAAAGCTCTTTATGCTTCAAGATTTAGTTTCATCTTCTAAAAAGCTTCCTTTGCTTTTTGACTTGCCATTTTCACTTGCTTCTCTTGGCTATATCATCTTTTTTTTTTCCTGTCTGATTTCCCCAAAAGCCTGAGACACATGCATACAGTAGGTTTTGTAGATGCTAAATTGGTGACTGGACAAAAGTCTTGCCCGTATGAGCATAGCTCCATCAACTACGAGTACTAAAACTTTAAAATTCTTCAAAGCTATTGACTATGTAGCCTCAACATCTTCCCCAAAACTCTTCATTAAGACAAATCCATGTCTCTCTTTAAAATTTCCCTAGTATGTTATTTTTAACCAGCATTATTACATTTAACAGATTGTGGATCTTAACTCAATGTGCACAACTAGTCTTCTCTTACTTTCTCTATAAAAATTGCCTAGAACACATTGACAATTTAAGAAAAACTATTTTAAATTTCACAGATAACTAGAAATACATTAAAAGTGTTGATATTATAAGTATACTGTAAAAGTTTCAACCCATGCTTTCCAGCCTTCCATCCAGTGTATGTAGTCTGATAAGACTTCACAAGATATAACCAGTGTATGATTCGTTAAGTTTTAATTTTCTTCTTCCCTTGCCCCTCTCTTTTCATTTGACTGAATGAGCCTAGTTGCTTTTCACCTGGAGAATTCCACCGACCTCACTATTCTCCCAGTTGTCCCTGACTCATAGTAACCACATACTGCCACTTTCCCAATGCTAATCACAGACTAACCCCTAGAACTCTCCTTCATCTGACTGACAACCTTAAAATGGCCTCAAGCACTTCCTTTCCATATCTTGTTTCTGTCAAGGAAGTGTCGATTTATTTTAGGACATGCACATCTGGCAAACCTTGTCTGACAATCTGAGATGTGTCTGCCAGAGCCCAGGGAATAGGTGATAGCCAGGTTGGAAACCAGAGCCTAAGACCAGGTTTTGCTAACTGCTTCTCATAGCTCTTCAACCTCAAATACCTGGAGGTATTGCTCTGCTGTTAGAAAAGTTGTTACCCTTTTATTTGAAAGGTAAATAACAATGGGGCCAAATAAAGAAAAATGTCTCCTCCCTTTCAAAGCCCCTTCTCAGAAATTATACTGGATTAGATTGCATGTCTGTTATTTTTCTTATTGGGGTTTGGTGTTTAGTTCATTCCTGTTAGGGATTGAACCCAGGGCTTCACACGTGCTAAACAAGTGCCCTACCACTAAGCTACACCCTTAGTTCTAGATTGCGCATATGAGTCATGTTCTCAGTTTCAACCACTACTTCACTGGAAGAAGTAAATTTGTTAATTCTAGTATTATTTTTGTTTTTTCCTGTTTAGAACAGTCAAACTTTGATCCTCTTCTAAGCCTAACTCTGCTTTTTTCATTTCCTGGTTCAGGGTTAGTATATGACGCTGCCCTAAATATCAGCACGCTGGCCAGTAAAGCAATCTTCAGACAGAGCCTCTGGTCTACTTCCACAGTCTTACTCCACTAGGCTGCTCATCACTTCCCTGAAAACCATTCCTCTAGCCAGCGTTTGCCCTGCAACACCCAAATGGGTTTTCTTCCTTGCAGTCCTGGACTCTTGCTTCCCAGACTTTTCTGGTTTCCCATACTACTGGAGTTGGACAGCTTCTTAAATTCTACTTTTCCTCACATTCCCCAGACGGGACATAACATGTATGTCTCCTGTTTTCTCTTTTGACCCATACCTACTGACGCTCTCTTTAAGGGCTTCACCATCTTCCCTCTAAATGCCTTCAAATCTCTTCATATTTAAAAATGTTCTAGTGATCTTGCATCTAATACAGTACAAATGTTTTCTCTTTCATTTTCTTCTATAAGTTGATCAAATATACAGTGACCCTTATTTCTTCACTATTTGTGTTTATTATTGTTTAATGAGAAATCATTCAGTAATAACACAAAGTACAAGACATAATTCAGCTCTGAGTATTGAAATATTGCTATATTTGCTTTAGATCTTTTAAAAAGAAGTTAAAACTATATATAACATCTTTTACCTCCATCTTTGGGTAATTCGAATTCCCTCCTTTCTGTCCAAGAGGTAAATATCATGAATGTAGTAGGGTTTTATGCATGTTTAATTCAAGTGCATATTTATGTACTTACAAATTATTTATAATAATGTTTTATAGTTTTAAAAACATGGATAAGTAGTGTTACATTTGCTTTTATTTCTGCACCTTGATATTTTCTTCTAATGTGATGTTTTTAAAGGTTACCAACATTAGTGTATATATATCAAATTAATTTTATTCTATATATAATATTTTAGGACATGAAAATATCATAATTTACTTGTAAATTCTCCACCTGAAGAAGCTTAAATTGCTTTCAGTATTATTTTCATTACAAACAGTGATTGAATCTGCATAGTTATCCTTATGCATGTATCTGAGAAATTTGCTGGGGTATTTCCCTGAAACTGGGGTCACAGTGCATAATCATTTTATAAATTTTTGTATTGTCAAATAACTTTCTAAATATTTGTAATAATTTATATCTCGCTAGTATTGGATATGTCTGTGGGATAATGCATGACATTACCAAGACTGAATTGTATTAGAATCTCTAATATTCCCTGGTATAATGAGTGTGAAATGCATTTCTCTCATTTTTATGTGCCTTCTACAAATCACTGTGATAATGCTTTTGTGTTTTATAATCCATATGGTTTCTTCTGCTAACTTCACATTTCATAATCTTTATCACTTTTCTAATCGTTCTAACTAGCTCTTATTAATTTAGATACACAATTTATCCTGTTATGTTTTCTTCCTTCTTGGTTTGTGATTGCATTTATATATGAATTTTATTGTTATGCAAAGACTTGTATCTAAATATGATTTTTCTTTATCACTTTCTTCTTCTCTGCTATTTCTTGCCCCTGAATTACAGTTAAACCTTTCCAAATTCACTGTGATCAAGAATCTCTTCAATTTTGATCTTAATTAAGCTCTGGAACCTGATCCAGATAAATAAATTTGTGCAAAGTAAAGGTGCAATAATGTAAGGCAGAAGACGTAGGAAGAAGAAAAGGAAAGAGATGGGGAAGGGAAAGTCTCTGAAAAAGAGCAAGAAAGTAATTCTAGAGAGTTATTTTGGTTGATGATCTAGGAAATGAGTCTTCAGTTTCCAAAAGAAATTAAGTGTACATATGGACACCTAATCACAGTGAAAAATGTATTATTATAGGCCCAGCTCACTAACCATACCCTAATCCCAGGAATATCTGAAATGGTGGCTAAAAAGATTATATCAACAGATGCTGGTGTGCATGATATTAGAAACAGACTCTTCTTCAATGTCTTTCTGATATTATCAACCTAACCATATAAGAAGATAATTGGAGATGGTCCATAATTAATCAATTCTCAATTCCAGTCAGTACTTGACATATCAGTGTCTGAAAAAAATTGGCTTTCATATTTTCAACAACGTTGATTAAAATTTAAGAGTAAAACAGTATTTGCGATGAAAATTTTGTAATAATTTTTGATGTATATATTTTGTTTTACCTCACAGAAAATATGAAAAACAAATTATAGAATATTGACATTCATTGATTCATAATATTATGATTAACAAAATCATTGTTATAAATTAACTCACAGAAAAAAAGGTAAGTTATCTTATAGTGTCCAAGTATCCCATGAAAATATTGAATGCACAAACACTGTAAGAAATTCACAACAGAAGGCGGCTCACCAATAAGAATGTAGAGGGAAGTGCAAAGACCCCTAATTTAATCAAAGAAATGAAAGTTAAAGCAACAATGATATTATGTTAAAACTATCATGTTAGCCAAAATGAGAAAGTCAAGTAATTGCCTTATCAAAGATATACGAAATAAGACCACCCGAATCCGTTTGTATGTGAGGCACAAAGCAACTCAGTGAGACCCTGTCTCTAAATAAAATACAAAATAGGGCTGGGGATGTGGCTCAGTGGTTGAGTACCGCTGAGTTCAACCCCCTATACCATCCCCCAAAATAAATCTATTTAGGAATGCATCCAAATGTATTTGTGAAAATAAATGTACATATCTCATGAAAAATAAAAACTTCTCTAAGTGTATGAAGGCTGAGAAATGCTTGCATTCTTTCTAAGGAAATTTGTATAAGATTTTTATTTGTAGGTTCCTAGGAGCTTAAAGCAGAAAGCAAATTGTGTATGTATAAAAGGAAAGATAAGTAAAATGTGGACTTTCCAGCCTATATATAATCAGTTACTATGGACTTGTCAGCCTATACACAAGTGAATTTCTTAAAATAAATTTCTGTCTCTGACTCTGTCTCTGTCTCTCTCTCTTTCACTATCAATATCTCGAGGTCATGCTGGCAGGTTAGAGTCCAGGAAAGAGTTAGTGTTGCAGCCCCAGTCTAATGGCAAATTATAGGTCAAATTCACTCTTCAGTCTGTTTTCTTTTATGACCTCCTCTCACTGAATGAGTCCCACTCATATTATGAAAGAAACTGCCTTACTCAAAGTTCATTGATTTAAATGTTAATCAAATCTTAAAAATTACCTAGACTTGTGTTTGATCAAACATCTGGAGAGTATGACCTACCCAAACTGACACATCAAATTAACTATCACAGGGATGTCATAGGAAAATGTTTGTGCTGCCCGAATAAACTCAATCAATTCTGAGACTCCAACAACCAACTTTAAAAATCCTTATTTTTCAATGCTCTGCACACTTGAATATTGACAAATAATCATGAAATCGTCATCCCTATCATTGCAAGTATAAAGAAGTAGAAAACTAATCAGCAATCACAATTTGAGCTCCACTACAAATGTGTCAAAATGCATTATTTTGAAACTTACATACTTACAATGTTTGACAATCCATAAGCTCTCTTTTTTTCTCCAAGTATTTTCTCTCCACTTGATTACTAAACTTCAATTTTTCTTATTCCACAACATCTTTTTGCATCTGTTATTCATTTTACTTTGTTATTTCAGTCTTTATACTGTTTTCACTGATGAAAATAATTTCTAAAATTCTTCATTCCAAATATAACTCTGGATAATTCCACATCATCCAGTTTGACTTTCTATTTTCCTTCTCAAATACCATAAATAAAATCTACACCTTTGGTCTGTTTCATGACTGGCCATCCATCCTCACTCTACTACACGATCTGGCTGCTATCTTAATTAATCCCTTCTTCCATTGAATTACCTCCCACTAAATTCATCAAAATATCTAAGTTACCAGACATAATGTTTTCTGGTGGAGCCATTTACATTGTTTCTAACTAAAATAATACCTTTATGTCAAAAATGGAAATGACTTCAGAGGTCATCACAGTGACTTTCATGGTATAAAGTGGATGCTCAAAGACATTTGGATCTAGACATCATGAATTTCATTTCTATGACTCATTAAATCTGAAGAGCTTGATGCTGGAGTGAAGGAATATTGCAGTTTTTAGGTTAAGTTCCCCAAAGTAATGATTACATTTTAGCCAGGGGAAAAAAAGAAATCCAGCAAAGGATAAGAGTAAATCAGATGCAGCAGCACAGAGGAGAGTACACTAAATTATTTCTACTTTCTTTGGCCTCCTGTATTCAACTCTATCTCGCTTATTGATCAGTAACCTTCAAGGGACTCCTAGGTAAGTATAAGAACCGAATAAGAAAGCAGAAAGCTTAAAGTAAGGTGAAACAGTTATGCTTTCAAAATTTCACTGCAGTTTTATGGAGGATGAATTATTGGGAACTATAATTATATATCTTTTCAATATTTTAATGCTTTAATTTTTATATTTTATTTTGCAAAAAATAATTTAGATTTAAAATATATTTGAGTGTTTCTTGTTTTTATTTTTTTTGTTGGGGTGTCACAACGTTTTTCTTTGCACTTCATATATTCTATTTCATCATTTTTTAGTTGTGTTCCAAAATCACAAGCATCCCTCAAGAGACTGTTTGTTATTTCAAACTGTTCAAGAAAGTGAATAATTTTGAAATATGAAATTCTGATTGTTTTAAAACTCATCCTGAAGATTCAAACTATAAACCATCATATTTAAAATTATAGAAATCCTAAACTGAGGAATTCTTATTTTAAGTTGATTTTCTCAGAATTTTATTCACAGAACTACTTATTTTAAAAAAGAACATTGGTATATATTTCAGAGATAACAATATTTTATCCACAGAATGTTTTAAACGCTCTACTGTTTTTAATTGAAATTGTAGTCTATGTGCTTGATTCTCATGTATTTTATTAACATTAAACATTTTACATTTTTTTCAATAAAGATGTCTAAGTTTAACTATTATCAACACTTATAGAAAATTTTACTACATCCTATCAAATATTCATTCTGGTATTATGTTATATAAAGGGTGTTGCATTGGCCTAGACTTTTAAAAGAATGATACCATACAATAGGTAAAATGAACAACTCTTTTATTGATTTAGATGTCACTTTCTT
>CM053400.1:157599532-157745564 GCA_028644305.1 Xerus rutilus
AAAAAAGGAAGAATTGGAGCCTAAAGAAACTTTAAAAACAACGTAAACAAATATAATTTCATGATGTTTATTAGTATAAAGTTATTAATAAGGTCTTTTCTACATTAAAAAAATAACCTGAAGATCAATAATATGAGTTTCAATTTTCAGAATGCCTATCCTGAAAATTTCCTTAATCAGTTACATCTCTTTGTTGTTTTGTTTTATTTATTTATTTTTTGGGTAATTTATTTTTTGGGTAATGAGCATTGAACCCAGGGGTACTTAATCACTGAGCCACATCCCCAGCCTCTTGTGTTTTTTATTCTAAGACAAAGTCTCACAACTCCCAAATTGCTGGGATTACAGGCATGCACCAGCACACTCAGTTTACCTAGCTTAATCTCTTTAAGTTATTCACAAAACTGATTCTTCTTTAGAATATATTTTCTTGTTCAAAACTATTTGTTCTGTTATCTATGTATTTCTGATATTGCTACATTTTAAATATGAGACTTTACAAAGGAATTTATCACATCCAATTAAACTTTGTGATCAAAGACTACCAGAAAGATAATCATAGTTACACAAAATTACATCTCTTAATGTGACAAGAGAAGATACCCATCAGCCATCCTGGCACATCCAACAGGGTTAGTAGAGGCTTTAAAATTGCTTTGTATTTAACTATTTGCATAGGCTTCAAGAATTTTTCCTGATTGAGTGTTATCAAACAGTGGAGACAACTGGTAATGAGGTGTCTTAAACCTTGTACTTACGATGGGGTTAGACTTGTCGCTTGTAAAGAGGCAGTGGTCACTCTGGTTGACTAGACTATGGAGAGATGCTTGGTTATTTCTGTGTGTGGTGGTATGGTTTTCTTGTTTTGTTATGTATAAACACCATTATAGGTCATCTTGTTTTTGTCTTGTTCCCACATATCAACTGGGACAATATCCCAAATGTGCAAATAGTGCTTATGGGGGAAATCTTTGATATCAACAATAGTCTGTATCTTCTTAATACATAAACAGACATATAATATACATGTATTATTAAAATTTTATGGATAAGCCAGGCGCAGTGGCTTATCCTAGCACTTTGGGAGGCATGAGACAGGGGATTCGTGAGTTCAAAGCCAGCCTCAACAATGGTGAGGCACTAAGCAACTCAGTGAGACCCTGTCTCTAAATAACACACAAAATAGGGCTGGGGATGTGGCTCAATGGTCGAGTACTGCTGAGTTCAATCCCTAGTAAGAACAACAAAAAAAATTATGGATAATAAAATTATGGAAACATAGGGACAATTATGGAAAAAAAATTTATGAAAAGTTCCCTCAGAAAAGAAAGTTGAGAAAAAGTGGCCTAGACATTAATTGTTAGCATCAAAATCTGTTATTCTTTTATTTTTTTCTCTCTTTCTTTTCTTTTTCTTTAACCAGAAACAGAATTCTCTGATCAATATTGAGGCTTGAAGATATTCCCCATTGCTTAGTATATGTAGGGTTTAGCATTTAAACCTAACTATCTATAGCTCAGAAATGTGCCCTTCCCATTGAAAATTCCCCACGCAATCCCATCCCACAGTCATTTGGGATGGATACTATGAAATTTCCTGAAAGGAAATTACACTGGGTTCTCCTCTTGTTGCAGAATGCAACACTCAGATGTGCATCCATGGTCCTCTGACTTCCATCTTTGATAAACAAGAATTTGTGCCTCCCTGAAACTTTCAATTCCTTGAGATAACAGTACATTCTAGGAAATGAGCTGCACTTAATTAAGAGAGAAGAAAGAGCATTTACCTATAGCCCCAAAAGCTACAGTCATATAACTCAGGCACAGTTTTATGAAAACACCTGATATCTTTACTCAGTGTTAATGATAAGATTCTACAACATTTGCTGACTTCTCAATAGGAAACTAACAATTTTGAGCTTCACCTCTGTTCTGTTCCTTTAGAAAAGCAATATGCAAAATATCAGGATGCATTAAGACAACAATGTTCAATCAGTTTATAATTCTAATCTTAAATTTAGCTCCATATTATTCTTTTCTGGAATACTTTAATATAAAACCACATATATACCCTGCCATGAACCAATGAAATGAGAGTTAGGTCAACCTATATCAGTTCTAGAATCTCCTCTATTATAATGTGCAATTAGGTCAAAGAATATCTGCAATATGGCAAAAAGTGATGTCCAGGCTGTGCTGTTTAAAGCCAGTTGCTTTACAAATTCCAACATAAATTTCTTCCTTTTTGCTGTCTATGAATTCCAGATTAGGAGAGTAATGCATTATTTTTGATCCAGTGGCCTCGCCTAACATGTACCTAGCCACTGACCATAATGAGAAAAATGAAAGGTTTAGAGTTAACTCAAGGCCAGTTTTTTTCTTAGTCTCTCCCTTCCTTTTTCAGATAACTGATCTCTTCCACTCAAGAACACCAGATCAAAGACTTCTCATACCTGTGATATCAGTGACCTTATTGGTACTGGAGATATGAACCTTTATGAGCCCATATGTTAAAAGTAGTATCTACTTCCTTTTGAGATTGCATATACTTAACAATGTTCGATATCAAATTTTTCTTTCGATAGAAATTTTAATATCATAATTTATCATACTTTCATTTCCTCCAGTAAAATCATCTTCTTGAATGAAATTTAGATTTTCTTTCTTTCTTTTCTTTTTTTTTTTTTTGGTACCAGGGATTGAACACAGGGGTACTCAATCACTTAGTCACATCCCCAGCTCTATTTTTTGTGTGTTTTATTTAGAGACAGGTTCTCACTGAGTTGCTTAGCACCTAGCTGTTGCTGAGGCTGGCTTTGAACTTGCGATTCTCCTGTCTCAGCCTCCCAAAGTGCTGGGATTACAGGTGGGTGCCACTGCACCAGCTTGAAATTTAGATTTTGAAGCATTCTGAAGAGTAGATATTTTTCTGGGCCTAAATACTGTAGCAGAGCAAGAATAATCGGAGGATAGGCACGGAGAATGCAGCTCCTGGGGGCAAACCAGTGCCACACAATCTCCTCTGCTGCACCTGCACAGTGGTCTCTTCCACTAGGAAGCATCTGTGTAGTGTAAAGAGCTGAGTATCTAAATTCACTGGGCCTGGATTGAATGTACTAAGTACACATTTAACCTTTACGACCAAAGACACAACATTCAATGTGTGTCAAGATGGATTAAAATTACCAACCTGAAAAGATTATTTGAAGAATTACAAAAAATATATGTCATTCATCTTCATTTCTCCCGTTTACTTTGGTTCACATACTCTGGAAGATGTTTACCAGCATAATAATGGTGATTATCTTTCTTCCCTGTAAAACATATTCCTGCTTTCTGTGCTTTACTAAGAACCCTATTTGTATTTATATATAAATTATGATGTTTCTCCTACCTAACACTGAAAATGTGACTAAATTGTTAAAATGTGTCTTTTTCCTTCTAAAATATAACCTCTGTAAAGGCAGAACCCTTATCTGACTCCTATGTGTTGGCTCTCCAATGTCTTCTAGTGTCTGATAAGGATGTTGCGTATATAGGTTAAGTGACTAAATACAGATCCCAGAGCTTGCTTTATAACACTTATAGGGGCTGATAAAAGAAAATGTAACATAGACTTTGACAGAAACACACAGTTGTGTTTTGAATTCTGGAGATGTCCTAAGGAATTGAGCTATGGATAAGATCTTCAATAATGAGGTAGATTTAGCAAGGAAATAAAAGTTTGAAAAGTTGTTAGATGTCCAAAGCCTAGATAGAGAAATGAATCTATATAAAGGCCAGGCTTAAGAATCTTATTTTGTCTTTTAGTTACTAGAAATCCACTGAAAATGTTTCAGCAGTTCAGGCACTCAACTGTCTATTTAACAGGAAATGTTCAGAGTTAATAGATTCCCTGGACTTATTTAAGGATCATTTCCATAGTATTTAAGGATAAACAGAAATTTGCCAGATGAACATTTTGGATGAGAGTATGATGAAAAAGAAATTCATATAGTGAATGAGAGGCAATAGACATAAATTAGTGAATGTTACTATGCCTGGATTTATTATAAATGATATTATAATAAATGCATTTTAAGTCTTTTGAAAAAATAAGATATTTAAAGATGGAAGATAGTGTCCTCTATGGAATATATTAGAAATATATTATACTTTTACATGATTGAATACTATTCAATCAGACAAAATGAGTCTTTAGAAAAATACACTGTTTATAATAAGGAATAATTTATTTGGATTTCCATAAAATTAATCGAACATTCTTAATTACCTTGAGTCTACCTTATCAAATTTCACCCCCATTAAGCAATTTTCTAATTGCTACTCAAGATCCCCAGGGCACTCTTCACCAGGATCAAGTGGGCTTTAAAGCATAAGCCCTGGACATTGTGTTTGTTGGGACCGAATCTCCCTTGGAGTCTTAGTTCTTCAGCAGCAGGCACCTGGAAAGGATGAGCTTCTCTTACAAGTGCTATTCAGCTTGCAAGTGTTTTTATAGGTTCTTCCAGAGAATGTATTTCTTCCTATTGCATCACAATATCGTTTTCCTTGTCCTACAGGTGAAGCCATGCAGAGTCATAGAAAGAAAAAGATCTCTTCAAGGCCACAGACAAAGTGAGAGTGCTAATTCTTATATCCAGTCTTTTAATTCAAGTCCTATGACATGAAATGTATAGTTCTGCATACCACATACCACCTAATATGTGCAGCCAACAATATTCTCATTGATGGTCCATTTATTAACAATATGCCATATATAAACATAGATGTGTATGTGTATAGTCACACATACACGTATTTATACATGCTCATACATTTTGTGTATTTTAAGGCACAAATACACAAAATCTGCTTACATGCATTTCCTGTTAATAAAAATTTCATTTTTCATATTATAAATTTTTGTATTATCTGTGCATAGACAAGCTTATTGTTTTATAATTGAGATAATTTTAATACTTTTTGTAACTTTCTTTCTTCACAAAATATTGTACAATACCATTTTATAACATCAGATTGAGTTTTCATTCACTAATTTGAGATAATCAAATGTTATGTTTATTGTATAGATAACCATAATTTAATTAGTCTTTGGATAAACAATTTGTTTCTTATATTTTAACTATTGCAAATAATTGGTGTATAAACAGCACAGTATATATCTACTGGCTTTTGTTTTACTCAGCCTTTTTTGCTAGTTGACCAAAAGATCTGACAAGAACAATTTTAAGAAAGAAAAGTTTATCTGGAGACTCGTGGTTTCAGGGATCTCAGTGGATAGATGGCTGACTCTATTCTTTGTGGCTCAATGTGAGGCAGAACATCATGGCAGAAGAGTAGAGTGGAGGAAAGCAGCTGGGAAGATGGCACCAGGAAGCAGAAAGAGGGAGAGAGAGAGAGAGAGAATGAAAAAGAGAGAGTTCCTCACTGGGGACAAAATATAAACCCCAAGTCACACCCCCCAATGGCCCACCTCCTCCAGCAACACTCTATCTGTCCACAGTTACCACCCAGTTAATACCTATCACGGGATTGATGTACTGATTAGGTTATGGCTTTCATATTCAATCATTTCACCTCTAAACTTCTTTGCATTGTTTCACATATGAGCTTTTAGGGGACAACATATTTAAAACAAAATGGCTTTTTAAACATTTCATTCAGTTTCATGGGTTAGCACATTGAGTCTGGCTCTTCTAGGCAGCTTTTCTGGCAAGTCACAATGGTAGATTCATCCATTGATAGTTGAATAGACTACTGGGAGGTTGTGGAAACTGGAGGCATGTGGGACATGGTTGGGGCAATTAGAGCACTGGGGGCATGTCCTTGGGAACTGTGTCTTGTCCCTGTCCTCCTGCCTTTCTCCTCTCCTCTCTTTTCTGTTCTCTTCTCTTCTTTTCTCTTCCCCTCTTCCTCCTCCTCCTTCATCTTCTCCCTCTCGCCCCCTCCCTCTCTCTCTCTCTCTCTCTCTCTCTCTTTCTCTCTCTCTCTCTCTCCCCTTCTCAGCTACCATGAGCTGAGCAGCTTTCCCCTGACACACCCTTCTGTCATGATGTTGTGGCACACCCTTCTGTCATGATGTTGTGGCTCAGTCAAGTCCAATGCAATAGAGGCAGTTCAGCTGGCCATGAATTAAAACCACTGAAATAGTGAGTCAAAATAAAATTTTCTTCCTTTAAGTTGTTTGTCCGTATTTTTGGTCACAAGATCCAATAGCTGACTAACACCACATCACAAAATGGATATATATAGATAAAAATGAGATGATTCTGTGTCCATTTTTGCTGAACACTATATATACTCATAAATAGAAAATGCTTTTAGAGTCATTATCTAAAGACTTTGCATTTGATCTTTACAGTAACACTATGAGAAAGTGATAGAAAAATGGGGGAATATCTGAGGCAGATAGAGAATAAATAACCTTGTGCAAATTAAATTACTTTACTCATGGTTATTTACTCTCTTGCAAAGAGACCCTCATCCCTACACTCTTAATTGTGTTCTTTTATGGCATCTTAGTTTAAGGGATTTGTTTTATGTATATTTTAATACAAACACAAACCCAATATTTTTTCCATCCTAATATTTTATATTTCTATTCTTTTTTCAACTATTTCAACCTTCATCACCATCTTCAAAATTTCTGCAATCTGCTTTTTTCATACTCCAAAAATCATATTAATTTTCAAATTTTTTGAAAATCTAACATGAATTCCTTCACTCCACTAGCACCACATTTTCTCTCTACCTTAAACTTACAGATATATTCTTACATTTCCATTTCATGGTTACAAATTATATTTTCTTTTATTTGTTCTCTATTAAACCAAGACTCCTTTGAAAACTTTCCCTGGTTTAAGGACTCAATAAGCACTAAATACTTTTTTGTTTTGTTTTGTGATTTAATGAAAGAAACCATTTGCCTTTGAATGGCTCATGAACTATTTATGATAACAAATATGCGAACATTTGTCCATGTGAACCTATTAAAATTCTACCTTTTTCCCAAGCTCCAATACTTCCTTACTAATTTTCCTGGGCCTTCTCTTAAATTCCATCCAAAATTCTCTAACATCTAACTTCCTTCCTAATCAGGCCTGTTTCTTAGATTAATTTGTACTTCCCAGGTATTTCCATGGGATATTATTAAGACACTAGTCATAACACCGAACTACCTTTGAACATCTCACTGAACATTAATTTCTAGCACATAGTAGACTACAAAATAGAACAAATAAACTCAGCTATCTTCTTTTGCCAAAAGTTTTCAAACTTCCCTTAAGTTATGATCTTTTTATTACTAAAAGAAGCTTTAATGTTTTTAATATTAAGTTATAAAATAAATAAAATAGTACAAATGGTGCTCTTTCTCTGTATCAAGCCCTTCTATATATGGACATCAGAAAAATCCTTCATGTACTTCTTTTTTCTTACCTATCAGCTTGCAACATTTCTCACTTTCTTGGCCATTTCCTAATCATAACTGTACTTCACATGTTGATTTCAAATGCTAAGGAATTTTTTTTTTTTTTTTTAGCTCCAAGGATTAAATCATCAAATCAAGGGCTCTTATCCACTGAGCCACATCCCTAGCCTCTTTTGTGTTATGGTTTTTGCTTTGCTTTGTTTTGTTTTGAGACAGTTCGTTACTAAATTGCTGAGGCTGGCTTTGAACTTGTGATCCTCTTGCCTCAGCCCTCTGAGCTGCTGGGATTACAGGCCTGACCCACCACAACTGGCAGGATTCTTTTTTGTTATTATTCAGGACATATTAACCTTACATTCCCTACAGGGCCCACTGTGACATTTTAGTTTATGTATACAATGAATAATAATGGGATTAGGGTAATTGGCATGGCTGGCACTTTAGACACTTTAAGGATTCTTTTTTTTTTTTTTTTCTCATACTGGGGATTGAACTCAGGGGTACTCGACCACTGAGCCACATCCCCAGCCCTATTTTGAGTTTTATTTAGAGACAGGGTCTCACTGAGTTGCTTAGGGCCTTGACATTGCTAAGGCTGACTTTGAACTCGCAATTCTCCTGTCTCAGCCTCCCTAAGTGCTGGGATTACAGGCTTGAGCCACCGCGCCCGGCTAAGGATTCTTTAATAGGTGTCTTTGTCTGCTTATTTGTTTATTAAGTACATATTTCTTCTCTGAAAACTTGAAGACAAGTACCTTATACCTCTGAGAATATTTTAAAACTAGGCTCAGTAGGAAAGGCAATGTGGGTTCTGAAACACAAATCCTCTGACAGCTGTTCAATGTTGCAGGTCTATAGCAGGATCTTTCCTTCTAGCTGTCTTCTGCTTCTTTGTGAATGAACTAAGATCTAAAGATAGAGAAAAGAGTGGCATTATCTCACAGGAATCCAAGCTTCCTAATTTTTCCTTAAATATACAAAGAAGACAAAATAAAGTAAATGGACCAGGAGGATCTTTGGAGGTTGTAACTCTGAGTTTATCTGGACTTTCTGGGCCAGGGCCAGGAGGACATGGATGGTCTGTCTAGATTCCATGCCTCACTCACATTTGTGTCTCTGAGGTTATCCATTTTTGTTCCCTGGTACTTGCTTTCCTTTATCTTTGCACTAAGTACTTGGTAACCATCATTGGCTATAATACAAAATCTATCTCCAGAGAATAGATTTGGGGGAACCAACACTGTTTAAAGATTTGGAGATGCTTTGGGGCTTTGTGTCAGGTGCTGATCCAATTACATGGCCTGAGTACCATTACAAAGCTAATGAAATTAGCTTACCTCACAATTCCCAACAAAATCACAAGCAAAAAAAAATACTAAAAAATAAAAAATTTGAAAATACAAAAACAGAAAAGTAAATATGACTATATGCAGAGAAGTATCAATTTAAAGATAAATAACTATACTAAGAAGCTAGTTAGAAAATATAGTCACTGTGGTTCAGGGATTATGACTTTATTAGAGAAAGCATTTTATGTATCAATATATAGCTTCAATATTTTAAGAAACTTCACATTTTCAGAAGTTTTAAGTTCAAGGTAAACTGTGTGGCATATTGAGAAAGAAGAAAGTTTGGGCTCCAAAGTTTAAGAAAAGATGTATTAATTGGGATTTATATAATACAGAGGAGACAGGTCTGATTAGGAAGGAAGTGAGATGTTAGAGAATTCTAGATGGAATCTACTATGTAGCAGTCTGATAATTTCTGACTTTCCCTGAAAGCACTATATATTTAAGAAGATTCTTGAAGGTTTGAGGGGATGTTTTTTATGTGTAAAAGAACACCCAGTTATTTTTCCATTGATTAATGCTCAATTTATTAAATGTATGTCTTATTGAACAGCACTTTGAAAGTAAATTTTTCTTGAGCATTTAAATGCTGAAAACCAATTAAATTAATTAAATCCCGTCAAATATATAAAACTGCAATTATAAATTAAAATACCTAACAACATATTGAATGGTAGTTTGCATAGTATCTCAAAATTATAGTGAAAGGCTTATGGCTAAAAATAATGAACATTCAATACCCCCTTATACTAAAGAAAACTATGAAAAGGAATCCAGCAGACATCACCTCAGTGATAAGATAGAGCTGCACACTGCTACTATTAATTATTCTCCCTAGGCTCCCACAAAGAAAAGTGGGAGTTTAACAAGAAGTCATTGAAACAGTGAGTCATCATCTTACTGAGAGATTATTTAAATTTTTTTCTTTTCTTTCCTAAGGGAGGGGAGATGTGAGCATACAGCCTCTTCCCACTGCCCTAAACGTTAAACAAGAAGGTAACTTTGAAGTAATCATCCATGGTAATATTGGATGGATGCCTGAAATATGAGAGATGCCTTAGTTCATTTGTAGTACTATCATAAAGTTCTTTAGGTTGAGTAATTTATAGAGAACACAAACTTAATTTTTATAATTCTGGAGACTCCAAAGGCCAAGATCAAGGTGTCAGCAGGATTGGGGCCTGGTGAGGTTGCTCTCTGCTTCTGAGATTTTACAAGCTGCTGTATCCTCTGGAGAAGAGGGATGCTGTGTCCATACACAGAAAAAGAAGAAAGACAAAGAGTGCTTCCTTCAATCTCAATCTGTTTCATCAGGGTACTAATCCCTTTGATAGGAGAGGCTTTATAATTTGATAAACTTCCAAAGGCTACACCTCTCAATATTGCTGCATTAAGAATCAAGTTTCAATGTGAATTTTGGAGGGGACAACCATCATTTAAACCATAGAAGCAAAAATCGATAATGCCTTATTTAATCTTGTTGACTATCCTTTGTGCAAATTTGAGTCAGGGATATGCCCACACCTCCCGTCCCTCAGTGATAAATGTTGATTGAAGTCAACATTTCTAGATGTATGTAGGATCCAGTTCGCTTTCTGGTACCCTTAATGAAGTAAGGATTTTTAACCCAGCTGTGAGAATCTATGTGGTATGCCTTGGGTAGCAAGAGCTGAGTGACAATTGGAGGAGATCAGATTGGAACATATATCAATAGAGATGTGAGGAAATGATGGAAAGGTACAAGAAAGGTTTATATTCACAGGGAAGTTGGATGCACAAACAACATTTAGAAAACTCTTTCTCATCATTAATTTAGTGACACAAGAAAATAACTTTAAGATAATTTGATACATATTCAAATGAAATCAAGCATAGGGTGGGTATGTCTGTTTATGCATATGTATATCTTCCTTAATAATTCAGAACCTGAGGTTAGATTCTATGGTGGGTTAGATTTAGCATGGGAAGAATGCATGAAAGAGAGTGGCAAGGTGATGCTCATAGCAGTTAGCTGTTTTATTATTACACAATCCCTCTCGTCCTTAGTCCTTGGCATCTGCATTCATGCTAATGACTAGGACATGTTGTGAAGAGATGTGATCTGTTGAATGGGAGCCCCCAAACAAAGAATTAATGTACTTAATGTGAGACAAAGGAAGGAGAGTTCATTAATGCTTATTTAAGTACAAGATGAGATGTTGGATTAAAAGGTCTGAATTAAATTAAGAGGTCTGAATTAAAACAAAATATATTCTGTGCTTTTACAATTATGTCAAGATGGATTCTACTCTTAGGTATAACTAAAAAGAACTGATGGGAAAAAAAAAGACTGAATAGGATTTTTCCAGATTGGGAATACCAGATAATAAAGTTCTAAGAAGAAAACAAACTATAAAATTCAAGAAAAGGAAAATCAAAGATACCAAATAAACCAATTGCTGTCCCTATATTACATCAAGATTGCATTATATTCCAGATTGTCATGACACAAAGTCAAAACACAAGAAAAAATTCTGTTTTACTTTTGAAAGAGTTATATAACCTAGCATTCAGATATTTGGAAATGTTATTCCTCATTGGGGTGTTATATAACATTCCATCCAACTGAAGACGTCAAAAATACCTCTAAAATCTACACCTTCTTTAGTCTTATAATTATCTTAATTCAGTCAAGCCTTCATCAATTGAACTACCTCAATAGCATTGTAATTATTATCCCAAGTTCTTAGTTTTCTTTAACCTATATTTGCCTGTCTTATATGGTTAGGGAGGGTCTTAAAATACAAGTTTTCTTCTTAACTCAAGAACCTGGAATAGTAGGGTGTTTTTTAATTAAATCACTAAATCCACCACCTTAGTTCAAAATCCATCCCATAAACATGTGGGCACATTCCAACTAGGAGCATCCTTCTTTGATCTTTCGCCTTCATACGTAGTCACCAAGCCTCTACCTTCATCTGTTACAGTTTGTGATAACTTTAGAGGAACTGAACCATCTTCATCCTCTGTCCACACAGGTAATGACTTTGACAACATCTTAGAACCATGAGCAGCTTTGAACCAGCAACTGCACAATTTTCACAACCATCAAACCTTGAAGTTTCCTTAGGTTTTCTGTTGTTTGATTGGTTTTGTTATTTGCTGTATTCTATTTCTTTATTTTAACCTGAAGTCATTTTTGATTGGATGGAACTTTTTGTCCAGAGAAAGGGTTGAAGATAGACCAGGTGAGAAACATAAAATTTGGTCCAAGTGTGCATACCCTTGAATTTTTGTGAGAAGTCTTTCAGAAAGTCAGGGCTCTTGAGCCCAGAACAGGATTTTTTTTCCAGTCTATAGAATCCCCTTTTCTTTGAAGGGAAGTTGGAGATTGGACCTCCAGTGAAAACTCTGTCACAGAAAATTTAATGGGCAAAACAGTACAATTTCCATAGATTTCACTTCATCAACCATCTCCATTCTTTCTTCAACCCACCTCTTTATTAATTTCCATATTTATGCTTATCAATATGTTAAAGTATTGTACCAATGTATTTCTTCCTTGCATTTTTTCAGCTATTAACCTAGCTGTTTTATTTTCATCTTATCTAAGTTGCAAAAATGATTTTATCTCTACTGCACTTACACTGCATACATTTGTTTCCTTCAGTATTTACTCATTCCACCATATATGACCCCTCAATGCTACCATTAATTTTCATCAATTTGTTTATATCCATTTTGTTTATAGTAATCACATTTTATTATTTTCTTGAAAATATTAGCTAAACTCAAATGTGGCTAGAACTCTTGATTTCCCTCTTAAGTGCCATTGAACAGTACCATAATATTAAATAACTTTTAATTGTTATCTTTATGAGGTAGAAATGCATGTAAAAGTAAGTCTCACAATAGTTATCGGATCTAAATACTCTTCTTCCAGAGAAAAATTCATCTTGAAATTTTCCACAGGGCTTTAAATGAGTATCCAGCAAGCAATTTGGACTGTAATCTATGCATAGAAAAATAACTTTCCCTTTAAAATGTGGAATGCATTTCATATTTTTGCCCATTCTGAGCTAATTATATATTTAAGTTAGATTTAGATAATTGTTTGGTAAAGACTAATGCCAACTATTTGAAATAATTAGACTATTAAGAATAATTACAAAGCAAGAGCTCTTTCCTGGGGCTTTTTACTGTTGTTGTGATCAGATATTTTAAAGTAAATAGAGTTATTTAATTCCAAGTGAGAAAACTCTTGAAATATGCAAATAGAAGAAATCATCACAGAGTTCTAGCAATGCAAGGTTTTACATCCTTAAAACATAATATTAAAAATTGTCACATATATTCTTGCATTTGATTATCCTATCTTTAGAATTATAAAACAGCGTATTCATTTTGTAAATGAATGAAATAAGCTTCAAAATGTATTTTTTCTGATTTTCATAATTAAAAAGTAGCTGAGCTATTTCTAAAGCCAAAGATCTTGTTTTATTTTAATTCTATATATTGCAAGAGTTTTATTTGATTTTTATTAACATACTATAATTATACACATTTATTGGGTATATTGTGGTGGTTCAATACATGTATACAAGGTGTAATCATTTCTTTGTGGTGAAGCATTTAAAATCTACTCTTTGTCTGTTTTGAAATGTGTATGCTTTATTATTAAATATAGTGAACCTACTATACAATAGAATGCCAGAATTTATTCCTTCAATCGAATTATTCCTTTGTGTCCATTGGCCAGTCTTACCTCATCCTCTTCTTCCTCTTCCTCACCAAGTGCTAAAGTAACTGTTATTTGTGTGTGTGTGTGTGTGTGTGTGTGTGTGTGCATGTGTGTATTTGCATGGTTTGAACCCAGTGCCTTGCTCATGCTTAACAAGCACTGTACCACTGAGCCACATCTCAAGCTTCAAAAAAAATTAGCTCTACTTTTATTAAATCAATTTTTTATATTTCATATATGAATGAGATCATGCAAAGTTTTTCCAACTTATTTCACTTAACATGTCCTCCAGCTTCATCCATGTTGCTTCAAATGACAAGATTTTATCTTTTTTATGGCTGAATAGAATTACATTGTGTATACATATAGTATGTTCTTTATTCCTGCATCTGTTGATTTACACTTAAGTTCATACCATAGTGTGGCTTTTGTGAATAATGTTACAATAAATATGGGAGTGTAGGAATCTCTTCCACATATGATTTATTTCTTTGGGGTATAAACTTAATATTGGGATTGCTGGGTCATATGTTAGCTCTATTTTTAATTTTTCAAAAAATGTTCATAGTGTTTTCCATAAAATACTTTTCTTGAAATAAATGTTACAATTAGGAAATAAGCAAATTGTATAAAGTGAAATAGATACGATCAAAGTTTGAGTTATATATAATTTCTCTAAGAGGAGATGTAGTTTTAGCTAAAAAAAAACTCAATGAAATGAGGGGTGATGCATGTAGAATATGAACCTAGAATTTTTCAGGAAGAGGGATAATAAATTCTTTAAAGAGGTGTAATATGTGAAACGTAGTATGTGGAATATGGATTGAATTACAATGAGACCTATGGTAAGAGTGGTATGAGAATAGAAAGGAGCTGGGCACAGTAGCACACACCAGCAATCCTAGCATCTCTGGAGGCTGAGGCAAGAGAATGGAGAGTTCAAAGCCAGCCTAGGCAACTTAGTGAGGCTCTAAACAATTTATCAAGACTGTGTCTCACAATAAAAACTTAAAAGGCTGAGATGTGGCTCAGTGGTAAAGAGCCTCTGGATTCAATCCTTGAGTCATGTTAAGGAGTTATATATTATATGTTATATGTAAGAGAAGTCATTGAGGGGCCGGGGATATAGCTCAGTTGGTAGAGTACTTGCCTCACAGGCACGAGGCCCTGGATTCAATCCTTAGCACCAGAGAGAGAGAGAGAGAGAGAGAGAGAGAGAGAGAGTCATTGAGGAGCTCTGAAAACTTGAAAAGAAAAATAACATCATCAAATTTATGTTCTATAAAATCACTCAGACCATCATATGGAAAATAGACTCTGGTAAACTGGTAGCAAGGAAATCCTTAAGGGACAATGTTAATGCTATAAATGAACATGATATTTATATTGAACCACTGTGATGGGGGTAGAAGTGATGAACATCTGAATATGGGATTTATTGGGAAGATGGAACAATTATGAATAACTGGTAAAGTGTAAATGAATTATAAGGGTAAAAGAGAGGTCAAAGATGAATACAGGAATTTGGCCTGAATAACTGTTAAGAATAGAATGTCATTAACTGAGATGAAACTACTGACTAGAAGAGGGCCGAAGGAAGAAAATCATTTATGGATTTCTGAAGCTACTTTAGAAAAGGCTATTAATTCAAGCCTAAAGCTTTTCCTGCAGGCAGTAGGCTGTATATTTTCTCAAAATGGCCCTGTGATATTAATTTGAAAGTCAGTTGGAAATAACTGGTTTTTAAACTGTATATCAGATGATAGCATCAAGTGAATATGTTTGACAATATTAAAAAGGAAACAGGGCCAATCATTATTGATTCTCAAAAAAAATATGTAGAGGTTGCAGAGTTGAAGAAATTTCACTAAGGAACTGAGATCATACAGATAAATATAGGAAAACGTGAGACTAGTACTTTAAAAGGCAAGTAAATGAAATATTTTAAGGAGAAAAGAGCCACCAACCACATCAAATTCTGTTGATAACAGTAAAATGTGCCATTGGATTTAGCAATTGGGAGTTGTTGATTACCTTGGAAAGAATCATTTCTCAGGAATAGTAGGAGAGAAATCTTGAGCAAGACTAGGCACAGGGGAAAATGAAAAATCAGACTCTGCATATAGGCATTTCTTTTGAGGAATTTTACAGTATAGGGAAGAATAGAATTGGAGGGGCAATTGGATGGGAGCCAAGAAGAGATTTTCTGGTTATTGGACTTTTTGTTTGTTTATTTGTTTCTAGGAAGTAAGAATGTTTCATTCTTATGTTTGTTTCATCATGTTTGTTTTCTGATGGGAATTATTTAGTTAGAGAAAACCTGATGGATGAGAAGACAGAGGGTACAAATATAAAATAAAATCTGTAAGAGTTGAAGAGAATTGTAATTGAATTATTATGGACCACAAATCTCTACCCCTCCTTCATTACACTCTTTGTGTTTTGGTTTCCTCTGCTAAAGGCAGAGAGAATATTTCTCTGTTTTGAATTTGTGTTTGACCATGGGACTCAGTTTGATCTGTAAAATCAGAGCTAAATTTCCTAGTTCAAGAGACTTCTGTGCCCCTACTTGCTTTTATGAGGGTTATGATGTCATTAAGAGAAGAATCCTCCCTGGGCAGGTTGTAGAGTCAACCCTGGCATCAGTATCATCCTCAAATGGAGCCAACCTGAGCCAAATTTCAGCAAAGGACAAGCCCATATGGATTTAAGGCAAAGCCTAGCTCTGCCAAACTAGAGCTTACGAGTGGATGCCTGAGTGATAATAATAGCATTTCTGTTTTCATCCATCACATTTTGAGGAATTTATTACATGAGAAAAGCTAAATCTACCATGCAAGCAGAGACACTGGCTTCAGGAAGGAGTATGAATACCTGACCCATAATAGCAGAAGTAAGATGAATTGTATGGGTTTAGACTGCTGAAGAAAGTCTGGAAGTTAGGTGAGAAGACTTTATAAAAACTGTCTTCTGAAAGCATGTAATGCAAAAGCATGTGATGCAAAAGCAAAAGGTGGGGGGAGTCATTTGAAGAAATATGAGAAATTTGAAATATTACCCAGGAATGTAAAAATGAATTGACTAGAAAAATGTACTCATGTTTTCAAGAAGCACTTAAAGTTTATGGCCATCAGTTTAAAGTAAGCATAGTTATGTGTTCTACATTTACCTCTGCTGCTCTGATAGTGCAGAGCGGAACCAGAGCTTTCAGTTTTTATTTTACATAGAAGGAAAAATTGGTTGAGGGCATACGCAAAGGCAGAATTATGACAGACTACGGAGTATACATCAAGTAATCAGATAATTGTAGACAATAGAGTGATGATGGATAGTGACAAAGGATGTATTTGTCACTGTGAAGTTACCATTTTGGCCAAACAGTTGGACAATTAGTGTGGAGGTCTAAAAATTGAAGTTTTGAAGAGGTTGTAGTTAAAACTAGTGACAAGGTATTGAGTATGACCAAAGGAGTTGCTAGCAGAGGAGTATAGTAGATGGTCATTAAATGTACAAATGAAGCATTAATTTATATATTATTCAAAGCAAAAAAAAAGAAAGAATAACAGAATAAAATGCCAAAACTCCTCAATGAATTATGAAAAGTTACCAGGTTTATAAATGACTGTGACAAGGAGAGGCAGTTGATTGTACAAACCTAAAACTATACTCCAGAGAAGTTGGAGTTTAGAGGATTGGGAAAGAATGATGGGTTGGCGGTAGCCACTGAGAACAAAAAACTCACCTACACTCCCTTTAAAGTTCCAGTAGTATAAGACAAAAACAGTCACCATGTTAGAGACTACAATCAAAGTATCATACTAATGAGATATATGGATTTCACATGACATGAGAAGCCAAAGGGAAAGTCAGAACCACAAACTATAGAAATCTCAATGATGACAAAAAAGAAAATTCCAAAGGTCATTAAAAGTGTTCAGGGTGTAGGAATGGGTCTGTGGATGGATGACAGATTAAATCAAGTAAGGACATATTCAGGACTGAATAGAGATAAGATGGCAGAAAAAGAGTACTTGGAGCTACTTTTAGAAGATATAGAAAATAGGACAATGGGAATGATAGTTAGTTCTAAATATATTAAACACCTATTTTCAATATTGTTTTAGTCATCTTTGCATCAGTATGAAAAAAATACCCAAAAAGAACAATTAAGAGGAGAAAAAGTTTATCTTGACTCATGGTTTCAGAGATTTATTTCATAGTGGGCCAACTCCATTTTTCTGGGCACCAGGTGAAGAAGTACATCATGATGGAAAAAACATGGTGGAGGAGAGCTGCTTTGCTTGTGGCTGCTCAGGAAGCAGAGAGAGGGGCTGCAAGGAGGTAAACCATTTCAGGGTATGCCCCCAATGACTCATCTCCTCCAGCCATGTCCTACCTGTCTATAGTCCTCCTCTAGTCATCCTACTCAAATTAAGATAAATTAGGTTACAGCTCTCACATTCTAATCATTGCACCTCCAAACATTCCTGCATTAACACGGGAGCTTTGGGGAGACACCTCATATCCAAACCATAACAAATACCATAACAAACCATAACAAATATCCTACTTGCACCAAGGCGTTGCTGAATAGACTTCAGGTTTTTATCAATATGACCAGTTCCTTGATTCAGGTGATGAGTAAAGGATGAGAGGAAAGAAATATTCATTCCAATGTATGTTCTCTTTTAGAGAAGTAGAAAGTTTCCTTTTTTATATATTTGATAACAAGAAATAAGCTTTCTATTATAACAATAACAAAAGTGAATTTTTGCCATCCTTAAAACATAAGGAAATATTCACAAGAGAACAAAAGCAGCAACTTTCAGAATAAAGTATCAACAAACATTTTTATAATACTAAAGTATGTTTAAAAAGATGTCCCCAAATCTCTCAATTTTAGTAGACTCAGACTTGCTAAGTCAGCCCATAAAAGTCTTACATTAACCTAAATAGTTAAATATATCATACTTTTCAATTCTGATTAGAGTTTTGCTTTGTGGCCATTTGCAAAGTGCCCATCATGTTGTTTGTAATAAAAACAATATCAAAGGATCATCAAGCATTAATGGGGTAGAAATTATTTTTGAAAGAAATTATTTTATTAATATGACTAAAAGCACATTTAATCACTATTTATAATACTTACAAAATAACAGAATGAATAATATACGTCATTTGTTTAGAATGCCAAATAATGTTTTCAAAATAAAATTCATCATAGAAATAAAAGTTGTCAATCTTCAGATACAATTTGTATAGTATTCTGAAGATGATTTTTACTATTGAGAATATCTAAGTAAATGAAATTTATAAAATATATGACTAATAAACTGGGCATTTTCAGTGGCAATTAGCAAAGCTTAAAATGAGATATGTAATGCTCCTATAAATTGATGGCTTTATTTTCTCTCCTCTGAATCAATAAATGCAAACAAATGAACTATAAAAATGGGAAATAAAATAATCTCATTTTAGAAGGACAATTTATTTAAAAACTCACAATTTAAATATCATCTCTTCATTTAAAGAGCAGAACTTCTGAAAGTCCATTTTATGATTTTGTTTTTTATCTAATATAAAAGTCAATTAGCTGTCCAATCTCATAGAGGCAAGTGTCCTCAACATTGAGGAAATAGATGGAATGGCAAAATCTTGATTCATGTCTAATAATTTTACAGTATTTCTTAGGTTAGATAGTTTATAAATATTTTCTAATCAACTTAATGAAGTGTTGAATTAAAATCTCCTTAAAACATAAAAATATATTTAGTTGATCCTTTAAAAAATGTTAAACTGATCAGAAGTTGAATGGTATAAAAAATCAAATTTATGATAAAACAGATATTGGCTCAAATCCTAGTTACTTTACTTGCCAACATTTTGATTTTTCAGCAGATTACTTCATTATACACATTTTCTTCATCATTAAGGGACAGGCTCTCTTGCAATGTTGCAGAACCTTAATAGAAAATATTTTTAATGCAAGTACCTCTGTGGAATCCAGAGGTCAGTCAGTAATTAATAACAATTGAACACATGTTAGTTTGTTAATCAGGGAAATGTTTGTGGAAGAAATACACCTAATAATAAAAGGGATAGTATATTAGGATTCTTAAGAGAAACAGAAAAATGATATGGATGTTATAGAAAAATATATTTCATAAGAAAATGGCTCATGGTTTTATGAAGTCCCCCAAGTCTGGTATGTCATATGAACTAATGATTTTGAGATCCAAGAGAGCTGATGATGAAATTCTAGTTCAAAGACTGGCATCTCAGATGTCCAGTCAGCTTGGATGTCCAGGGAGCTTGGATGTCCTCCACTAGGAGAACCAATGGTGCAGTTGAAGTACAAATGAAATCTGTTGGAATTTTTTTCAGGGGAGGGATGATGACTTTGTTCTATTCAGGCCTCCAACAGATTAGATAAGGCCCATCAAATTATAGAAAGCAATCTGTTTTACTCTATCAATAAAAATGGTCATTTCATCAAATATGCCTCACATCAACATTTGGAATAGTGTTTCATCAAGTATCTGGGCTCCCTGTAGCTCAGTCAACTTGACACATAAAATTAAACATCACAGATGGCATGGACCACATCAAAAAATTGGTAAGCCACATTTGTTTCACTATAAGTAGGCAGAAGGGCAAATAAGGACACATAATGAAACTAGGACTTGGAGAAGCAAGCAAACAAGAAGTAAACAAAAATTGCTATATGGCATAGTTCAGAATTCAGTAACCATTTCCATTCTTTGACCTCTAATACACACACAAATACACACAAACGCACATGCGTGCATACACATATGCACATACACATGAATTATTTTTGAGTTCATTGAAAAATGCATTGGAAACTTATTATTATAGCAAATTTTCAGTGAGTCTCCACTAAATATAAATTACAGTTTTAGGCACTTGGCGTACAATATTGAGTGTTCCAGAAAATATCCCTCATATCTCTTATCTTATAAATGGGAGAAGAAAATAAAGAAATGAATACATGCATATGTGATAAACAAAGGCCAAAACTAAGCAAATGAGGTCAAACTTAGTTGAAACTATAGAAGATCAAAGTAAACAGAACAGTAAAAGTTATAGAGAGCAGAATGGCAGCCCCTCACAACACTTTTTTGTGTTTGGAGCAAAGGGGAAAGAAACACAAGAAGGACTGAGGTGATGAGCATTGCTAGTGTAAAGCTGAGATTGATGGTAACAATGCATGTTGATGATGGGAAGATAAAGCATATTGTATTCATTGCTATAGGAGGAAAAGTTAGAATTTTAAAAGAAAGAAAATATGAAGTCTACTTTTATATCATGTAATAAGATTAATGCAATGTTATTTAGCCTTTGTAGAGCTTTAGAGTAAGGAATAATTGTTATTTAAGTTTTATGAGTGGATTTTAAAGACTTCGTCCCAGTAATTTCATTATTTGGTATCAAACTCATTGATATAATAGAGAAAGTTAAAGCATTTATATTATACTTCTCAAAACAGTACAACTTTAATAAAATGATATGTAGAAATTTCTAACACTTTCTACTATTCTTAAAATTTTTGAAATATGAAAAATCATCTATTCCTTTACTACAGAATTCTCTTATTTGCTTTACTATTAATTTTCTGTCTCTATATCACAACTCATCCTTTATATATATAAATATACTTAGATTAATTAGTCAGTTGAAACTTGAATTTCTTAAATTTTAGTAATTAAAGTGTACCTTCGTCTGGAGAGTGTTGGTAATTTCTTTATACACCTGAGAATCAATACCTGTCTAATCACTGGAGAAAGTAGTCTATTTTATATTCTCGCTTTACATATGACAGTTTAGTTGGTTCATGGCATTTTATTCATCTGGGCAGTAGCTGCTCAGAATTCTTGACAAGAATTCTTTTCTAAGTCATAAAATATAAGAAAATAAAATGTAAAAAGTGGAAATAAAAATTATAATGTAAACTACATCATCCTTTGATAGTGGGTTCATTTGTTTATGTTTTTGTTGATGAACATTGGAGAAGAAAATTCAGTCTCATTTTCAATATAATGATAATTCCTACTTGTCTGATTGGGCTTCTTAAGTGTCTACTCAAACAAGGATGTGAACATTTTTATAGAAGCTAATTGTATTGATACTATTACTAATATTATTATTGTTTTTTGAATTTTTATAAATGCAAAATATCAGAGAACATAATTGAACTTCTTCTGGTATCATAAAATCATAAGTCTTTTCACTTAAAATATGTCTTTAATATCTAGAATCATTTTAACAATTTGAAATCAAGGTATTGATTAAAAAGCCATAAATATTTGTATTAATATCATTAAATGAATGAAAAATAATATGTGTCATTTATGTTTTACACTGATATATTTTGTTTGTAGTCAGTGAGCACAATTATTAACAATGTAGTTTTTTTTTTCAAGCAAGGGAGTGCTAAAACTAGATGCTATTATCATAAATACAATAATCTATTTAAAAAGTGTAAATTGTTGAATGGAAGTAAGAAACATTGAATGCAAGAAAAGAAAGTAAGAAAACATTTTTATTTGTAATAAAATAATTTTCATGTTCCATGAAATATATATTAAGTTAAATAACTGAAGAAAAATAAGACTGATATATCTAAAGTTCTATGTATTAGAAATTATATCAAATAAAAAATTCTATAAACAGTCATTTCTAGGCTTCTATAAAAAGCTGTTTTTATCATAACATTTTAAAAGGAGTATAGCTATATAAATAAAAGCATATGATCATAAATAATAAATTTTATTAAAATAAATATATATGGTACAAAAACATTTAATTAAGAATGAATTAAAATTAGCATAATGCTGATTAAAATTTTTTTAACAAAATTTTAATATTTTTGATGTAATAAAATAAGCACAAACAACTTTAAAGAACATGTTTCAGTATCCGATAATAAGAATATTTGTCATTTGAAGACAGTTCACAAACTACTGTAAATAATAATACATGCAGAGCTAAATTTGAATATATAATAAAGTCCATATGATTTTCCCACTACTCAATATGATTTTTAAAAGAGAAGTAACACAAATGGGAGAGTGAGTTTCATTGATCAGAAGAAAAATATTATTAAAAAAATCAAGGTTTAAATTTTATAAATGTTAGAGTCAATCATAGTTATTACAGACAAAGGGTAAAAAATGAGGCCATTAGGACACTCTCTTAAAACAAGATTGCACATTACACCCACCTTTCTCCTGGCCTGTCAGATTTTTAAATAGATGTAATGATACCATTTCCGTTATCACCTTTGAATCTTCATACTCTCTAACAGATCTGCAATCTGAAATTTCAAAACCTTATGCTAAAGTGAGATCCTTTTCACAAATCCTTTAATTTCGCATTGTATATCCATTCAAGTAATCCCTGTTCCTTTTTAAAATAAACAACTTGCAAAGTCGATAGCCAGCAAATAAGATTGTCTTAATGACAACAATGACAAATTCAAAGAACAACAGTATTTGCATCACTAATTTCACTTAACCATTCACTTTTTAAATGATATCATGACGGTTTCTAAAGTTGGCAGAGTAAAAACAATGTTGAGGTCAGCTGACCATTGTGTTCAGCCTTGGTTTTCTCTTTAGTAAAAAGGTGATAATTCTTTTTTTTTTGGTACTGGAGATTGAACTCAGGCGCACTCGACCACTGAGCCACATCCCCAGCCCTGTTTTGTGTTTTATGTAGAGACAGGATCTCACTGAGTTGCTTAGCGCCTCCCGGTTGCTAAGGCTGGCTTTGAACTCGCGATCCTGTCTCAGCCTCCCTAAGTGCTGGAATTACAGGCTTGCGCCACCGTGCAATAATTCTTTTCTTGCAAGATTGGTGTGATCAATAGATAATATAATACATGTTGAATAACAAACATAATGCATGGCATATAGTTGAGCATCAACCCATGGTATTTTTTTCTAAAGCCACATCACCTTCACCACTAGAGAATAGAACACAGTAACTGTTAGCTAGTGTGATATCTCCTAAATACATGAAGTATCTGTTATGTTCAGAAAAATAAGTCACATCTAAGAAAATTGGCATGTAACTAAAGCCCACTCATTTATTATAAATAATTTTGTACAAAATATGGTTGGAACATTTGACAGTGTAGGAAAAGTGTTAACAAAACCCTTTCCCATGCTGCATGAGAAAATGAACTTTGTTCCTGTTCCCTTGGAAACCAAACATAAGTAAAAATGCAAACTAAATTGCTATAATTTAAAACATGACCTCTGTTTTGTGCTACATCTGGCCTGGGAAAACTAGAAAAACTTGATATATACAAACTATTTTATTCATCCCTGAGTGCAGTGACTGTTGTAACTTTCCATGCCTCTTGTAAATACCTTGAATGCTGTACCTATAGAAACATTGCAAGAGATTTTGACACATATGATGCTGTTTTGATCTATTTCAAGAACTCTTAAAAACAAAGAATGGCTGACATTGTCCTGCTAAGGAGGGATAGTTCATGTTGCAAATCATTCTGATTAGACTGATGTAAAGACTGTCTTACTGTTGAGTCTGAATATTTAGCAGAGTCTTAAATTTAAAAAAGAAAGAGAAAAAATAAACTTGGCAAGCATTACAGATAACAATTGCAAAGAACTCCAAAAATACTACATTTAGACTTAAATTGGTTAAAAAGCACTGAAGAGTACATTTTTTAAAAATCCTTGTTTATCTTATTTTACCTGACCCTTTCTTTCCTTTTTTTCTTTTTTCTTGTTTTGCAACAGATTCCACTTACTTTTATTCTAGAATGATCTAAATCCATTAAAATATGAGAATCAATCTAGCTCTGCATATTTTTTCATTGATCAATGCTTAAAAGGAGAAAAATAAGTATTTCTAATTGTGTATCAGAAAGAGCATTAACTTCATTATCTACATATTAAATATTTAAGGAGAAAACTATTTTATAAATTTATCAATTTCAAAAACAATATTAAAATGTAAATGTGGATTTTATTGTAACTTTCATGACATATTATTCTTTTTATATTCTCTTCTCAGAAAACAAAAGATCAGTAAAGTCCAGTATACTGTGCCGAGGACTAATAAAATTAAAAAGATAGGAAGATATATTGTTCAATATTAAGTAGGCTGTGGTATTCAACAGAGTTGCAATTAATATATCCTAAGTTAATATATCCTAAAATCATATAATGTTATATGATTTATAACATTATATATAACATGCTGATTTTTTATATATATAAATATGAAGTCAACATTTTTAGTACATCATTAGAGAAGACTAAAAGAATACATATATGTAGTTACAACAAATGTAAAATTCAGCTGAGGTAGATTTGAAATGTCCCTAATATCTATGCTTTCTTCTATTTCCTTCTGCTTTGACTTTAACCTTGGTGGTGACTGTTTGTCCAATGGATCATCAGCAAAATGGTACATGAAGAGACTTAAAAAATCCTTTTGCACTGGGGCTTGCCCTGTTAGAACTCTGCTGCCACCATGTGATAAAATCAGTTCCAACATCTTTCAAAATGAGACTGAATACAGGGAGAGGTCTTTGAGAATCTAATGTCTCTGTGAAGAAACCTGGCTACTGCTGTCTCTGTGCAGAAACCGCTGGGCATCTGTTCTGTGGTCACTGCAGGCCAAGAAGGTCAGCAGCCATGACAAAGTAGACGCAGAGCATAGGAGAGTAATGGAATCCATCAGACACCTCAGAGTCTGTCCATTGCCACATTATCTGAGTATGAAAAGAACTTCAGAGAGTAATGATCAACTTCATGTCCACATTCCAGCTCTTGTGTACATTTCTCCTCTAATACAAAAGCATCACAAGTGATAGTGGAAAGCATATTTCCCGATTTTACCATGCTATCCAACCAGTCATGGGCCAGAGTCCACCTAAATTGATATCCATATGCACCTCTTTAAACCATATTTAACTTGCACATAGTAAAACCTTGCTTCCACCTTTCCTCACATAACATGTATACTGAACACGCATTAACACCATCTCCAAAAGTGAACACACGAAGTCCTTACTCCATCTTAGTGTGATATATAGTTCACACTATACTTCGGATATCTCTAAGTGAAATACAGATATATCAAATTAACCACAGTTAGAACATTTATATAGGAAAATGAAAGAATGTAAAAAGGAGAATTTGTAGTCATACCCACATGTAAAATATTGAGCTAACATTTTCAGTTTAATGATTTCATAGAACTGGAAAATTGCTCATAACTATTATAATCTCTACTTCACAGGAACATGGTATAACAATGTATCATATAAATTATATCCTCCATAATTATTGGGGTAGCTGATAATTAGATAATTAGAAAAAGAATCTCCAACCAGTCACCCAGCGAATACAAGTCTTCCAGTTTGCACAGAGAAATAAGAAATAGGATTATATAGCATGGCCATTATATAGCCTGTTGTTTTTCTGTGGGTGCGCAGAAAGCAACTGGCAAGGTGCCAGAGGTACACACAGTTCAAAAAAATACAAAAATTGGAACAAATTTAAGAAGAATGAGGAAATGCTGGAACTCATTTAGTATCTTTTCATATGCTGGACTCTTTGATGGAAACTGCATGCATTACTCAGGTCCCCCTTCTTGACTTACATCTCTGGTTATAAGTAGTACTCTTGACTGACAGATCTCAGTATCAGTCATTTCTGGGAATTTTCCCAAACTGAAGAGAGTCATTTTGTCAAAAGTCATACACTGATTCCAGGGACAATCTTCATTCAATGACCTGTCTGTAGGAAAATATAGGTCTATGGTCCCTTCATTCAAACCTAGAATGACTCCAAAAGACTTAGATGTCTTGAGAGGTTGACTGAGTATCACAACCCACCTTCTCCCTTTGTCTAGTCTTGCTTCCTTCTATGCATGCTCATCTCCATCCTAGGGCTTGGTTCCAGGAGTTTTAATTAGTGCCAGAACAGGAATCTAAATAATTAGTACTAAATGGGAGGTAGGAGGTGGGTTTCTCTTAAAATGGTATAACATGGTATAACAATGTTATTTGTTTGAAAAATCATTACTAGGAGATATGGGAGCCATAGCATGCCAGGGGATCTATTACAACTTCTGCATTTCATGACCTGGTATGATAAACCAAAAGAAATACATGCCTTGGTGCAGGAGTTAGCAAACTATTAGCCCACCACCAGTTGTTTAAAAATATATATATTCTACTGAGACACAACTTTGGCTTGTCTATAACTGCTAATATGCTACACTATATTGTAGTAGTTGTTACAGAAACTATGCTTGCAGAGTTTAAATTATTCATTGTCCAGTTCTTCACAGAACAACTATCTGGAACTATGTATTAGCGAATGAAATTTAGCTAACTTTTGAGGAATATACCAGAAAAAAGATTATAAGGATAATAAAATCAGATAGATTTTGCTGGGCTTAATTGATAGGTGAGAGAGAGATAATCCAAAACTAATCAATTAAAAGCTATGTGTGAAAGCCAGAGGAACTTTTTTGGCAGTATACAAAGAATGTCAGTCCTTTGTTGATGGAGAAATTAGTAGGCGCAGGAGCAGGATCAAAATCAAATTTTAAGGAGTAGCAGAATACCAGAAAGCATTTTATCCTTACCCCAAGGAGATCTTCTTTACCAAGATGAGGGCCCTTAATGGAAAATAATGAAGCCATCAGAATGAGATGAAGATATTTAGGTTGATGCACTTTTTAAAATCTTGAATTTTTGTATGCCGCAAACCCTCTAAGCCTACAGAAGAGTTTCTTCCTTCTTCTAAGGCACATTAAGAGGATGAAGTCATCTTTATTGTGCAAAATAGCACACCACATTCTATCAGATCTGCTCTCACTTTCCTTTCTGACTTCTATATTAGTACTTAAAATTAAATCATAGCAATAGCAAGTAGAGAAAGCACATGGCCTATAAAGAAGATAAAGAGTATTACTCCCAAAGAAACTGCAGCACCTAATCAACTTAGGCCAGAAGGAGTCAGGACATTACATACAGAACTATATTCCAAGTGTGCTAAAGATGTGGAACATAAAGCTATAAAAAGAGAAGAGCTTATTGTCATGGCAGTGTTCTCTTAAGATGCAGGTCCACTATTCTGGCAAAGACCCTGGGAATTATACAAAGACACTGAAAATATTTCTTCTAGACACTTTGTTAAATGAAGTAGAAATTCTAGAGAATTGGGCATGCTAGAATGACTATCCTATATAAGTCTAGAGATGCAATTAATGACTATTTCTGTGGAAATGCTACAAGATGCTATACATTCTCTCAAAAAACCAGAATAAAGGTAAAGAAAAAAGAAAGAAATCTGCCCTTGAGTAGCAGATTACGTTGAATCTTGATGTTGGCTCTTCTTTTTGCTCAGAGCTAACAGTAAAAAACATCTGAATAACTGACAACAATGGAATAATAAGATTATAAAGTAATGGCTGGGCATGGTGACACAAACCTCTAATACCAGTGACTAAAGAGGCTGAGGTAGAAAGATCACAAGTTCAAGGCCAGCCTCAGCAAAGCAAAGCCCCACGTAACTTGGCAAGACACTGTCTCAAAATAAATAAACAATAAAAATAAAATAAAGGGCTGGGGATGAAGTTCAGTGGTAAATCAACCTGGATTTAAATCCAAGTTACCCCCCCCCCATAAAAAATAATAGAGACAGGTGTAAGTGATCAAATATCAGAAGAAATGACTCACAGTATCTTATGCATCACAGGGTCAAAGTGGCAGCTGATCTGAGAAGTGCTTTGAACATGATCAGTAAAACCATTTCCCCTCATGGGAACTTATGGAAAAGTATTTGAGTGCACATAAGAAAAAAATAAGAGAGATCCCCAAACATTTCCTAGGGCTTATGAATAGAGAGACCAAACTGGTTTGAACTAAAGATGCAAAATTTAATTTTGAGGTACATATTGGTGAGTGTTCTGCTCTCTGTAAGATAGAATCTGAGAAGAAACTACTCAACCTCTAGAAGGTGCACTTTGGGAAGGGAATTCTATAATCTCAGATAATCAGAGAATAGTGCTAAGTGGTACATGGTCTTCCTGTGTTAGTAAACTTTTTTTTTTTGGTACCAGGGATTGAACTCCGGAGTACTCGGCCACTGAGCCACATCCCCAGCCCTAGTTTGCATTTTATGTAGAGACAGAGTCTCACTGAGTTGCTTAGCGCCTCGCCATTGCTGAGGCTGGTTTTGAACTCGCGATTCTCCTGTCTCAGCCTCCCTAAGTGCTGGGATTACAGGCGTGCACCACTGCACCTGACTGTTAGTCAGCTTTGTATCACTTTAATCAAAATACCTGACATAAACAATTTAAAGGAGCAAACGTTTATTTTGGCTTCACAGTTTCTGAAATTTCAGGCCGTAGTCAGCTGATTCCATTGCTTTGGGCCTGAGATGAGGCAGAAGATTGTAGCAGCAGGGCGTCGAAAAACAAAGCTGTTTACCTCATGGCAGCTATGAAGGAGAGAGAGGGAGGGAGTGGGGAAGGGTTTGGGGACAAGACATAGTCTCTAAGGGCGCATCTCCAAGGACTCATTCCATCTAAATAAGTTCCACATCCTAGAGTTTTCATCCCTTCCCAATAATCCATTCAGATTCTGAAATTATCTATGGATTAATCCACAGATAAGGTCAGCGCCCTCATGATCCAATCATTTCCCCAAAATATCACCTCTGAACACTGCTGCATTGGAAACCAAGCAAAACACCTGAGCCTTTGCAGAATATTCGAGTTCCAAACAATAACATTCCAGCTTTTCCTCTCAAAGACTCATTTCCATCTCCTAGTGCAAAATGCACTTTGTCTACAAGAGTTCCCAAAATCTCAACAGTTCTGGCATTTATCAAAAGTCCAAGTCTAAAGTGTCTTCTGAGACTGAAGTAAGTTAGATGTGATGCTCTGTAAAAATAAAAATGCAAATTACATGACCACAGTAGGGTAAACTTTAAATCTGTAGCTTCACGTCCAGCACCTGGGAAATGTGGGGATGAGATGTGGTCACCAACGGACTTCTCCAACCACCCCTCTATCACCTTGCCGCTTGCTGCCCATGTGACCTCATTCTTGGGCTGGATCTCCTCACTGCCTGAAGCTTTCCTTGCCATACATTTCATATTTCTGGTAGCTCTAACTTCCTAGGATCTCCACTGCAGCTTCAACTTCATTCTACAGCTCCATAATCACCCTGTCAAATGCAGACTTTGACCATGATGCTTCTCATTGGCACATTTCCCTTCAAAGGCATAGGAAAAGGAATGATTTACAGGATCTTAAAAGCCAAAGTCAAAGGCAGAATTTCTGTTGCCCTTCTTTAATAATAACAATGATGGAGAAGAGAAACACTGACTTCGAAATTACTTTATACCTGCCCTATCTCCATTGGCTCTGGAGAGATCAAAAATATCTCCTTCACTATATATCACTGACATATTTGTTTCAATTAGGTGGTATATTTTCTTGTACAATAAACATATCTAATCCTTAACTACTGTTTTTGAAATTATCTAGTCTATTCTTAAAACTGTTCTCTGCCAACTGGATTTTAGGAACTATATATGAATTTCCAATAATTCTTTGGATTTTGACTAGACTTGCATTTAGTTTATAGGTTAACTCTGACAAAAATGCATTATTAAAGCCAGGTGCGGTGGCACATGTCTGTAATCCCAGCACTTTGGGAGGCTGAGACAGGAGAATTGCGAGTTTAAAGCTAGCCAGCCTCAGCAATGGCAAGAGGCAACTCAGTGAGACCCTGTCTCTACATAAAACACAAAATAGGGATGGGAATGTGGCCTAGTGGTTGAGTACCCCCGAGTTCAATCCCCAATACCCCTCAAAAATGCATTATTGTGATAGTAAAACTTGCCCATGAACATAATTTATATTTCCAGTTGTGAATTTAAATAGAAAATTAGACTCCTTATATTCTGCTGAAGGAAATGTGAAATGCCACTGGCGTTAAGCAGAGCAATTTGACAATATCAAGAATATTTGAGTTTAGTTGTTTTAAATACCTCATAGAAACAGATAATAGAATGGCATTTACTAGGTTCTAGGGGCAGGCAAGACAGTAAGTTTCAGTTTAATGGGTATAAAATTTCAGTTAGGTAAGATGAATAAATACTAGAGATCTGTTGTACAGCACATTGCCTATAGTTAATATTGTAGTGTGCACCTAAAAATGTGTTAAGAACCAGCTGGGCACAGTGGCACACACCTATAATCCCAGACACTCACGAGGCTGAAGCAGGAGGATTATGAGATCAAAGCCAGTCTCAGGAAAAGCAAGACACTAGGCAACTGAGTGAGATCTTGTCTCTAACTAAAATACAAAATAGAGCTGGGGGTACGGCTCAGTGGTTGAGTGCCCCTGAGTTCAATCCCTGGTAACCCCCCACCAAAAAAAATATTGTTAAGAACTGGGCATGGCGGTACATGCCTGTAATCCCAGCAGTTTAGGAGACTGAGGCAGAAGGATCACAAGTTCAAAGTCAGTTTCAGTAAGTTAATGATACCAACCAATTTCATGAGACACTGTCTCAAAATAAAATACAAAAAAGCCTAGGGATGTGGCTCAGTGGTTAAGCTCCCTGGATTCATTCCTGGTATCAAAAAAATTAAATTATTCAGAGGGTAGATCTCATATTAACTTTTCTTACTATATTAAAGTTAATTGATATAATGATTAATAATTAATTTTTAAAAGTTGAAGATGTGAAAACATCACCTAGGATATCTAGCATGTATGTACAAGAGTCAGATAAGAGGACTTCCAATGCAAAGGACTTTTTTACTTGACACTCATCCTATTTAAACTGTAGCATATTTATCAAAAATTGAATAGTTTTGCTGAATAAAATTTTTTCATTTAAAAATATTATTTATATTTTTCAAAGTTTTGATGTTTTCCAATATTTCCAATTCTTCTGACAAATATAAATTCCAGTTTGCACAAAAGTCCTAATTTATACCTGTTGTTCCAGTATCCCATCTGGTTCATCATTTATCTCCGAAATAAATGTCTCAGTTTGGACAATATATTATGTAGTAAACTTATGTATAATCAGGAAGTATTTCATAGGGGATTTTTATACATCATTCACACCAGAAGAATTTTTAGCTTTGTAATAAGGAGATGTAATTTAAACTCTCCAAAAACTTCAGTCTCTACTTCATATAATTCACTTCGGCAAGAAAATTAAATATTATATAAAATATTTGTACTAGACATAGTGTTATGCAAATGTTAAGTGCTGTATGAAACTTATGTGAAGCCAATAGTCTAGGACTTTAAATCTTGAGAATTCTGAAGATTAATGTCAATCATTTTTGTAAAGTTTGCACACCAGTAATGAAATCAAGTTATAAATTTAGAGTTAAACAATAAATTTACACAGAATAAGAAGTTACAGCCAAGAACATATTACTGTGTAGGCACTTGAAGAATGCACCAAAGGCTTCCTAGAGAATGTAATTTTTAAGTTATCTACACAAAAATAAATGCCCCCCAAATTTTCTGATACTTGTTAAATGAGAACCATAGCTTCTTTTCTAATACAAAACAACGTAATTATCAAAATTCTATATCAGCAGTCAATTCAAACATCCCTAATGATGCTACCAAGCATCTCCCAATGACTCACTCTCTAATTAGTTCCTAACCCATGTGTCCTGATAAATTTCATGTGTTTAGTCAGGATCCTCCAAGGAAATGAAATCCACAGGATATGTGTGTGTGTGTGTGTGTGTGTGTGTGTGTGTGTATGAAATCAACAGGGTGTATGTATATATATATGTGTGTGTGTGTGTGTGTGTGTGTGTGTGTGTGTATAAAAATCATATATATATCACATTATTATTTTTATAAGTATTGGGTGTATATATACATATATCATGTATGTATGATTTTTCATAAGTATTGGCCTATATAATTATGGAGGGTTAGAAGGCCCACAATGTATCATGTGTGAGCTAGAGAACCAAGAGACCTGGTCATGTAATTCAGTTCAAATGTGGAGGTCTGGGAATCTGAGGGCCAGGGATGTAAGTCCCAATATGATTTTGAAGACCAAGAACTAAGACTTCCACTGTAATGAATAGGAGAAGACAGATATCCCATCTCCAGTAGGAAAATATGAATTTTTCCTTCCCTTTGTCTTTTCATTTTATTCAGGCTTTCAATGGCTTAGATGAGGCCTATCCACACTGGGGACAGTCCTCTGTTTTACTCATTTTACCAGGAGATTGAGGAAGGAGGATTGCAAGTTCAAAGCCAGTTTCAGTAAGCTAGTGAGATCCCAAACAATTAATGAGATCTTGTCTCAAAATAAAATATAAAAAGGGACAGGGATGTGGCTCAGTGATTAAGTACCCCTAGATTCAATACTCACTACCAAAAAAATTTAAATTGTTCAATTTAATCCATTTTACCAATTCAAATGTTAATCTCCTCTAGAAACAATCTCACAGATAAACCAAGAAGTAATGTTTTATCAGCTATTTGGCATCCCTTAATACAGTCAATCTGACACATAAAATTAACAAACATGCTGAGTGAAGTAGATTGTCCTCTATAATGTAGATGAGATACATCCAATCACTTGAAGGCCAAATCGAAAGAAAAACAACAACAACAACAAAAATGGTCTTTATCTAAGTAAGAGAGAATTCTACATCCCAACAGTCTTTGAATTTGAACATAGGCTCTTACTGGTTCTACTGCAATTTTTAGCCTTCAGATTCAAACTGGAATGGCTCTCATGATTTTGGATTGGTTAGCCTCTATACTCAGATGAGACAATTCCTTATAAGAATAATAATTATAAGTGCATATATACACACACTTATATATAGTACATATAACATACTATATTATATAATAATTGGTTTTGTTTCTCTGGAGAACAGTGTTTGATACAGAATTTGGTACTAAGTATTCTAGAGGAACAGAATCTTAACAAATTTTCTATATTGGTCCTTTGGCTTACAGTTAGATTTATAGACATTAATGACTATTTCTAATGATCAAGAAAGAACTAAGATTCCATGCACTGGTATGATCTGACAATAAAAATACATAAAATATCACCAGTGAATACACCTAACCAAGCACTTATAAGAAGCCAGGTTTTTGGGTGACCATGTATATAACACTCTCAAACTGTAAAAAGAGTGGGTATAATGAGAACTATTGATGTTTCTGGACAAAATATGAAAAAGATGAGCTAGGGGGTTCAAATTCCCAGCTCAAATAACATAAAAATGATGAAGAAGCTTCTGTATGTCTTAAAAGGAACTAAGATCACCTGTAACCACAAGACTGAGATTGCTGAAAACCAAAACCAGGATCTCATCATGTCATTGAATTTCAATGCAAATTAAATCCCCAGCCTTGCAAAGTTTTTGTTGTTAATGTAAGGACACTGATTGGGAAGGAATGGGATCCTGAAATTAAAATGGAGACTTGTGGGAAGACACTGATGGACCTGCTAATACAAATTCTGATGAATCTTTTTTGCCATATAAACAACCTCTCCACCAGCATTTGAGGGGATTAATTTCACATTGCTTGAGAAAATTGTAATGGTCTCTCCTAAGTCAATTGCCTTCCAGACAGTGCCAATGACTTCCAGGTATCCATCTTCCTTCAAATCTCTTTGCATCTTGGCCCATAACTAGACTCTAGGTATAACCAGCTCCTAAGGTTAGGTGCAAAGTGTGATAAATGAAGTGTGCTATACTCCAAAAGAACTATATGTTTACAAATTTATACAGGCATAAATAATGGGGAACTTATGTGGGAATGGATAGGAGCACAGGGTGATGATGAAACAGCCACAAAGTGGAATAAGATAAAGTTTATTGACATGAGCTCACTGAACATAGATGCTACATTTAATGTTGTAGCTTGGGGAGTTATAAAGAGTTATAGAATTTGGTTAGTTGTCTGAAACATGAACCAAAAAGTGCTTTACAGACTGAACTGTAAATAATAGGCTTGTTTTGGTTTAATATAGAGGAAGGGCTTCAAAGAGATTGGAATATTACAGTGGATTTCATTTAGGACCTACTCACCCACAATGGCCGAGTTCAAAAGATACATCTTTCATCAATACCATGAAAAATAAATTTGTGAGGAGAGTCTTAGCATCCTTAAAAAGCTATGTGATCACTCCTTATTGTAATCCAGACCTGGAAGTGGGAACTGTAGTCACTGAATCCTGAGTGGTAGGGACCAAGTAGTGGCACATAACTGCCAAAGGCAAAGTAGGTTTAATTGCTGAAGTAGCAGAGTTGAAACAGCAATCAGAATACTCTTCCTGTGCAGACATATGAAATTGGCTAGTTGATTATGGTGTTCCTAGAAGTGAAATAGAGAGGAAGCCTATTAAATTTTTACTTATTTGTAAAAGTTCCAGGCCAAGTGAATAAAAGTCTAACTTGAATCATAAAAACAGATACTCATGGTCCACGAATCAATTCCCAAACTATATTTCATTTATAGACTTTTAATCTCTTGAATAAAGGGGAGGCTGGGTCCCTTTGAGGAAGAATGCTGGTGGGCTGCCAAAATTTTATACTGTTAATCTTTTACCTAGGCTTTCCAAAAGGTCTTTTATCAGAGTAATCTTAGACACTGGTGAAGAAATATTCATTCAAGAAAACAAATATATAACTGTGGGTCCCTAAACCCATGCTGTGGTTATTTCCCAAGTTCTGGAATGCGTAATTAGAATAAGCATACTCAACAGCCAACAGAATTCCTGCATTGTTTCCCCAACCTGTAGGCTGAGGATTGTTATGGTAGGAAAAACCAAGAGGAAGACACAGGAACTACCTGTACTACTGAGGAATGCTGATTTATTCCCTTTTTTCTCCTGATCACTAACATAAGATGTATCGATTTCATATCACTCTATTAAAGTATGGTTAATCTTATATAATAGCATTTAAGTTATGGGATTTCAAGAAGAGTAATATCACTCAAATACTTCCTCTTCTAGAGAAGTTTATAGTGTATTTTCAATTGTAGGCAGGATAGTTGTATCATGTCAGGTGGAATTATGACTTTCTTATTGTCTTAATTTAAAAACTAAATATGGTTTCAGATGTTGTATATGGGATGGGTGCTAAGTTGACAAAGAATGGACTTATGAGAGAATCCACAGTGGTGCCCATATACATTGTCAGATACTGTTCTAAATGTTTCTGCAGGGGTGTTTTTTAGATGAGAGTAACATTTAAATCAACAAGATTGAATAAATCAGATTGCCCTCCATAATGTAGGTGGATCTCAAACAATCAGACAAAAGACAGAAGAGAACAGGTTCAGCACTACCTAAGTAAGAGGGGCAAGTACTAGGGGGAGATATTGACCAAATTATATTTGTGCATGTACTAATACATCACAACAAATTCCATCACTATGTACAATATTCCAAGGTAATCAGCACCCCAGTAGAGCAGATTGTTGCTAGGAGTTGTGAGCTGCTTGGGAAAATAAAAAGTCTAAAATAATCAGTAAGAAATAAAGACAAAACTAGAGATTAGATTTAAAAAGGGGCACGTCTGATGGGTCTTCTAGCCCTGATAGGAACTGAAACTGAACAACTGAAAAAGACTCCAATTCTTTATTTAAGGCGGAGTACATCAAAGCTTTCAGTGTTTCAGGGATAAGGTTTCAGTGTAGCAGGGATCTTGAAATAAACAGGTCCTTTGGTGCTTGGCAGGTTCTGGGTGGCTGTGTTTGATCCTATTGCTGTGAGCTAAGGCAGGACACCAGCATAGTCTGGGCTTTCTCAAACCAGGGAATTTCACCCAAGTTCTTCCCAGAAAAGCAGCTTCCCTGCCTTTATAGCTCAAGCAAACCCATAATTTATACATGGCTCTCAACAATACAATTATAATGCACCAATAAAATGGTGGGGGGGGGGATAATTCTTCTACCTGATAGCTTTTAATCTGAAGTGTCAGCTGTTTCTGCCTGAGGGCATTTAGTAGGATAGCACCTCTTCCTTGTTCTATGGCAGCTTATGGCCTTTGGACTCACATTGAGATATAACTATGCAGATTTTGGAGTTCTCAACTTCAAAAATTATATGGGCCAATTTTTAAAATCTCTTTGGATAAAAGATAGATAGATAGTAGATAAATAGATCAATAGACTGATAGATAATAGAATGTATGTCTCTGAAGAACCTGCATAGATATACCACGCCTCTAAATGTTCCTGTTACAGATCAAACATTTTCTAGGCTTCCACCTTGGTGGCTCACATTATGCAAAATTTATCATTTTTACTCAGTATGGGAAATAAAATTTAAAAATTCATTTTCAGTCAATTAATACTAGTGATTCAATTTGTAGAATAAAATATAAAATATTTAAAGAAAAGCAGAGATAAAGTCAAATAGTATAAATGTTGTCAAAAATGACTTATTAGAAAAATAAAACCTAACTTAGCCTATTTGCTTTTATCTCATTTTGGTTTTGTTTTTCTAATGAGTCACTTTGGGCAAGATTTTATATCATTTCATATTATTTCTACTTTTCTATATTTGAAATATTTAAAATATCAACTTAATGTAAAATGAATAACTCCCAGAATAACTGTATGATGCATTAGAAAAATATGTTGAAAATAAAAGTATTTCTTATATGTATATACATTGGATCACTGTATATGTAGATAGATAATAGAATCTGATGTATTGAAACTATAATAAAAATCACTATATATCTATCAAAATTGTGAAAATTAAAAATTGTGACAATGACTAATGCAGGCAAGGATGTGGACAATAATTCCTGTCACTGTGAGGAGTGGGAAACAGCACAGCCATTCAGGAAAATAGATTGAGAATTTCTTATAAAATTAATCTCTACTAATCCTTTCTATAGACTCTGACAGAGCAAAAGTTTTTCATTTTGATGAAGTCTAAATTTATCATTATTTTTTCTCTCGTAAGTCTTGATTTTGATGTCAAGAGTAAGAACACTTTTCTAATCCTTGTTCCCGAAGATTTTTTCTAATTGTATTTTTATATTCAAGACAACCCCATTTTTCATAAATTCTAATATGGTATGAGTTTAGTTTAAAATTAAATTTTTTGTCTACCACTGTCTTGTGGTTGTTTCATCTCCATACTTCAGAAAGGCCATAATTTCTTCTTTGGTTCTATAAATGGGTTTTCTACCATGATCCCTCCATGTTACCATCTTTTTAAAAATACCTCACTGCTTTGACTCCTGAGCTATGTATTTTAGTTTAAAATCAGACACAGTATTTTCTTGTACAGCATCTTCTTTTTCAATAAAATTCAAACAATTTTAAATCTCTGCCTTCCCATATAAATTTTAGAATAATCTTGTCTATGTCTACAAAATCTCTCTGGGATTTTGATAGTAATTTCACACATCCTGTAGATCAATTTGGGGAAAACTGATATCTTTATTATATTGAATCTTCAAATCTGAAGTCATAATATGTCCCTCTATTTAGATATTTTTTGATTTCTTCCAGAAGGGTTTTATAATATTTGCCATACAGATCTTCAACATTTTTGTTGGATTTATGGAGAAGTATTTTATTTGAAGCCATTGTAAATTGCATTGTAATTTTAAATTTTACTCTCCATATTTCCATTGTTAATGTAGTTTATATTGAAACATAATTTTGGTCAAAAAATAAATAAGACCCAGACCATACAAGTTTCTTTCATAATCTATCTACAAATGTGCAAAGTTTGCTTTAGGCAGTGGAATTGACAGAAACACAATGGTGAATATATTACTCCATTTAGTGAAGACAAGTAACCCCTAAGGGTAGTAATGGACATAGCTGGGTAGTTCCTGGGTTTCCAAAATCAATGGGTTACAGTTTACTTTAAAACTCTTATTCTAGCTGGGTGTGTTGGCGCGTGCCTTCAATCCCAGCATTTTGGGAGGCTGAAACAGGAGAATCGTGAGTTCAAAGCTAGCCTCAGCAACCGGGAGGCACTAAGCAATTCAGTGAGACCCTGTCTCTACATACAACACAAAATAGGGCTGGGGATATGGCTCAGTGGTCGAGTACCCCTGAGTTCAATCCCTGCTACCAAAAAGAAAACCTCTTATTCTAGCAAAGAACTTGCATATTTAGTACAACTAGGCATAAACAATATGTAAGTTCCTCAGAACAATATTCAAGAATACCATACACTAGATATAAAATAACACTCACATATCTTACATGAATTTGGGATAATCAACATAGCTTATCTCTGCTATGTTGATTAGAATTAGCTCAGAAATTTGTAGGGAAGTTTTTATACTGAGGAAACCTCAACAATTTCAATGCTGTGAGGCTAAAAGTAGGGCTGGTAAGCTGCTCTTTCTCATACACTATGGGAGAAACTAAATGCTATTATTTTCTAAAAGTTACCTCTTTCTACAAGTAACAGACTCTAAATGACAAGAATATTTGCTCATAAGAAACAAGAAAGCAGTCAGTGCAGACAAGACATGTATGGATGCAAGACTGAAAATGTGGCTACTCTATTTCAAAGCTCCAAAAAGAGAGGAATCTTATTTCTCCACACTTGAACCTATACTGGTATCATGACCTGCGTTGTCTAAAAGAATGTGGAAAAACTTAATTGGAGCATTAGATTCTGCAGATTTGAAGCTACTACTCCTGTTTCTCTGGAATAACACTCTGAGACTGCAAAGCAAAAAGCTTGGTCTAATCTATTAGAGCATGAGAAGCCACAGATAGCAAAACCAAGCATCCCCAGCTGACAGCCACATGAACTGCCGTGAGTAGAGACGTTTGGACCTTCCAAAGTACATCTTTACAAATGAGCCCAGGGAAAACTGTTAGGGGTATTAATCACACAACACAATGAACTGTGAGAAGTAATAAATTATTATTGTTTTAAACCAATGAATTGTGGGGTGGTTTGTTACATAGCAATTAATACCTAATACACAATATTTATTTTGTATATTTAAAGATAAGATTCAAAGATACTTAAAAATATTAAAATATCAGATTGAGAGTGTAGGAGCTAGTAATAATAATGTTTAAACTGTTCAGCTTTAGGACTCTTTGACTTTGGAACATTTCTTTTGCAGCCCTAAGATCTTGAAAGTTGAGCAGTTATATAATGTCAAAAAGTAGGACAAAAACCTTTTTTCTTTTTTATTATTTCCTAATAAATACCATACAAAGTCCTACTCAGCAAAGTAGCTATTATTAATATTGCAATGCTATAACAAACAAAATTAAAGGTAATAAAATATTTGTATTTTAATAAAACATAGTGTCACAGTCATACTAGCAACTGAAATAAAATTACTTGACTTACAGCATTAATATTTATTTTCCGTGTGAAAAGTTTAGCGCTTTAATGATATGGGTTTCAGTGTATTTTAAACACAGAAACCTCCCATATGGATATCATATGGCCATTAAACATTTAACAGTTTTATGTGCAATCATTTTGTACAAATTATGAGGTCCATAAAATTAAATTAATTAAGAGAAAACTAATAAAAGGCACCATGTTTTTGTTTTAATATTAATATGGATGCAAATATGTGGGAAATTCAGATTTATATTCATGAAATTAATTGGGGAGATGTTTAAAATCAAGGTAATGTAAGCTTATTTTAAATTTCGTCAATGTGATAGTTTTATGGGGAAATAAAATTGTGATAATTCTAGCAAAAAAATCATTGATGCCAGAAAGGTAAATGCAGCCTAGCACTTAGATATTCCTTTTTCTTTCTTTTTTTTCTGTCCAGTGGATACAAAAATTATTCTTCCATTTTCATTCAGTCAAATTCTAAGCAAGTTCAACTTCCTTTCAGACTTCACAAACTCATTACACTGTCATGACTATACCTTGAGTTTGAGTCGGAAAGGGAAAGAATGCTTATTGATGAGTTTGGAATACAAAACTGCTATTTTTACTTTCATTTCAGTACTCTCAACTCATGATAGGTTCTGAGAGGAACTGAGATTGCACAGGAAAAACATAATGCAACCCTAAAAATTGCTGCCATAGAAATGCAGAGCATTGGACAAGCTTTTGAGCATGCTTGGGCTTCCTGTGTGTGCTTCTTTCAGCTCACTACTTCCATTATGGATAGAAACTGAAACCTCACATGCTCGACTTGCATTCACACATTTGTTCATAGGCCAAGAGAGTAAAAGTATAGGTTATGCCATCTCAAGGCATATTTTTCTATTATTTTAAGAGGCTAAAAGCAAAATGAGCCACTCCAAGCCTCTGTTACAGAAAATTTCTCCTGCAGGTGACCAAAAATAAGCGGGCGGACAAAATGTTATAAATGGACAGTTGCAGTTTATGCTACAAAACCAATAACAATCTTCTACAAGAAAAGTCAAATTCATATTTATTCTCATTTCTGTACTTGTTAATAACAATTTTTTGTGCTCACTTGAAAATTCTACCAAAAAAGTTTTTTGACCTTCAAACTTCAGTCATTGTAATAAAAATCCTTTGAGTTAAAAAGGGCAAGTCTTCACAAAATAGATCTTGAAGACAATTCAAATCAACATCCTATCCATTACAAAGTACTTCACCCAAACAAAACAAAACTACTAGTGTGGTACAGTCTGAAATGGATAACATAAGATTGTATTCAGAGGCCATTTTAATGACCAAGGGCCAGAAGATATTGTGAAGACTGAATGAGAAAATATAGCATAAAGGAGGTAATGAAGGGAAAGTACTGCAATGATCATTATCCTAAATCCTAGTTTTTTCTGAAAGAAGGCCATGTAGTATTAACAACCTGCATGGCTCACAATCTGATCTACTTTCCACCTGTGCCCTACACCATACCGATAGGGTAGAGAATGTTAGAGGAAGTCTTATAGCAAAGAGAAAAAGACACCTATGCATTACTCATTGTATTATATAGATTAGGACAAAATTGAGAAATACCTATATTGTTATTTAACTTTTAAATTCCAAAATACACAAATAATAACAATATAAGCATGATTAGGAGTAAAATATGCACATATATTCAATGATGAATTTCTAGGAAATGCTATTGAAGTTTATAATGAAGCATTAAAAATGAGAACTAATGTTTATACATTAGAACATTATAAAAGACATTTTTGATATTTGAATAAATTTTACCACATTACTACACTTCATTTTTATCACATGGCAATAAATTATCATCACTGCATGGTGATGAAATAGTAACTTTTTTAATGAAAATAAAGATAGGGTGAAAGTATAAGACATATAAAATAACTATACTCAACCTAACCAAAGCTTTTATATGGAATTTTACATACAATATAAATGATGTGAATATACAGCACAAATATTACTGGATATCTACTCTTTGCCAGAGATCATATTAGCTTCTTCATACATACTTTGCTGTTAAATGCATACAATACTGATGTAATTGTTAATATCATGTTTCAAATGAAAAGAATTGAACTTCAGAATTAAGAAATATGTCTAGTTGTACCTAGAATGAGTTTCGAATTTAGGGTTTAAACACAAGCCTGAGATCTATCCTGTACCCATTATTTTAAATTTTATTTCATATTTTTCCATAGCTTCTGTATATGAGAGAAAACATTCAACTCTTGACTTTCTGAGTCTAGATTATTTCACTGAGCATAATGTTCACCAGTTCCCTCTATTTGCCAGCAAATGATGTAATTTCATTGTTCTCTATGGCTGAGTAAAACTCTGTTATGTAAATATATTTCACATTTTCTTTATTCATTTGCCTGTTGACAGGCACCTTTTCAGGTTCTCTAATTTAGGTATTGTGAATTGCACTGCTGAAAACATTGGAATGCATATATTGCTATAGTGTATTGATTTTAGTTCATTTGGATAAATACCAAGGAATGGGTTAAATGGTGGTTCTATTCCTAGTGTTCTGAGGAAAATCCATACTGCTTCCAGAGTGGTTGTACTATTTGCAGTCCTACCAACAATACATGAGTACACCTTTTTCTCCCACATCCTCACTAGCTATTATTGTTATCTATATTCTTGATGATTGCCACCCTAACTGAAGTGAGATGAAATCTCAATGTGATTTTGATTTGCATATCCCTGATTGCTAAGGCTATTAAATATCTTTTCCATGTTTATATTTGTTGTTTTTATTTCTTCTTCTGAGAAATGTCTCTTTAGATCACTTGCCCATTTATTGATTGAGAGATTTTTTCTTTTTGGTTTTTTTGGTGTTAAGTTTTTTTGAGTTTTTTAATATTTTAATCCCCTGTTAGAGGAGTAGCTGACAAAGATTTTCTCCTATTCTGAAGGCTCTTTCTTAACATTTTTAATTGTTTCCTTTGCTCTTCAAAAGCTTTTTAATTTGAGGTCATCCCACTTACTGATTCTTGGTGATTTTTTTTTCTTGAGCTTTAGGAGTTTTATTAAGAAAGTCAGCGTCTGGGCTGTTATGTTGGGGTGTTGACCCAATGCTTTCTTCTAGCAGTCACCATGCATGAAAATAGAAGGGAGAACAGTGAAGGAAAGGTGGAAGATGATTGAGGGGAGGGAGGAAAAGTGAAATGAAATGGACCAAATTATGTTCCATGCATGTATGACTAAATCACAATGAATTCCATTTGTATGTATAACTATAATTCACCAATTAAAAATATAATCATACATAGAAAGAGACCAATAGAATAAATGAAGGCAGTCAGTGGGAGGGAACAGAGGAGGGAAAGAAGAATTACTAGAGATTGAAATGGAACAAGTTATGTTGTATGCATTTATGAATATGTCAAAATACATTCTACTTTTATGCATTACTATAATGCATAATGAAAACATTAAAAAAATTCAACCTGATCGGAACCAAATCATGTGATCATTCACTCTATCACACTGGAGAGAGCCACATTTTATCTACATAACCTTAATGCAAGATTCCCTGTGGGTACTGGACATATTCATGTGCTGTTGGGCAGCACACCATTAGCTGTATGGCTACTCAAAACTTAATGAATATTCTTTTTTACATGGTACAAGCAATTCACTAGTCCAAGGAAGTTTATAAATCTTAACAAGCTTATGCTAGGCACAATTATGGTTTTTCCTGGTTCATTCAATGGAAGAAATATTCTACAGAGATATTTTAATTTGGAAGAATTCCTAAGTAGTTCATCAGTGAATTGACTTTCACCAGTATAAGAGAGTGTCATATTGCCAATAGACATTGCGAACTTAGGATAATATATTTATCTTTCTCCTATCTGATTGTACCTGAAGCATGGATTGACAGTCAAATGTCTTCTTGAACTTGGAAGCAGAGTAAATCAAAAAAACATAGAACAGACACACATGTTGTATTATCTTTGAAGAAATATGTCCTTGGTAATAATGCAGTTTTTAAATACTTCCTGCTTTTCATAGAAGATGATTTCTGCATGTTTGAGGGAGAATAAAAGAATCTGTCAGTTACCAACTTTTTATCATAAACACCAGTTGGATTATGCATTAGAGTAGAGATGGGTTAATGAGAGAGGGATTTCCAAGTTTTCTTAAGTACCAGAGGCTTTTATGACATAGTACCACTTAAATACTTACCATATATTTTAGACATAAAATTATTCCTAGTAAACTGCAAAAGACCTTATATAATTTTGGAAACATCAGTTTCAATAAATTTAGTATACATTTGGAAATAGCTGAAGAACAAAGTAAATGTGAAAAGAGTTTTCAGCTATTTGGATGATGTAGTTATGACAGGAACCAGCTAAATATTTTCCTCTTTCTGAGGATATTAGTTACTGAAGAAGTTACAGAAAATAAATACTTCCTGAACGGACAGCATTGATAGAATCCAAGATCTGTTTGTCCCTTGATCAAGCTGGGGACTCTCAACAACAGATATACTGATACTTTGTATAGTAGGCTGTATAATGGTCCCCTGTTCTTATAGTGCTTTATGGAAAAAAAGCAGATGTGATTAAACTAAGAATTTTGAGATAGGGAGGTTGTCTTGTATTACGTGGATGGGCCCCAAATGCAATCCCAATTATCCTCACAAGAGAGAAACAGAAGAATAAGAGACATAGACCCAGGCAAAGTAAAGGATGTAGCCATGAAAACAGAGACTAAGGTGATGTAATTATTAGCCAAGGAACATTGTAAACCACCTGTAACTGGAAGAGGCAATGAAAACAAAATTTCTCCTTAAGCCCCCAGAGAGAGCATGGCCCTGGTTAAGACTTTGATTTCATCCCAGTGATACTGATTTTTAACTTCTGAACTCCAGTATTGTGAGGAAGGATTTTTATAAGCCAACACACCTGTGGTAATTTATTACAGTCACCACAGTAAATTAATTCATTATGTTTCTTAATCAGTTTAGGCTGTTTTAACAGAATGCCATAGACTGAGGGGTTATAGAAAACAACAATTTATTTCTCATATTCCTGGAGGCCAGCTAGTCTAAGATCAAGGTAATAGCAGATTCTGTGGCTGGCAAGTGCCTGCTTCCATGGGTGTAGATGGCTATCTTCTAATCACATGATCACACAGTGGAAGGGATGAGGGAACTGAACAGAATCTCTTTTAAAACAGAAACACTCCTATCATTCATGAGAGTTCCATTCTCATGACTTAATCACATCCCAAAAGCCTCATCTCAAAATAACATCACATTGGAGATTAAGTTTCAACATAGGAATTTTGTCAACACTAACATTTCAGTTTATAGCATGTTTAGCATTAATATGAATACCTTAGATAAATGAAGCATGCATAGTGCTTTCAAACTGTAGCTTTTGAACATACATTTTTAAGGATTTGATGAGATAAGATGTTGCTGAAATTTACCTGAGAATTCCCAGATAAGGGGCATGTGTTCTCTGATGTCATCCAAAATGAGTATTAAGGCATATATGATCCTAGGGACTAATTACTAAAGGATGCAGGGAGAAACACATTGTACAGTCACAATTATAATGAAACCAAAATTTCTTTGGGACACAAGAAATGCATTGATTACATTCTTGACCTAAACATAACCCATTTGTTTTTCTCTCTTATTAAGCAAATTTGGTTCGTATGGTAAAACTAATAATGATCACTAAAGAATATTATACTGAAAATTCAGTTGCCATGAAAGTGATAGTACTTATTTTCCCTACATAAATGAAATAGGAAATTTAGAGATTGTTGGAGCTTTCAATTTCGACAAGCAGTCTCATTTATAAGGAAGTGACCAAGCCCAACGCATTGATGTATCAGGCTGTGCTGCTCACAGGTGAGGAGCTACCACACTCCCAGTTCTGAAGCTACGTCCTGCTAGTTGTTACCAGAGAGCACTCTTCATACTTCCTTCCAGTGAAGGACAGGTAATTCTAGTGGGAAATGCATGCTTCTCCCTCTGTGTTAGAAGGTGAAATGACTTACCTGGTTGATAAATTTGGGAAGCATATCTACAGGCACACTCTTCACAGGTCTTCTCTGTTTAGTTTCTCACAGGAGCGAGTTGCTTGAGAAAGCAAATGTTCTCAGTCCAGTGCTGTGGGCGCCTGATACGCGATTCTGATGCATTCTGAGCATTAACCAAACTACCCATTTGAGTTTTACACTAAACTCCATGTTCCAGCTTCATGGGTAGTTTAGGTGGCATGTTGCTCTCCATGCTTCCTTTTCTGTTTTACTTCATAACTTTTTCATAAATCAGTTGTCAAGTCGATGGAGGTGATGTTTGTGAAGGCTATGAGGATCCCAAATGATACATTATGTATTTGAAGCATGAGAATCCAATTACCTGGGCAGTGGAATGGATCATAAACAGGGACATCTAATTGGCCTACTGAAATAGTTCATTGCATAATTTTTTTTAGTAAAGTCTATTGTGAATGTTAAGGTATACAAGATGATGTTATGGGATACATATACACAGTAGAATGGTTACTATTCAAATTGTTTAAATTTCAACTAAACAATGTGACTTATTTCTCAGTCTGATTTCAAAAAATCTGACATTGGGGTCTTCAAAAAAATCAGGATACCACTTATTGTAACATTACCACAAATTACACAAGTATAATGGTATGGTTCCAGTAATTTTTAGAACTGAAACTGCTGGCTCTGAGTTTAAGTGTATCTCCAATATGAACCTAGCAATGTGACTGAAATCGTGACTCCTACCTAAGAGGGAAGTTGCTGAGTGTGCACTCAGCAGCTCTCCTTTTTTGCCTATGATAAGTATAACATTACCTGTCACAAACTGGATTTGAAAACCCATGTCTTGAGGTCATAATTTTATATTGCCACTGTGAAAGGCATTTGGTGATTCCACTATAATAGCAAGGATGTATATTATTTAGAATGCCCCAGGAGCCAGGGTCCTGCTCTGACACTTACACAGGAGTTAGAAGGGAATGTAGCCCAGAAGGTGCAAGCTTTGTGCATTCCAGGCTGGTTGAGATCTTGTCTCAATAGTTCTGTACATGTCATCAAAATCCAGGGGATCTACGCATGAGGAAGGGATATATGATTAAGCAGAGGCATCTCAGAAATTGAAGAAATTGTCAATGTCCTATTTGTAAATCTGGGTGACAGACATAAGAAAGTTATATAATAATGTCTTAAATTGTATTCATTCTTTTTTAACATTCAGGTAATATGCCTTCCTATTAAGTGTACAATGCATTGAGTTTTGACAAATATATGTACCAATATAATCAACATAGCAACTGGGATTGAGATCCATTTTACTTATGTTCCATTTCAGAAAATACCTATGCCTTTTCAGCAAACAATGTTTTGTTTGTTATAATTCTAAATTATTTTTTTCTGTTCTTCAATTTCATTTAGAATTTGCTTTTTTGTTTTTCATTTGTTGTTGTAAATTGTTGGACATATAGTTACTCTATTTCTATTTTATTTTATAGAGTTCATTTTTATGCTAATAAATTATCAATTTTTAGCTGTACTTTCCAATAGATTTCGAGAAATATGTATAATTGTGTAACCACTGAACTCAACATAAATTCTTTTTCTCAAATTTAGTAAAATAAAGGTTAGTCTAAGATAATAACAAAATGATCCATGTAAAGAAAACAAAACAAAAAAATTTATCAATACAGTGATTTTGTTAATTGTAAATAGTAAATATTTTTCCAAGCACTGATGAAACTCAACTAGTAATTTGATTACATTGAAATTTTAGAATAAAAATCTTCTAACAACAAATAAGTTTATGCAAATTGCTTGTATTTTTGTTTTATTATTTTGTAAATCATAGCTTTTAAATCTATAATAAGGTTGGAGGGAAAGAAAGAAGGGGAGAAAAACTTAACCACACTGAGCTAAGTTACAATATTTAGAGTCAAGAAATATCTGCAATTATTTGAAAAAAAAACTTTTATTTGAAAAGATACAACAATGAGGAGTTTAAAAAAATAGATCAGACTGCTAAATTGTAGTGTTATTGAGGGTAAGCACAGGAAGCCCAAATTAATTGAGAGTCATTTTATTTGTTTTGTGGTATCTGTTCATAGAACACCTATACTGTGCTTAAAAAATCAATATGAATACAAACCGAATGATATGGAGGACATATTATAATAAAATATTTTTATTTACCTCAAATTAATATATCACAATATGTCCTTTCCCCTGCCCCCCTCTGCATGTATTTCAGAATCAAATTAGAAAATTCAGGAACTGCAAATCTAGGGAGCTAACATATATTCTACAAACTTTGCATTAATTCATTTTTGTTTTTAATAGGACACATTAGTGTGTGGAATGCAAGAGTCATGTTCTTGGATTAAAAATAAGTCACTAACACACAGACACCATTTCTATTTATTTTGTCAACCAATATGCACAGTTACTGTTTCTATCTTGGTGGAAGAACAAAATATCCTGGAGACTACCATACATGAATGGAAATAGACTTACAGTATTGCTGAGGAATATAGGAGTCATCTTTACTTAGCAATTTTCATTTTTTTTTACTACTTTATAATAGTTTTATGAATAGTCTAAAGATTTTTAAAGTATTGAGAAAAAATTTTTGAAAAAATATTAGTTATTCCAACGTATCAGCAAATACTAAAATCTGAGAAATAGAGAAAGGGAAAACAGTGAGACAGCAGCCAGCCAGGCTTCTAGGTAGGATTGAGAAGGGCATGAGTCAGCCTTTTCCTCCTTGAGAACAAATAAATTGGGTGATTCTTTGTTACCCACCCACAGGAAATATCCTCAAGGAAACTGCTAAATGTTAAATTATCCCATGTGTCAGTGAAGTTAATAAACCTTTAACTTATCTGAGACTTTTTTAAAGAAAAACAAAAATTCATAAAAAAAAGAAGGAAGCAGATGAGAAAGTGAGAAAAAAGGAAAAGACAAAAAGCTTCTTAAGTAATTTGCCTAAAGGCCATTTACATCAGCCTTCTCCACTTTTTAGTTTGCTCTTTCCAGACTAAATTGCACTGTTTTTATAGCTTTATTTCTGGATTTATTTAGCAGAAAAGCAGAGGTGGCAGAGGATTCAGTAGGAGACTTATTCTCCAGGGCAAATCTGCCAGTATTTTCCTTCCCCAATATATCTTATTTCAAACTACAGCAGCAGTAAGAGTCAAAGCCCTATTCAGCAAAATGAAGAGTCTTTCAACATGCTTCTTTGCCACAGTGTATGCACAACAGCAGAATAAAATCACCTGGCCTAGGAGCAGCACAGTGGTGATTCAGGAAGCCTAGCTTATTTCTTCCGGTTTTCCTGGTAAAAAGAATAAAAGCACTGGTGAAAGCAAAATGTTATTGAAAACAAATCTTTTCTCAACTCAATAATCCTCTCCACAGAACAACAACAAACTTTTAATATTGAATAAGCATCAAACCAAAATGCCCATCAGGGAGATGCTGGCAATCCTACTAAAAGATTGCCAAGACAAAAAAAATCTTACCCTTTTATACAGACAATGATTCATTGCGCACGAGTTCTCATAATAAACAACAATTAGTCCTTCAGGAATAAGACACTGCGCCATTGGTCACACATAGTTCTTCCAAGACACACCTGGTAATTGTGCATATCTCTATGTTAGCTAACTATCTTTATCCAGAGAGAAAACAAAGCTCCCCTACTCTTTTTGAAGGAAGATGTTTCATAATTTGTAACAAGTTAGTCTCCTACTCACCAAAAATAGAGCTCTGTCTACCTTACTGTTTTCATATCAAGTTCTTATGGACACACACACACACACACACACAAATATCACCAAAGCAGACAGAGGATAGATATCTCACATCAAAATGTTTTACCATAATTCAATGAAATTAAGCATGAACTTACTTCTTCACAGCTATCTCCCATAAATGCTTCAAAGTATCAGGTAAACCAATGTTTCAGTCTTACAGAAAATCTAATTTTTCATAAAGATAGAAGAAAACCCTCGAGGCAAACATATTTATAATTTGTTTTATAAATTTGAGCATTAACATGATACTGTGGCTAATCAAATAACAATATAAGTCAATTTCATATTGTCTAACCAACAAAACTCACGCTGAACCCAATCAGAATACAAACACTATACTGAAAGTTTTCTATAACAATATATAAAGATAAGCAGTATAACTCCAAACCTATTCAAATATGTGTACATTAAGTATACAATTCTATGTAAATTCTTAAACCATCAAAGGTAAAATTCTCTTAACAGCATAGGAATATTTTTTCTGTAATACAGTAGTTCTCATTTAGGGATTCCCACCCGTTTTTCTCCAGGGGACATTTAGCAATGCCTAGAGCATTTTTGATTGACACAACTGAAGGAGGTTACTGACATTTAATGGGTAAGGACATTAATGCTGCTAAGTATCCTACAATGGACAGCCCTCACCACTAAAAATCATCCAGCTTAAAATGGCAATAGTACTGGGGTAAAAAAAAGCTGATGAATTGTAGTAAACATCATCACAGTAGCTAATTAGCACAGTTTACACACTTTTCACATTGAGATATCTAACACAGTACTGATGTATTGATCCAAAATAGGACTAAAGTTGACATTGATTTGCATGAATGTAAGCCACAGAAATTATAAAGTATAAATCAATCATTATTCTTATCCATAAGAAGCTTAACAAGTATCTTAATTATTGAATAACCTGACACAAATAAATTGAAGTCAACAAGATAAGAAAACAATATTTGTAGTACATAGGTAAAAGTTAGCCCCAAAACCTTCCATCTTGACAGTTTATTTTGAAATGATTTAGTATCAAAAAAGAAAAATCAACAAAAGGTATTGGTTTCCAAATTTTTTTTTAAATTTTTTATTTAGGCTTACACATTAACAGTGCAAGTTGATTCATTGTACATAGATAGAGGATAATATATCAATTCTCTAGTTGTAAGTTGTATAGAATCACAACATATATGCAGTCATACATAAAGTTAGGGTTATTATGACCATCATATTCCACCACATTTGCTGTCCCCTAGGTCTGATATGGATAGTGTTTCAAGTTTCCAACCAAACAATATGCGTGCATTAATCACAGTTAATAGCTGGAAACAATGGAAAATGATAAATCTTTGACTATGGAAAATTAAATGTTTTAAAAATATAACATGAAAAAATAAAAGCTTAAATAATGTTTGAAGATAAAAATGTGAGACTTTTCTTAAAGCACTATGAGGGGGGAAAAAAGGAAAGGATTATGTTTTATACAATGAAAGTTTATATTATATAAAAATAGGAACTTGTCACCAATACATACTTTATAAAAACTCTGCTTTTTAGAACAGAAGAGACAGCTTTAAAGGTTAATTAAATATTAGTTTCATTAACCCAAATGTATGTCCAAAACATAAGACAAATAGGATTTACATACTTTCATATACAAATAAAACAGAAAAGCTCTATACTCGTGGTTTGAATGGTAAATGTATAAACTTATGATCAATATAATTGTTTTATAGTAATTTATAGAGGATATTTAAAATACTCACCTATTTATTTAACATTCTTCATTTCTGCTTAAAACTTTTAATTTTAACAAAGTAGGTAAGACTATTCATAAAATTACTTCATGCCCAAGGACCTGAAAGTCTCCGTGCTGTGATTACATTGTTTCAAAATCCATTACTTCTCAACACCTTCTCTGAAACAATTTTAACTATGATTGCATTGTATCAAAAGCTGTATGTCTTATCCACCAAATAATAGAATTTTTTTGTTTTACTTTCTTGGCACTAGACAGAAGCACCTTCACTTTGATTATACCTGAACGACTCTGAATAGTCTGCTTCTCTTTCAGACAAGTTTCCTTTTGTATTTGCCATTTCCAGGGTTCGGTGCTATTTGCAAACCACTTAAAGTCCTATTCTGAATAAATAAACAGAAATTCTCATTATAAGGAAGACTTCCAAATCATAACAAATAGAACAAAAAGAAAACCTTTGAAATATACTTTATGTTTTGGCCTATGGTATTAAAAATATTTTAAAATATGAAGCTATGTTGTAAGACAAACCAGAATATGGAAAATTTAATTTAAAACAAACAGGCATCTACATCTGTAATAGCTATATCTACATCCATACTTGTATCTATCTATAGGCTTTCCTGAATGAAGCCAGAATTAGACATGCAGTCAGTGTAGATAGGTAAATCAAGTCAGGTCCAATCAAGGAGGTCAATTTCGGTCTGGGAGGTTGGAATGTTAATGCTTTCCGAGGCCTTCCTCCACTCTTATCAGGATAACCTGCCCCTGATCCAACCTGTTGCTAAAGTAACCTGTCCCATAATGACGCCCCTTTTCTGCCCAGAACACTCCACATTTGTTCATCCAGCTTGTCACCTTTTGGCCATCCCACTGAGCATCTCCTGGGCCTAGTCATGTAGGCAAGAAGGAAAGAGAGAAGGGGAAGAGAGCAGGAGAACAAAAGAAGCCTAGGACATATAAAAAGACAAAACTCAGTGTACTTCTGAGGATAACAGGATACCAACTATGGCCTCCTTCTCCCTCCCTCCTGGGAGAAGTCTGTTACCTCTTTTTAAATCAACTCTGCTTTATATACTTGCCTAGGTGTACTTCAATGTTCAAACTTCAACATGTGAAGGAGCAGAACTTGTCACTGGTAACAGGCGGTATCAGTAAGTGAGGGAAAAAATATCTATTTAACATCTCATAACTAAATATAGTTTATAAGAAATTTAAGATAACACACCCATGTCTTTCCATAAGACCTAGAATAGAGCAAGAAATTAAATGTTTGTAATTTCATCAACATAAGGGTGACTTTGAATTAGAGTAAAGCACTTCAGAAAACTTTTAAAATCACCAAAATTAACTAAATTCACAAGGAAACTTTCTTTTTCTCCCTCTCTCATTATCTGTTTTATTTCCTTTCTTCTTTCACTAAATCAGAGAACGTACAAATAAATGTTTTTGCTCAATGGTATTGATAATATATACTTCTGTTAGTTTTCCTTTGCTGTGTAACAAATTTCCTCAATCTTATTTGCTTAAAAAGGCACATGCTTATTATCTTTGAATTTTAGGGGTTAGAAGTGTTGGCATGACCTGTTTAGACTCTTTGCTCAGGGTATCTCATGAGGCTGGAATCAAAGTGTTGGAAAAAGCTGTGATATAATCTAAATACAAGACTGAGGAAGGATCTGATTCCCAATTCAGTCCTGTGGTTTCAGAAGCATTAATTTTCTTTCTGGCTGCAGGACAAAGGGTTTCAGTGCCTTTCTGATTTGGGGCCAGAGTCTGCTCTTATCTTCTTACCATGTGGTCTTTCCCATGGGCCAGTTCCCAGTGTGGTCACTGGCTTCATCTAAGCCCTCAAGGAAGAGAGTGCCAGAAAAGCAAGAGCTCTAGCATCATGTAACGTAACCATGCGCATGACTTTCTGTCACCTCTGTACTCTAATAGGAATAAAGCACAGGTTCTGCCCACATGAAAAACAGGGAATTACAGAGGACATGAATATGAGAAGAGATGCATGAGGTACCACTTTGGAGCCTATTCAACAATTGCTATAATATATTGACCACTTAAGGTTCCAGAAACTTCTGGTTGTCCCCAATTATTTTCTTCTCTCTGTAGCACTAAAATTAATGAATCTTGTCTAGGTATGTAATTCCTAGGAATAACTGTTACAGATTTTTGCCTCCCTTACAGCTAATCATGATTAAGTGGCCAACGGGATAGGAGAGAAGTTACATGTCCTTCTTTCTTTCCACTTTCTAGAGCTGGATATGCTGGTGACCTATATTTGTTGATAAATTATTTACATAAATCAACATGTTTAATTATTATGTCCTTTAAATGAGCAGGAAATCTAGTTATTCTTATATTACAGATAAGGAAAATGAGGAAAAAAAACAAAGTGAAATGTTTCCTCCAGGGACAAATAATATGTGCTACCATCATAATACAAACATAAGGAGAATAAATTCAGAGTTTATAGTTTTCATTGTTTCATTATTAGTTTTCATCTTCACAACTTCACAATTGGCCTTAGTCATCTAATTAAACAAAAATATTTTAAAACCCACACAAAATGGTTATGACAGCAAAGAAAAATCATCCACATAGCATGTGAAGGTTTTCCAAATGAAGCCAAATATAAAGACAGGTAGTTAATGTAGCTAGGTAAATTGGGCCACATTGAGAAAATGGAGTCCAATTTGAGTCCAGGAAATTGGAAATCACCCATGGGAGATTGGAATGCTCATGTCTCCAGAGCCCTTTGATACTATCCCTTGCAAAAGGCTGTTAATGAAGCAGCTCCTGAGCAGAAAGGGAGCTACTACTCAATGCCCCCTGGGCTGCCTGCCCTTCCCTTCCTGCCTAGCACTCTACCTAGGCCCTTCCAGCCCATCTGCTCACCCTCTCACCATTCCACTGACATCCCTCAGTCATTATGCAGGATGAGGGGGAAATGAACAAGATAAGGGAGAGGAACAGGAGAACAAGGGAAACTTTAGATGTCTAAAAGGGACAGGACTTCCTCAACCCACAGATTCCACCTTCGGGTTCACTTCTTCCACCCAGGAGAAGTCTATTTTACTATCCTTTAATAAAGATTCTTTTCTCCTCTACACTTGCCTGGTGTGCTTGTCTGGTGTTATATATACTTCAACATTTGAGGAAGCAGGGATCCTCAAGGTAACCAGTAACTGGCCGTATCACAAATACTCATTTTATTTCATCTGAGGGGATTCCCAGTTTGAGAATCACTGGAAAAAATGACATTGGGCAAACAAATTGAAAATGTTTTGTAGTTTTATAAATGTACTTTAAAGGTATCATCTAGAGATAAGAGAGAGTTGTCTGAATAGTTCTTTATAGGGAGAACAATCTGTAGAGCAAAGATGTAAAATTAAAATGATGTTTATATGTGAAAATAAATAAATACTTAGGCACAAAAATAAATAATGTTTGTGCCTAAATATTTTTGTTTGTTTGTTCATCTTTTTTATGTGGTAGTTTATCCTTTGAATATCTCAGAATATGGTTCAAATCCTGTTTTGCTGATCAAGAGCTGGAACTTCTTGCACTTTGCTGCATAGCTTCCTATCATCTTTATCCTCTGATAATCTTTCATGAAATAGCTGAAACAAGAAGACAAAGTTTCCCTTTGTTCATCTTTAGGTGGGAACATGCAGGTGTCTATCAACTCAAATTCTTTGGCAATCTACAACATCCCCACATGACACGAAAACACAGCAAGTGTTGATTTGGGAAGATATATTACTATAGTGAGTAGACATATTATCAAATACAAAATTTGTAAATGATGACAACAAACTATATATCCATTTAGGAAAATAATTGTAAAATTCCATCTGTACTTACTGGCTCTCTGAGGCAGTGACATTTTTAAAAAGACTACATAACTCCATATAAATTTTGATTTCTTTAGATAAGAGTAGAAGAAAATATTCAGAGTTTCACTCCAAATTATTTAAAACTCATGTTTAAATAACTAATAAAATAAATTGGTAAAATGGACAATTTGGTTTTGTTTACAGCATATAACCACAAAACAATTACATATACATATATAATTTTCTAATTAGCAGAAAGGTCAAAAGACAAAACTAAGTTCTGTTTGTTTAGAACATGAACTATTTCATATATTTTAACATTAATCCAGCTGCCAGTTATTATTTAAAATGACCTCTATTTCCAGGCTAATTACAATTTTTAATCTATATTTCCCCCATTGCCATGTTGAGTGTTTTCATAATTAAATTGTTTTGTGTACCCATCTAAATGCAGTTCTATGCTTCACTACTTCATGTACTTTGTGACAATTTGATAATAAAGCATAACATTTCAAGACTTTATTTCATTATTTTTTTTCATTTCATGTACTAACTCTGAATTTAAACTTTTATATATTAAATTTAGTTCATTTTCATCATGGGCATTTTGCTCAAAATTAATAATAAAATTATGTTCTGCCCTATATCATATATTTAGAAACCTATTTCTCATTGCAATATAACTTATTATTCAATGAATATTTGGATGTTCTTTTGTTTTCTGTGTAATACATAAAAGAGACTTGACCGCAAGTTGCCATCACCTACCACATATACAGGCACCTACTCTTTCTCTCTTACACACACACACACACACACACACACACACACGAGAATTCCTACTGTTTACAGTTTATCTGGTAGCTCCAGAAACCTAAATACTTACACATATTTGTTATGGCAAAAGTAAGACTGGTATATTTTCACTTTTCCCCTCCTCCAACTTAGAACAAACCACCATTTTCTCTAAGCCTGATTTAATTTATACAAGTGAAGGAATAGTAAGTTTGGTAGATTACATGGTTATGTAAGGATCAGATGAGATGACAAGTTTGTATTTTTAAAATGCAAACAAATATAAAAAATACTATTTCATTTGATATTTTTATGAAGAAGCATTGTAAATTAACTGAACAAAACTACAATGTATAATCTTCAGATTACAGAAGCAATGTCTAGGTCCAATGGGTTTTTTAAAATTCTTTGTCAACAATACCATCCTCACAGAAGATTTTTTGGTAACCTCCTTAAAATCATCCTCACAGAAGATTTTTTGGTAACCTCCATAAAACATTTTAAAAAAATTATGGGCTATTAAGAAACAATTGTTCTAAATGGGCATGGTGGTGCCCACCTGTAATCCCAGGGACTCAGGAGGCTGAGGCAGGAGGACCGCAAGTTTAAAGCCAGCCTTAACAATTTAGCAAGATCCTAGGAAATTTAGCAAGAATGTCTCAAGAGAAAAAGTATAAAGGCCTGGGGATGTTGCTCAGTGCTTAAGCACCCGTAAGTTCAATTAAAAAGAAAACAAAAGGTAAGAAAGAAAAGAAACAATTGTTTATTGGAAGTCACATGATAAAGTTTTAAATTCAACTCAACCTACCACTTCATCTTCTGGTAATCTTTTAAGGTAGGCTTAATCATGTCCCCTGAAGAAGCCTCTGCTCTAAAGTGGGCATCCTGTAAATAGATTTTGCAACAAGAGGCACTTCACAAATTCTATTAAGATTAAAGTTGTTTAGATGGGAAGCTTATCCTGGATTATATCTCATAGGTCCTAAAAGTTGATGAGAAAAACAGATGAAAGAGAGATGTAAAGCACGGGAGGAACATGATTCACCATTGCTGGCTTTGGGGATGGAGGAAAGAAGTCAAGTAAAGAGGATTGCCTTTACGAATTTGGAAAGGATGCTACCAACAGCCTGACTGAGCAAGGAAACACGTCCTCTTCTAATGCTTTTAGAAAGGATGACTGCCATACTGACATCTTAATTTTAATCTGGTCAAAGGCAGGTTGGACTTCTCACCTACAAAACTGTAAGATCAGACATTTTTGCTGTTTAAGCAGCTAATTTTGTGATAGTTTGTTATGGCAGCAAATGGAACTAAACCAATAGTTGATATGACAAGGAGAGTCTCTCAAAAGTTAAAAAGGACAGTGGCATTGCTCATGAAGTTCAGCTTTACAAAACACTTTCACATTCTCTTAAATAGAAGTGTAGTATTTATAAGCTACAGCATGTTTTGATAGTTCACTTCAAGCATATCCTTTGCCAAGAAATCCCCAAGTAATTCCTCCAGTATTTTGTGCTTCCAGTGTGTGCCATGCATACTACTCTGAGACCTCTTGTGACACTGCATTTAAATTTACAGCCAGGCGTGGTGGCATACGCCTCTGATCCCGGCACTTTGGGAGGCTGAGACAGGAGAATCATGAATTCAAAGCCAACCTCTGCAACATCAAGGCACTAAGCAACTCAATGAGATCTTGTCTCTAAAATAAGACAGAAAATATGGCTGGAAATGTGGCTCAGTGGTCTAGAACCCCTGAGTTCAATCTCCAGTACCAAAAAAAAAAAAAAAAATTTCATGTTTACATGTCTGCAATTCCATTAAAAATTAATTTTGCTAGGATTAGATTATGGTTCTTTATGTTGAAGTTTTCTTCTCCTGTAGTGTCTAACCCAAAGCAATTTCTAAAAATTTATTTGTTAAATAAAGAAATGAAAATTAATTCTGCCTTTCTGACTGAATTATTAGAGAAGTAAAACTAATTCTTTATTTTTTATCTTTTTATAATGTATATCTTTTTTTCTAATTTTTCTTGCAAACAATAGTCCTACCTACAATTTATAAAGAAATTCTCTTTTATCTAATTTTTTGTAACTATCATATTTTGATGAGACATAATGAAAAGAACTTTTGAAGAATTTGAACTTAAAAAGTTACAATCCTTATTAATGAAAATGTGATGCAAACAGTTATGAAAAAATAAAAATACTGAGCAAAATCTGCCATTTAATCTTTGGGGAAAAGAAAACACTATTGGTAGCAGTTTTTAAGAAAAAAAATTGTGAGGAAAGGTTAATTGTGATTTTTCAAATGCTCTGTTGTACATAATAACAGTTTGCATTCAATTATATTAAGCAATGAACCCTATCTTTTGCTTGTTTTGTTTTACCATTAACATGGGGACAGAGCTTGATAGTTTTGTTTCAGTGAAGCTAAATACTTCACAATTTGTAGATTTTAAGGTTCCGAATCATTTTAGAATTTGTGTTCAAATGAAAGATAATTCACTTACGTCCCTTTCTGCTTTCTAAACCAGGGAGACACTATATCCATGTATTTCTTAGACTTACAACGTATATGTTGATCTTTTAACACATCTCCAGGAGATGACCATTTTCAAATAAAATCAGAATTGATAAATAAATTTTAAAACACCAAAATCTAAAATTCTTTATAAGTCACCTGGAGAGTAGCCATCTCCACTTGCTAGTACTGGGTGTAGGATCCTTTGTGTTTTCAGGGCTTCATTTAGCACTCACTTAACTGGTATCAACAAATTTATCTTAAGAAATACTGAGGAAACAATTGAGAAATCCTTAAAATTTATTTTCTGTTCCCTGGTTCTTTAGTCTTCATGCAGAAGTTCAGTCTTCCTTCTGTTTCTATTCTTTGATATCTTTCTGCCATTTTCTTTCCCCATCAAACAAAATGGATAGAGGTATCTCATTTACATATGTTTTTTTCATGAATTATATTTACATAAATATGTTAGGTATTCATATTCTCCCATTAAAACACAAACACATATTATTTGACTTTAAGAATAAAATAATTTTGCTTCAATTATGAAATAAGTTTCTGGTATTTAAAGGCATAAAGTGAGCTGAAGAAAATAAAAAATTCATTTAGGGATATACATGAATTTTTTTTGATCACATTGTCTTAACAACAACTTCTTCTTCTTCTCCTCCTCCTCCTCCTTCTTCTTCTTTCCTCCTTTTTTTTCTTTTTTTTTTTAAGTTTTGGAGATTTTAGCCCAGGGTCTCACACATGCTAGGCAAGGAAAATGATCCTCAATACCTTTTAGTTTATTTCAGGATAGGGTCTCACTAAGTTGCCAGGCTGTCCTTGAACTTGTCATTCTCCTTCTTCAGCCTCTTGAGTATACAGGATAACAGGCATGTGGCATCATGCCCAGTTGTCCTAAATTTTTGAGAATAGACAATGGTGAGGACACTGAAAATAAATTTCAAATATTGACAAGCCAGCAAAAAGTGATTTGAAGAAAATAAAGAAGTACTCAAAAATCCATCTTGAGTTATACATAATTAACTCTATGATCACATTTGCTTAAACATTTTTGAGACTAGGTAATTGTTTGGGAACTGGACAATATGACTCAGTATCTTTTATTCTTAGAGATGTTAATTTCTTTCATAAATTGACATAGTAGCTCGTTTCATATCTTATCGAGACACTAGAGTTACACATTTTAAGATATAGTAGTGATTATTTTTTTAAAGCATGTAGTTGGTTGAATAATGGCCTCCCAAAGATAGTTAACTAGTGAATTGAATAATGATCCTTCACAAGATGTCCATAACTTAATTTCTGAATTTGTAAATGTGTTGCCTTGTATGATAAAAGGGATGGTGTAAGTCTGAGTAAGCTTTTAGAGGTGAGTCTATCACTCTATTTTATCTGACTTGGCCTAATATAATCCAAGAGAAAGGCTGAGGGTCAGAGTGAGAAGAATGCAATATAACAATGGAAGAAGAGGTTGGAGTAAGGTGGACACATGCCAAGGGAAGCCAGCAGGCTTTTCTCAATTTATAGAAGAAACTAGCCCTGTAAGACTGATTTCAGACTTCTGACCTTCAAAACTATAGGAGAATAAATGTTTTATTTTAAACCACTAAGCCACTAAGAGTGTGGTAACTTGTTCCAACAGCAATAGAAAATAAGTAGATAGTATTTTGGATGGTGGTTAATAGTGATAAGTATGACATTATTGTTATGCATGTTTTTCATAACATTGCTAAAATGTTCTGAAAAGACAAATGGATATAACTGCAGTAGCTCTAGTCAGAAGTCTAAGCCAAATGGACCAGAGATATTTACAGAACATGACTTCCAACAACAGGATAGTATAACTTCTTCTCAAGTACACTTGGAACATTCTCTAGATTAGAATATATGCTAAGCAACAAAAAGTCTTAAATTTAAAACTGAAATAAGATCGTGTCTTTTCCAATTACAATGATACAAAATTAAAAATCAATAATCAAGACTTTGGGCAATTTACAAATACATGGGAATCAAAACAACCAATGGATCAATGAAGAAATTTAAAAAGAATTTTAAAAACTTCGTTGAAACACAAACAGAACACAGAGACATAATGTACCAAATTCATAAAACGCAGCAACTAAATCTAAGATCGAAGTGCATAGCAGTAAACATCTCCATCCAAAAGAAGAATTTCAAATAAACAACCTAACAATGCACCTCAAGCAACTTCAGAAACAAGAACAAATACCCCAATATAAGTAGGAGGATAGAATAGTAAAATCAGAGGGAGATGCATGAAATAGAGGCTACAAAACAACAAAAAAGCACAATGAAATTAAGAGTGGGTTTAAAAAATAAATTATTGTATACAAAATGTTAGCTAGACTAATTTAGGAAAAAAGAGAGCACTCAAATAAATGAAATAAAAGCTGAAAAATAAACATTACCACAGATAAAGTATAAATATAAAGGTTTTTAAGAGATTGTTATGAAGCATATGCCAACAAATCAGACAACCTAAAAGAAATGGATTAATTTCTAGACATATACAAATTACTAAGACTGAGTCATGAAGAAATAGAAAATAGAAGCAAATAGGTAATGAATAAGGATATTAAATCAGCTTAAAGTCTTCTATCAAGGAAAGACTAGATGATTTAATGCTGAATTCTTCTAAATCTTTAACAATAAGTATCAATCTATCTTGAAGTCTTCTAAAAGAGTAAACAGGATGGAATATTTCCAAACTCATTCTATGAAATCAGAATTACCCTGATACCAAAGCCAGACAATACACAACAGAAAAAGAGGGAGGGAGGGAGAGAGGGAGGAAAAAAGGAAGGAAGGAAGGAAGGAAGGAAGGAAGGAAGGAAGGAAGGAAGGAAGGAAGGAAGGAAGGAAAGAAGAAGGAAAGAAGGAGAGGGAATGTGAGATTAGAGAGGGAGGGAGAGAAGGAAGGAGAGAGGAAAAACTAGAGCCACATTTCTGATTATAGAAGAAAAATCATCACCAAAATACCAGCAAACTAAATTCAACTGTACATTAAAAACATCATGAGCAATTCCATGAGCAACTGCAATTTATCCCTGGGATTTAAGAATGTGTTAATATATGCCAATATAGAAATGTGATATGCAATACCAGAATGAAGGACAAAAATAACATGATCATTCCAATGTGTATATAGAAAGCATCTGACAAAATTCAACATCCTTTTATATAAAAACTCAGCATATTACCCATAGAAGGAATATACCTGCAACACAATAAAGGATACATATGACAAGCTCACAGCCAAACTACTCAGTGGGGAAAAGCTGTAGACTTTTCCTCTAACATTAGGAACAGGACAGAGATCAAACACCCTCACCACTTCTATTCAGCAATGTAATGGAAGTCCTGGAAAGATGTTTATAATGGAAAGGAAGATGTTAATTTGTCTCTGTGTACAGAAGAAATGCTGTTACATTTTGAAAACTCCAAATCTTAAAAAGCGTGTTATTCCTCAAATAGTGTTCCATTTTCCTGGAAAAGCAATTCAAGAAGATGGGTCACCCATAACTTTTTATTGCTTCTGTGATACCCTGTCAATATGTACCCATTGATATGTTTGTTGGCCTTGAGGTACTCACTGCCAGATTTCAAAGAGTATCAAGCTTTAGCCTGAAACATTGATTCCAAATACGACTGCCCTTAAAATCTTGAAATCTGTCCTTGACTTGGTCTCTTGGTTGGTGAGTATTTTCAGATATCCATTTTCAGGTTAGGGGAATACTCAGAATCTATTTTGAAGATATACTCTAGCAATAATTTTCTTCTATAATCAGCTAATCTAAAATTTCCAGTAATTCTCAGCTTCCTTCACATTAACACTCAAACATCCAACTCTTATTTTCACATTATGTAATGAACAATGATGCTTAATTCATTTAAACCACTCAAAGCTAGAAGCAAATTCAACACCACATATGGGTCTAGACTTTTGTTTCAACATTGCTGTACTTGTCTGGTTTTCATTGCTATAGAAAATACCTAATGCTGGGTAACTTTATAAAGAAAAGATGTTTATTTTCCTCAGTCCTGGAGAATTAAGGTAAGTTATCAACAATGTCTTGGCTCTGGTGAAGACCTCATTGTAGATGGCATCATAATGGCAGACATGTCTGTGGGAAGAAGAGATCACAACGTGAATCAGGAAGCCAGAAAGATACTGGGATCACACAATGCTTTCTAAGGATATGCCTCCAATTGATCTGAACACCTCCCACTAGACCTCTCTCCTCTTATATAGGTCCCCGTACCACAATTAATACCAAGCCTCCAACATAAGAACCTTTGAGGGACAAAACATTTCCAAACCGTAACAGTCACAAATATACTTTCTACTTTGGCTGTGATAATCAGGATGCTGTGAGGGATATATAGCTGTATCTGTTCTGTATCTTTATATCATTAAAATTTCTTCATATCTGATGAAGGACTTCTCAAACTTTTTGTTGCTCTCATTGCCCTACAAATATTACAATTGCTACATGATGAGTTACTGGAAATCTTTTCATTCCAATATAAACTTATGGGACCACGGTTGTATATGTGGTCTGTTTTTGACTGAAATATTACTAGAAAACAACTCTGTATGTTTGTGTGTGTATGCATGTCAACCTTGTTTCAAAACTTTTTATACAGCCTATCTATACTGCATTAATTTAACCCATTATTACTACTACATAATGATACTCCCAAATAAAATTATTTATTTGAAGATATAATTAATATAAGTCAAAATATAAGTAACTCAGAAAATGATAACATTGCTGAGACCATTGGCATAGCCAAGACAACGATATTAATTAAATTTGCCAAAATTAAATCAAATTCAACCATTTGGCATTTTCAATTGCTTGATGTTTGTATATGTACTTGAGTGTATACACTCTTCCCTTTAGGTCTTTAAACTATCTTTCTTTTTTCAACTTTATCACCTTTCATGTAAAGTAGTGGCAAATTGATTATACTTTCTTCATTGTATAACTGATGTTTGAACATAACAATCTGTTCAATTGCAAATACCACCACTATAAATGTCATTCCATTTTATGGAATGATGACTTTGCTGTAGTTCCCTTAGAAATTCATAATCTTTACATTTTGAAGTAAAGAAGGAAGTTAGCTTAGACCTTATTTCTTGTGTCTTTGAAGAGTTGTAATTATCCTAATTATCTGCTCCAGTGCAATGTTAAAATGTTTTAATACTCCACTTTATCTCCTGAGGAATGTACTTAGTTTCTAAGAATTACCATCTGTTTTTTATTTGAACACTCACCATAGGTTAAAAATCCACTTGTGTGTTCAGTGCTATCAACATCATCCATCAAGAACTTCCTATTCCGAGGGCAGATACTCTGCAAATATCAGTAGGAAACATAACAGCAAGAGCCCCAGTGCAGAGAAGAACCCAGATTTATAACATTTCCTCTGTCTTCCTAGGGATGATAAACTCTTTTCATTCTTTATTTTGTTTGTTTGTTAACTCTGTCCTTCCTCTTTTGTCAATGAACGTTTTATAATACTCATCATTCCCAGAATTATCTTTGCAAGCCTGTTTAACTCCCTCTAGATTTCTTTGTCAAGATACATATTTTCACAAAGGATTATGCAAATGTTGGAATTTCAGAAAAGTATGAAAATGAGTGAAACCTAGAGATTGAATATCACAATAGCATCTGATCAGATTAGGAGATCTTTAACCTAGATAGCATGTTGTGGTTTGTACGTGAGGTGTTCTCCAAAACCTCATGTAAGAGACAGTGCAAACAAGTTCAGAGGTGAGATGATTTGAGTTTAAGAAATGTAGCCTAATCAGTGGATTAATTGACTGATATGGATAAACTGGGGGTAACTATAGGCAGGCAGGGTGTGCCTGGAGGAAGTAGGTCACTGGGGGTGTGGCTTTGGGATTTATATATTTTCCCTGGTGAGTGAGTTCTCTCTCTGCTTCCTGTTGCCATACCCTGAGCTGCTTTCCTCTGCCATGCCCTCCTGCCATGATGTTCTGTCTCATCTTGGGCCCAAGGTGAGACATGGAGTATTTGGACAATGGACTGAATCACTGAGCCAAAATCAACTTTTCTTTCTTCATGTTTTTTCTATCAGGTCTTTTGATCACAGCAATGCAAAGCTAACGATAACCAGCATCATGCTTGGATTTACTTGAAACAGTGTCAAAGACATCAAAATTCAATTTAAAATAAGTTTCACAGATAATACCAATTTTAAGTACCCATTTATGTCCTTTATAATATTGTAAACTTCCAATCCTAATTGGATAGTTTTTATAAAGGAAATCATTGGTTTTGAAAAAAATTGTAAGTTTGTATTTTGTAAGCATTATTTCCCTGTGTCAAAAATCCACTTGAAAATCAAATGAAGGATTTGAGGTCTGTCCTCATAGGTGGAAATTAATCTTCACCCAATATTTCATATTTAACTTTAGAAAATTAACGGGCTGCCTGAAATGTTGTGCTATCTTGACCTGACATTCAAACTTTTGTTTTAATAGAAGTGCAAAATTAAGAAGCAAATTTTGAATAGTAGAAAAAACTTAGTTGAAAGTATAAGATTGTGTAATTTTAGACACAATAAACGTACTCTTTCCTACTAAAACACAAAGAAAACCACATTATTCTCTGTCTACACAGTCAAGGCTAGTGCCTGCTAAAAATAAAATTTTTCTTTATTGGACTACACTCCTGGAGTGTCTAATAGTGAATTCCAATTTGAATCTCAGGAATCTGAGTTAATTAAAGAGAAGAGGTAGTCTTCTAAAATGGGTGCTAGAAGTTTTAGAATGAAAATAATGTTGTACTTCCTACATGTTTCATCTCACATTAAAATAAATAGATAACAAAATATAAAATTTGAATGGCTAGATTAAGAAATTATTAATAGGAATATATAGGCATTTGCATAAAATATTTTACATTCTTTTAAATTTTTTTAAAAATCAGATTTATAGAAGTATAATCCATATGTGATGAAAATATTGCCCTTTGAAGCATACAGTTCTCCAATTTTTTTTATTTTTTAAGACCACAATGGGCTTGTATGGCAGTGGGGGTCTATGTGACATTTTCACATATAATATACTTTGATCATATCCATCCTTCCTCTTACCCTCTCTTACATCTCTAATGGTTTTTCTCTTATCAGTAAAAAATAAGACTTGGAATTTTTTTAAAATTAATTTTGAGGGATTTTTTTCAATGCTCGTAATTTTTTATTATTTGCTGCACATCTTCACCATTTTATAAGCGTCTGCATTTGGAGGCTGAAGAATTCAAAATCATGAGGACTATTGGAACCAGCAACAGAGAGAGCTTGTTAAGCTCACTGTACTCGGCTGTGTTGGCCCTGCTGGTTCTGCCCAACCCCTTTTTAGTCAGCTCCATGAAATGAAGATGTTACCCTATTACATTCATTTTTATAATCTCTTAGTCCACAGATACACATATATATAAATGTTCATATTTGGTATAGAAAATATATACTCAATATATGTAATATTGGAGTTCAAAATATATATATTGATTATTCCAGGATCATCTACCACATATCAGGTACAAATCTAAATGTTGGGGGTCCACAAAACTACAAAAGGATAAAAACAAACAAAAGAATCTCAGCCCTGATAGATTTTATAATATAGCAATAAAATGTGTAACAGATGGCAGTAATAAGTTTCTTAGAAAAACTAAATGGAAATGTCACATAGTTTGAAATTCACTTTCTTAATTATGTCATCTCAGAAATATAATTCTATTACTTAAGAAATATTAAATGTGTTTTTGTTAGTTTATAAATTGATTATTTTAGTTCTGAAGTTTCTTTTTTGTCATTTCATCAATTTGATAATTTATGTAACTACTCTTTTTCTTAGTTTATTTGTGCTGCTATAACAAAAAACCAAAGACTGAGTATTTTGTAAACAATGGAAATGAATTTCTCACGATGCTACAGACTGGGAAGTTCAAGATCAAATTGCCAGCAGATCTGGGTCCAGTCTCCACCTCCAAGATGACTCCTTGTTGTTGCATTCTTCAGAGGTGACTGGTGTTGTGACCCTATGTGGTGAAAAAGCAAAACATCAAAGAAGAGCTAAGCTAATTGCCTGCAGATTTTTATAAGCCACTAATCTGTATGTGAAGGTGGAGCCTTTATGACTTCATCATTTCCCTGAAGGCTATACTTAATACTACACCATGGGGATCAAGTTTCAACACAGGAATTTTGGGGTAGGGGTTTGGGGGACACATTTAAACATAACAATCTGACAATAAACCTGTTTATTGGGTCTAAGAGGGTTAAAAATCACAATGAAAATAACCTCAAAACAATAACTAGAATTAAATATTTTATTTCTAATGCAAATGTCACAAAATATCTTGATAACATTTATAGTTGAATGGGTATATTTCATTTGGGAACTAATTATACTTAGTACTAAGTGTTACACCATTTAGTTTACATCAGTGGAGTTTCATACACCTTCAGTATGAATTAGGAATTTCCTGCCATGCCACCTTTCTCCTGTCTTGTCTTATAGTTCATCCAGTTCACATAGGAGCCTTTTCTTCTTTGGAACAAAATAATAAATCTATTTACATCAACCCAGGAGTCATTGATGTTATATTTTCTGCCTCACTACAGGCACTTGGTACACTATAAAAAATAACTTCTTTAGCTATTTTCATATTCATGCTCAAGAATAAAGCCATAGCATTCATCAATATAGACAACAAAAACCAGGTATATTGAGTCATAATTGAAATATAATAAAGTGCACATATTTAAAGGAGTACAATTTGGTAAATTTTCTCCCTCTCACAAACACACACACACACACACACACACACACGAAACAATTACAATCATCATAATAATGAGATGCAATTTACCCTCAAAATTTTCCTTGGAAATTATTCCTACTGATTCTCCACCACCATATCCCCATCTTGGTGTTGATTGCCTTTGTCACAGTATATTAATTTGCACTTTTATAATTTTAAACAAATAGAATAGTAAATCATGCCCCCTCACTTGTGGCTTCTTTCATACAGTATATGTTGAGATGCTCTATGTGTTGAGATCTATGAACATCTATGTTCATTAATAATTTTTGTTGTTTAGTAGTATTTCAGTATACTATTAATTATGCTGTTTAGCCACTAACATATTAATGGATGCTCCATTACTTACAGAATCTGATTATTTCAAATAGTTCTGGGTTGAAAATCTGTGAACAAATCTTTGACCACATGCTTTCAATTCTCTTGGGTATATCTATTGGCGTAATGATTAGATCATATGGTAAGTTATTTTTGAATTTTTAAGAAAATATCAAAGTATTTCTCCGAAGTGATTGTTCATTTTACATTCCTACCAGTAGTCACTCTAAATCTTTAACTATTTAGTATTTAATTTACCATTCATATAGGTGTGTATAATAAATCAAATTACTATTATTTTGCATATTCCTACTAAGTATGTTCACATCTTTTGCACATTTTTTGGCTCTTTTTATGATTAAGTTTTGAGAGTGATAGTGATTTATACATTCTTGAAACAAGTGTTTTGTCAGATATGCGGTTTGCAAATATTTTCCTCCACTGTTTGGCTTACCTTTTCATTCTTTTAACAAGGTCTTTTGAACAGCAGTTTTTAATTTTGATGAGGTCTAATTTATCAATTTTTCTTACATGGATCATGCTTTTGATTTTTTGTCTAAAGAAAAATTTGTATAATTCAAGTAACCAAAATATTCTGTTATATTTATTTCTATAAGTTTTATAGATTTAGATTTTATTTAAAAGTTTTAGATGAAGTTTTGTCTAATTTTATGTACATAAACTTTCATTTAATAAGTTTTTAAGTGTATTCTTCAATCATATTTTATACCAATAATGTTTTTGGTTTGGTTTAATATGGAGTTTATACTTAGAAATGCTGAGATCAAATGGATAAAGACATCAGCAATGCAACTAAACAACACAATTATGCTTACTATAAAATCATTAATAATCTAAGAACCATAGATGTTTTAGTAATTATATAACTACTTTCACTAAGTAGACTTGATAAATTTATTAAAATAATCATTGACTATTGATTGTTCTGTATTTAGCCTGGCAAATTTTTCCAGAATAGTTTATATCATCAAATAATTAGTCATAACTTAATCATGTTTTGTTTTCACTAGCTTCCTAAACCAATACTAGAAATTATTTTAATTTCATGACATTTTAAATTTAAAAACAATTAAAATAATATAATAGAAAGTTTCTTAGGGGAAATATACTAAAACATGTTGAGATTTTACAAAAAGATTGAGAATTTATCTACTGTGTTTTCTAGGACAAAACACTTTATTATTATAAATGTCTTTCTTCACAAGTGGAGAAAATTACAACACTCCTCAGGTATATAAATAGAGTTAATATTGTATGTTGATTGAAAGTCTAGTTCCTATCAAGATAGATAATTACTGAAAAGATGCTTATATCTTGAATTATTTTTGGCATTCCAGCATATTGGTAATCAGGTCATTTTGTTGTTGTTGTCTTAAACTAGGAATTTTTCAGAGATATTTGGGTATTTTTGTGTTTTCTATTCCAGTTTGTTAATCACATGATAAAATATGATATTTTAAAAGGCTGTATATCCTTAGAGTGGTGATGAGACTAGGATGTAAAACAGGACCTAAAGATTATGCCATTTGGAACCAACTCTGCCAGAAAGTCTCTCCAAATATCACCAAACATTTCTGAAGAGGAAAAAATCAATTTGATAGATTGCACATGAAATCATTATATATTTGGACTATGTTAAGATAAGAGGAGACTATGAGAGCATGAAACTGGATAATATTTTCAAAGAGAAGTTAAGACAATAATATATTTCATAAAATCTTCAAGTGGATCAAATAGTCTTATATTTGAAATTGGAGAATTATTTCAGAAGTGGAGCTGTGGTTCTATTTCTCCAAATTACATGTGTTTGAATTTGAGGGATGAGAAATAAAAGCCAGAGAGATTACTGTGTTAGAAAAAATTGAAATGCACCAGTCATGTTACCAGGTTCGTGTTTGGCCCTCTACAAATATATTCAGATTTGAAAATAAACTTGTCAAATGGTTCTGGTTCTTTGGCAAGATAACTAAGCAATCTCCATCCTGTCTCTTTCACTGAATGTAACTATAGACTTGACAACTCAGAAGAAGCTACATGATGATTCTTAGAAGCCAGTGTTTGTTGGAGGTTGGAGTAGTACACAAGAATTTGATGCACCATCAAACCTTTCAGGAAAATCTCCTAAATTTCCCATCTACACCCATTGATATCTCCAGAAACCTGTATACTCATACCAAGTAGGGAAAGAAATAGCTTCAGGTAATATCCTCACTTTGTGTTCTCAGAATTGGTAAAGGGTCAGAGATAATGGAGAAACCACTTTTTGTTTTGTTTTGTTTTGTTTTGTTTTGTTTTTTCACCTTATAGGCAGTCACAGCGACAAAGGTGCCATAGTGATGATGACAGCAGTTACAACAGGGAAAAATCCTAACATTCTGAGGAAAGGAAATCATTTTTTTTCTGACTAGAAAAATAAATCTCCATTGCTGTGTCTTCTCTGTGTCTTCCCATTACTTATCTCAAAAAGCAAATCCAATCCAGGAAGTATCAGCACGGTGACAGCAAACTAAAGCCTCAGTTTCCTTGATAAGAGATCATTCAAAGGCAGAGCCAAAGAACTGCATGATTTTAGGGACGGAGCTCAGGAGTGCAATGTCCTGAAGTAATGAATGACATTCTGAGCTAACCTCCAAGTTGTGTATTCATGGATCTGACACCAAATTTTATGTTTTGAACTCAAAAGTCTACTTTACAATAGCATGAGTGTAGCTACAGATATTAAGCAATTCCCATTCCTGAAGTTACTGCTGTCCTACAAGCTCTCAAAGACTTATTGATTTATCTTCCAAATAACCTTGTAGGCTCATTTCTTGTTCTTGCCAACCCATGTGAAAACAGTAAGATCTTGTTCTAGAATAAAGACTATCTATGAAGCAAAGAAAGTCTTTCACTCCAATGAAGTTTCTTACAGGGAATGCAGAGAAGATAAACATCTTTTCTAATGTACAAAAGAAGCAAAAGTGGTACTTTGCTAATAATTACATATTTATACTTGTCTCTGGAAAGACTCATATATGTTATCAGTTTTTGTCCTGTTTTAATTTCAGTTTTCAAGATAAAATATTTCTTATTTACTCAAGATGATATAAACTGTTTCTTTCCAAGTTAAACCACTAATGCACAGTTAAAAATCAATTTGTATATTATGATTTATGTCCTAAGAGGTAAATATGAGAAAACAGTACATCTAACCTCAAACAATACACTGAGGCAGAAATATTTTTAACCATTCAAAGACATGGTTCTTAATATAATTAAGTATCACTTAAAATTCCAGTTAAAGTTTAATACCTATTGATTAAGATGCCTGATATCAAGGCCCTGGAGAATCAGCATTGTACATAATCATTTCAAATAATTTTAATAAGGTAGTTTTTTACATTTTAAGAAACACTTATAAAGTTCAAAGTAAAAATTCATTTTATTTGGATAGGAAGGAATCCTTATATGTTGTTGATGGGATGTAAATTAATGAAGCCATTATAACAAACTGTATGGAGTTTACTCAAAATATCAAAAGTAGAATTCCCATATGATCCAACAATTCCATGCCTGGGTATTTAACCAAATGATTTAAAATCAGTTTGTTGAACAAAGAGATATTTGCATACCCATATTTATTACAGCATTATTAAAAGCAGACAAATCATAAAAACAGTCTAACTTTCCAGCAGCAGATGAATAGATAGGGAAAATTTGGCATATATACTATGGAGTACATATACTAGGAATTCTTTTTGGCTGTACAAAAGAAGGAAATTCTGTCATTTGCAATGACATAAATAGAATTGGAGGATACTGTACTAAGTGAAATAGGCTAGGTACAGAAAGGTAAATACTGCATGTTCTTACTTATGTAAGAAACCTAAAACACTAGAACTCACAAAAACAGTAGTCAAATTGCACTCTGATATCATGTAAACCTAAATAGAACACATAAATAAATTAAATATGGAGAAAAAAACGAAATTAATGAAAGAAGGGGATAAAATTAAATTAATGATGCCAACAACAATAAGACACATTTGTACATTGATATACATTTAATTATGTACCAGATCTCATTTAATAATAATGCCAATTTCACTTATACTGCAAGCTACATAAGGAAAATAAAGACAGCATACAAGATTTAAAAAAAAAACACAGTAGAATGGTGATTACAGAGGATTATGGTGAGGGAAATGGAGATGATAGCCTGCTAGGAGGAAAATTTTGGGGGGGAGTGGTACCAATAGGGGCACTTAACCACTGAGCCACATCCCTAGCCATTTTTTATATTTTATTTAGAGACAGAGTCTCACTAAATTGCTTAGGACCTTGCTAAATTGCTGAAGCTGGCTTTGAACTCAATCCTCCTGCCTCAGCCTCCTGAGCCACTGGGATTAGAGGAGTGCACCACTGCACACAGCAGGAGGAAATTTTTGAGATCTATTGTACAACATAGTAAATATAGTTAATAAGAGTGTATTGTATATTTCAAAATTTCTAAGAGCTCAATTAAAAATGTTCTCTCCACAAAACTGATATGTATTGAGTTGATGAATGTATTAGCTTGATTTAATTAATCCTATTATATTCATAAATCATAATATCATTTTATACTCCACAAGTTTATATGATTGGAAATTTCATATATATTCAATTTACATTAAAATAAAAATTATAGAATATTTATTTATGTAAGCCAAGGAATTGCATGGGTGAAGTCTTCATAAAAGGCATGGGAATATACTTCTCAAACTAAAATGAAAAATCAGGACAATATTAAGCAATAATGTGAATATTTTTTCATTATAAAACACTCTTGGAAAATGTCACTATAATGGCACATTACTACTGTGAACTTTATGCATTTAGATATGAGGCTTTTCTTGCACTAGAAGACTAGATGAGACCACAAGAAATGCCTGAGATGAATTTAAAAAATGAGAAATCAAATCTGGGTTGTAGCTCAGTGGTAGAGCATTTGTCTAGTATGTAAGGCCCTGGGTTTGATCACCAGCATCTCAAAAAAAGAAGAAAAAAAAAAGATTGGTTTTAGTTGTTAGGAAATAAATGTGTGGGGGAACTGAATTCTATGTAATTCTCACCTGAAAGTTTTGAACATTGTAAGCTGAAGCTATTGAAAAGTACTTTACCTAAAAATATGATCATATCAGTTGAAGCAGGAAGGAAAGAGGTAGGACAGGACCTGGCATGGGAATTCTATAGTTTAAACTAATGGAATTGAGAGGAAAAAAGAGAAAAAATCATGGATTAACAGTTAATGTCCCTAGCTAGAAGTCTTGTTATATAAAAACTATGTTATTTACTTTGGCAGAATGCTAATGCTGTTTGCTACCTTTAAAATTGCATTCAGCATCTGATCGCTTTTTTTTTTAACATTTTTTTTTTAGCTGTAGATGGACATAATGTCTTTATTTTATTGCTTTGTATGTGGTGCTGAGGATCGAACCCAGGGCCTCATGCATGCGAGGCAAACGCTCTACCGCTGAGCTACAATCCCAGCCCCCATCCAATCGCTTTTTAGCTCCCTTATTGCAATCACTTTGCCAAGAGACATTGCTCTCTAAGATTATTACAATAACTCTTAAGTAGCCCACTTCTCTTTCACTTTCTCTCATCACTTACGCTAGTTTGTCTAGACAAATACTCCTAAAAAATACAAGTGAGATCGTATTACTCCTCTGAGGAGCAACTTCTACTGCCTTGCCACCTGACACAAAAGGAAAGCCAAACCCTGATGTGATGTACTGGGATCCCTGTGATCTGGCTGCCCCTACCTATGTAGCTTCATTTGTACACTTCTCATCACTAATCAGCTATAACATCACGAAGCAGTTCTTGACTTACAGTAGGAGCTCAATAAATAATCATTGAGTTACTGAAGACTTTATAGGCTTTATTTTTTAAAGGTATAACAAATTGATTTCTTTACAACTTAGATCAGTAAGAATGTAATTGCCAGTAAAACATCTGAAGCAAGAGAAAAGCGATTGACCTCCCCTAAGAAATTTAAACACATGGAAATTCTAGACTTGTTTTATTTCATGACTTACCAATGCCCTGGAGAACCTAGACTTTTTTCATCACTCCAGTTTGCCATGATTCGCTTTTTGATGTTTTCTCTTACTCTTGCTCTTTTTCTGATCCCAATATTGTTGGTTTGTCCACAATTTCTAGGGGCTTCAAATGAACTATTTTTTCTTGCAATTAATTAATTTCTTCTGTTTTTTTTTTTTTTACAAAAAATAATAATACCTTTTCCTGAAGTCCAACAAGTGGATTTTTTTCTCACATCTCATTGGCTAAAAATTGGTCAATTGCCTCTCTCTACCCAAACCAATTACTGGCAAAGAAATAACATTTCTGTGATAACTCAATCATACCTGCATTTCAGAATCACATGGTAGCTTTTTCAGCCACAGATACTTGTGACCAACCTTAAAATAAAAACATCATGCAAGGGCTCAAGCACTATTAATTTTTAAAAGTTCTCAAGTCCACCCAGCTCATTACAATTTATGCTCAGGTTTAGAAAACAATTATCTATCTCTAAACTCTACTGGGGCTGGGCATAAAGGAAATTGTCACAGATTAGAGGCAAACATCCAACAATATGCAGATTCTGCTGGAATGAGAGAACTGGGGCAGAGAAAGGATGAAATGAATAACAATTGAGATGTCTGTTATAGAGTATAAATTTTTGTCCTTATAAAATTTTACTATAATATAAAAATTAGAAATAAGATTTTCTTTCTTTTTTACTACTAATAAGTTGGGATTTTTTTATGATCCACATCAACAGTTTTATTTCTGTTTATTGGCATATATTAACAGATGTTGCAATGTGTCAAAGTTATCAAAGAAAGAGACTTCTGGTCTTCTGAAAACCTTCAGAACAGCCTTTGAAGCTCCAGGACATTTTTCCCACACTGAGAGCTATCCTGCTCCATTACACTTTGACACTTTGGTACCAGTGATAACCAATTATCTTAACTTTCATTGTTTACCTACTGTGTGACTGACCTTTTGAAAGCCCAGGGAAGTAGTTAACCTTACCATACCTCTCATGGATGAAGGCTTCCTTTAATCTTACTTTCAATAGACTTTTTGTTGCAGACTCTTTAGGCAGTAGGTTCATTACAAAAGTTCCTGAAGGCAGTTAGTCTAAATTGCAAACATAATTTTTATTTCTGAGTGATATAGATGAATACTAATTATGAAATATATCTGTTTTCCTAAGCAGTGCTCCCAAGAAGTTCTGGGGAAATTTTAAAAGGGACATTGATAATATTTCTTAATTATTAGCCATCCATTGCTCTGGTTAGACTCATTACTGATTTGAGCTTGAGGACTTTGATCATGAAGACAGCAAAAATGAGTCCTAAAATGCAGAAGGTAATTAAAATGCAAATCAGATCATTGGTTAAAATAATATATGAGCTAAATATTTGAAATTTAAGGTTGTTGTTAACATAATACCATGACTGACCTGTGTTCCTTAAAATTTCTAGTATTTAATAAGTCCAATCAACTGCAAATTTCAACTCCTATTAATGTTGTCCCTAAAGCATCAGTAACTTACATATTTGGGAGTTCTGTTACAAATACAATAGCCTATGAAAAACTTCCTTGATTCTGTAGTTGCTTAACTTCTTACTCAGGTGACATTTAAAATTTAAACAGTAAGGGAGCTACATTTACTTTTACATTCTGTAACCTGAGTACAGAATAGTTTTTAAAAATTAAATTTTATGGTCACAGGAAAATAAATGAGCTTCCAAGGACTGCAAGGATAAGAGTATCTAAGTCTAGGGGCCATTGTTAGGAACCTAGAGGGCCAAAAATCTCATCTGCACTCTTCAGCAATCTTCTGCAGGTGTATGTTTGTTTTGTTTTCCCCAGAAAAATAAAGTGAAGAAAGGAGCAAATAAAGGCAGAGACAAAAGAAGAAGGAAGAAGGAAAAAGCAGACTGTGTGAGACCTGATAATCTCCCTAAAAAAAAGTAAATTCAAGTTAACATATCCTAAACTCTATGAATTATGTTCACATCAGAGGGAAAAGTTGACAGAATTTGTGACAGAGATACGGGAATGAAATTTTGCAATATTAAAAGAAAACATTGAAAGAAATGACTATGACAAAATATAATTTACATATAAATTACACATACACAAAAATTCATATATATGTAAATTTAGAGACAATTTGATTAAATGGCTGTATATATGTTCACAGATGCACATACAATCATACATGTACTATTTCATATTTAAATACACAAGTCACATATATGCACATATAAAATTTTTAGGGTGCATGTGTGTGGATTCAATAAAAGTAAAATAAAAAAACATTTTTTATGTTATAAACCTTGAAATAAATATTACAAATTAAAGAATTATACAAGGTGAACCATATCTTACACAATAGTTATCTTGCAAATAATTTACAATCAGTTGAGCAAACTGGCATAAAACAAACAAACAAAAAGAATTGTGATCATACTTTAGCAACTATAAGGATGCACTGTATACCGGAGTTTGAATCTTTAACTCTGAAGAAGTTATAGGACCCTGCATGATTTATTTTATTTGCTCCTATGAATTTCTCATGTGTAAAATCATTTTACCTTATGTTTCCTAATTGTAGATAATTTTCTAGCACAGTACTGAAACACCACAGTGAGTGGTGTTTTTTTAACTGATGTTTTTAAAACTGGTGTTTTTAAAACTGATTTTTAAATTTAACGGTAGTAAAATATAACACTAATTTTAAGACAGTGGAAGACAAAATAATCACCTTTAACAAACAAACAAATCCTTCTATCAACTTTGAGAAGAAAGCAAACCTTTGATGTGGACAGGCTCAAGAAAGCATCTTTGGAAGAGATGGGGGTTGAGCTGGGATTTGAACAATGCTGTTTTGGAATGGAAGATGTGGGAAGGACAGACTAACTATACAGTAGATGCATACATGCATTCTTTGTTTAATACTCAAAACCATCCTATGATTCAGGCACTGTTGATCTAGTTTTATAGATGGATAGTTTCAAAGCTCAAAGACATTACATTTCTCGTCTTTTTAAGACTGGGTAAAAGTAGTGTGGCTTGGAATTTGGTTAAGCATGTGAAATCCCAAAACACCTGCTCTTTCCACTGTTGCATTGTAATCCTTCTTAACCAATCCACAGAAAAAAAGCATTCTGGAAGATGAGTGGATGCAAATATGACTAGCAAGAGAGATTTGGGTGCCATTTACAGATGACTTATTGAGAAATCCAGACTGTTGGCTGTGTTGGAAGAATTTGAAGTGTTCTCTGAAGGACAGATAAAATTTAAATAGGAAGACTAAATATTGTACAAACATGCAGGCACAGGAATGTACGATTTTTTTTACAAGAAGCAAAAGTTATATATGTACTGAAAGAGAAAAAATAGCTGGATATATATTCAGAGCCAGAATTTTGCAGGACTTGAATGCCAAACAAAGGAGTTTGTATTGTAGCCAATAGATTAGAGAAAGCTATAAAATGCTGTGAAACAGAATGGCAAGAAGAAAGTGATAATTTGGAAGATTTATTTGAAAATGCAGCAGCACAATTTGGAAAATAAAGCACAACTAGATTGTTTCCTTTGCTGTGCAGAAGCTTTTTAGTTTGATGAAATCCCATTTGTCTGCTTTTGCTTTTGTTGCCTGTGCTTTTGAGGTTATATCTAAAAAATTCATTGCCCAGACCAATGTCATTTAACACTGCCCTACTTTTCTTCTAGTAGGTTCACAGGTTCTTGTCTTGCATTTAAGTCTTTCATCTATTTTGAGTTGATTTTTATGTATAGTGAGAAAGGGGTTTAAATGCCTTCTACCTGTGTATAACCAGTTTTCTCACCATCATTTGTTCAAGAGTCTGCCTTTTCCCCCATTATGTGTTCTTGGTAGTATATTTGTTTAAAAAAAAAATGGTTGTAAATATGTAGTTTTATTTATGGGTTCTCAATTCTGCTTCATCCTGCTATGTGACATTTTTAGGCCAATGCCATGCCGTATTAATTATAATGTTTTCATAATGTATTTTGCAGTCAGGTAATGTGGTGCTACCATCTGTTTTTTTTTTTTCCTCAAGATTACTTTGTTTATTTGATGTTTGATGTCTTGTGTATGTGTGTGTGTGTGTATGTATATTTTAGGATTTTTTCCTAGTTCTGTGAAAAATGAAATTAGTAGTTTGACAGAGGTTGTTTAATATCACTAATCATTAGGGACATGCAAATCAAAAACACAATGAAATATTATCTAACCCTTATTAGAATGTTTATTATGTTTTTGCCTTTATTAGTGAATTATAGTTGTACAGAATAGTTGAGATTCATTTCGACAAAATCATACATGCATGTAATTTAATTCACTCCATCTCATTCCCTTATGCCTCTCCTTTCCCTCACCTCCTCCCTCCATCTGTTCCTCTTCTTCTACTTTACTTGTCTATCCTCCACTTATTTATATATTTTAATTGGTGCTTTATAGATACACATGATGATGGAATTCACTGTGAAATATTAGTATATGCATATGCCATAATTTTGTCAAATTTATTCTGCATTTTCTTCCCTTTTCTGTCCCTCCATCCTCCTCCTCAATTTCCTTCTCCCCTGATCTTCCCTCTGTCTTTATGATATCCAACTCCTCCACCTTTATTTCCCCTTACTTTGCTATAGTTTTTTTATAAGAGATTATTCAACCCTTGACTGTCTGAGTCTGGCTTATTTCACTTAGCATGATGGTCTCCAGTTTCATTGATTTACTAGCCAATGCTTTAATTTCATTCTCCTTTATGGCTGAGCATAATTCCAGTGTGTGTGTATGTGTGTATCACATTTTCTTAATTCATTCATCTATTGATGGATTGATGGGCACCTGGGCTGATTCCATATCTTGACTATTGTGCATGCTATAAACATTGATGTGGTTGTATTGCTATAGAATGCTGATTTTAGATCTTTTGACTAAGTAGCAAGGAATGGGATTGCTGGGTCACATGATGATTCCATTCCTAGTCTTTTGAGGAAACTTCTACTGTTTTCCAGAGTGGTTGTACTAATTGCAGGCCCACCAACCATGTATGAGTTGCACATCCTCCCCAACATTTGTTATTGTTTGTCTTCTTGATAATTTTCATTCTGAAAAGATAGGGATCAAATCTCAGTATAGTTTTGATTTGCATTTCCATGATTGTTAGGGATGTTGAACTTCTTTTCATATATTTATTGTCCTTTTATGTTTCTTTTGAGAAATTTGTTTAGCTCTTTTGAGCATTTATTGATTAAATTATTTGTATTTTGGTGTCAAGTTTTTTGAGTTCTTTTATATTCTGGACATTACTCTCCTTTCAAAGGAGTAGCTGGAAAATATTTTCTCCCATTCTGTAGGTTCTCTTTTCACACTCTATTATTTCCTTTGATGTGCAGAAACTTTTCTCTTTGACGTCATCTCACTTAATGATTCTTGGTTTTATTTCTTGCACTTTCAGTATCTTCTTAAGGAAGTCAAAGCCAGCCTCAATATGTTGAAATGTTGTCCCCATGTTTTCTTCTAGCTGGATGAAAGATAGGGATCTAGTTCTATTTTTCTACATGTGGATATCAACTTTTCACACATGTAGATATCCAGTTTTCCCAGCACCATAAAATGGTTATTATCAAATACACAAAATAACAAATACTCACAAGATGTTGAGGAAAGGGAACTCACACACTGTCATTGTGAATGTAAATTAAGTAGAGCCATTATAAAAACACAATATGAATGATCCTCAAAAAATTTAAAAATAGAAGCATCATATCACTCAACAATCTTACTACTGGATGTATATTAAAAAATTAAATGAATATATCAAAGAGACATCTGCACTCCCATGTTTAATGCAGTACTTTTCACAATAGCTAAGATATGAAATCAAACTAAATGTTTGTTAATGGGTGGAGAGGAAAAGAAATATTATTCAGCCATAAAAAATGACAAAATATTACCATTTATGGCAAGGTGAATGGAACTTAAGGACATTATGGTAGGTGAAATAAGTTATATATAGAAAGATAAATGTCTCATCATATCACTTATATCTGAAATATTTTTTAAAATATTGTTTTCCTAAAAGTTGACAGTGGAATAGTGGTTTCCAGAGGCTGGCAAAAGTAGGGGCTGGGGAAAATAGGGAGAAGTTGGTCAATAGGTACAATATTACAATTTGATAGGAAGAATAATCTCTAGTGTTTGATTGCATAGAAAGATAAATACAGTTAACAACAATTCATTATGGACTCCAACACAGCTAGAATAGATTTTGGATATTCTCACTACAAAGATATAATCTTTTACATGATGCATATGCTAATTACCCTAATTTGATCTTTGCACAAGGCATACATGAATCAACACATCGCTTTCTATCTCTATTTCGTTAATATATACAATTGCTGTTTTCAACTCCGTAAAAAAAAATAAAAAGCATTAGTGGCAATTCAATCAATTAAGATACTTTAACAGTGGCTTAATATTGGTTAAGGTCCTGAAACAAGGGCACTAGGTAAAGAAGAAAAATATAGTAGTCATCAGTTAGGAAGGGTCCATTGAACCTTTTTGTTTGTTGGCCATGGGTTGGAATTGAAGGACAACCAACAAAAAAAAACTGCAGATACTTAATATTTAAAGTAAAAATGATAAATAAATGAAATAAAATTTCAATAGAGAATAACTGTGTTATCAAAAAATAGTTCATTCAAATTAAGGATATGAATTTTTCAAGTTAATATATTTTACTTTTGAAATAATACAAAATAATGTAAAATGATAATAAAAGAACTATCTATTCTTTCATTTAGTCAATAAGTATTTTACTAAGTTTCACCCACATGCAAAAGCAAAATTGTAACTGATAAAGTGATCAATGATTTTCTCAGTTTTGTTATTGTTGCTTAGTTCCTAACACAATCTATCTTTTCAAGGGACTTGTATTTGGGTCAAAAATAGACAATAAAATGGCATGAATTAGTAAGTTGAAATGTTAGTGAGGAAATAAATGAGATAGTAAGATAAAGAATTAATTAGGATTAAAAGGGTTTTTCAGTATAGTCAGGAAAGTTTTCTTTATAAAGATATGATATTTGATATGATTCCCAAGGATAAGAAGGAATTACCCATTCCCATAGCTGGTGAAAGTTAAGTCTTAGGTGATGTCAAGCACAAAGATCCTAAGTCTGTATACAGATTCTGGAGCATAATACTCAGTGGGAAGAGAGGTTAAGTGGTGACGGAATCCCACAGGTTCCTACAAACTGGCTATAGAATCTACATGCTATTTTATGTGCATGGAATCCATTGGAGAGATGTAAGATGAAGGGAGGTGTCATGATATTATCACAGATCAAGCAGCCTTCTGTATAGAGATAAGTGAAAGTAGAGATCTAGTGTGGAGGATACTGCATGTAGTGTAGAGAAGCAATAGTGTTGGCTTGGACTGAGATGTTGAAAATTGAGGTGGAGAAAAATAAAGGATGTTAAAATGCATTTTGAGGAAGAGATGACAGAACAAACTAATTCACTGTGGAAGATGAGAAAATTTGAAGATTTAAGATAATGTCTACCTTTTCGTTTATGTTTGTTTCTTTGCCTTAACAATTGAATGGCAATATCATCCACTTACAGGAGGAAGGCTGGCAATAGAATTCAGAGTTTTCTGTGTGTGTGTGTGTGTGTGTGTGTATGAGAGAGAGAGAGAGAGAGAGAGAGAGATGTAATAATATAATCATTTTAAGTACCACTCAGTAGAAATCAAATGTCAAGTATATAAAATCTGTAAGTTTATATCATCATCTTTATGATAGTTACAAAGATATTAATGCAAGTCGTTTTGTTGGAACTTGGTTTCTAAATAATTGTGATGATTATTGACTTGCTTTTATAAATTTGAATGAAAATGAAATTAGGATGAGATCAGTAAAGTAGAAAAGAAATTTAAGTTAAAACACAGTTATTTCGTGAGATTCACTCTATTGAAGTTCCCAGGGAGAGAATGAAATGAATTCTACTCGAGTAGCAGAATATAGTATGTGTCACACCAGGTGTCCACTGGGTCTCACAGCACTTCACAAAAGAAATAAACCCAGAAAATATCATTCTACAAGATCCAGATTCAATGCTGAATTTCTAAAAATGCATCATTCATATGTATAGTAGATAGATAGATGCTCTAATGCATGCCAAGATGTTAAAACCATGAATTTAATATTACTGAGAATTAAAATGTTCCATTAGATTTTATTGTTGATAAAGCTAAATTTAATAAAATTAAAATTATAATGTTTGTTTTCCTGTTGGAGAATTTGTAAGAGTATTAACCCAAAGTAAGCTAGTGCCATAGTCTATTGACAAATAAAAAACAATTTTCAAATGTGATGTATTTGAAAAATTAATATTTTTGTACAACTATCAAGAGATACCTTTCTTTAGTATCAACATTTATTTTTCTTTATCATATTACACATAAATAACTGCAGTTACTTTATATCAAGTAATATTCAGTAATTTGCAATATTATCATGTATATGTTGAATGTAAATTGCAGGTTAATTTTATTAAAGACTACCACCATATAATTACTTCTATGCACACTGAAAGGGGATAATTATGGTCACACATTGAAAACACTTACTTTTGAATCATATATTAATGGATTATTATGGTAACAAATCAGCAAAGAAAAATTTATTCCCTCATATAATATCCTAACCTATATTTCTCAATTCAAAAGTTCATTCAATTTTGATTGACCCAAATGCTTAATCATACATCCTATGGGCCCTGACATTTCTTTACATTAAAAATGAAACCCAATCATGTTCTTCTTAATTTGGTGATTAACTCCCTTCACTTTTCAAATTGCTTCACTGAATATAGACATTTTCTCTCTTCATAGATATAAGCACATTTTAGTTCAGCATGAGCAATTTTGTTTCATTTAAGTCATGTGTCAAAAGATTATTAAACAAAAAGCATAGGAATGCATATGACTCAATTTTATTTCAATCACGCTTTTCCAGCTTCTCCTCATGAGAGGAAAAAAATGACTTTTAAGGCTCCTTTTGCTCCCCCGCTGTATTTTCTATTAACGAAGTGATAAAAGCAAACACAAAAGAGCCCAGTGGTGACAGTGGTCCATAAAGAAGTAACAATCTTATTTATAAAATTTAGCTGGCCAGAAACTAAAACTTATTGCACAACAGGTGCTGCATATTTTCGCTAGATTTTATGTCGATTATTTTAAAAACAGACATCACACTGGGGCTCTGTGAAAGTACATGACACACTGTCCTTTATTTTCCAAATATTAAATAAGATTCCACCATGTTTAAATACAAGGGAAGGATTAGAAAACAGGCAATAGTTACCTATTACATGGAAGTTATTTAATATTATTTAATCATTATCACAACCCTCAAGGCTATTATCACTTTTTTTTTTCCATTTTGCTGACAAAAAAAAAATATAGCACAGCAAAGCTGATATTTGGCCAATCAGTTTAAAACAGAAAGCATATTCTGAAAACATGGTATCTGTCTTGTTCTATTGTCACAGTTATCCTCCTACAATTTTAGTTTGCCTGTTATTTAGTGGTATCAGCAGCTTATTTTCTTCTTTACTTCTGCTTTTTTTTTTTTTTTTTAAATAGGAGGTTGTCTAGAATCCTAATCTCTCCCTGTAGGAGACTCACTTCTTAACCACAGCTATGGAGATTGCTGTACAATAACTTATTATTACTATTATCTATCACTCTACTTTTTTATGTATTTCCCAGTTTCACTTGTTGATCTACACTGCAAATGAATATTATTAAATGGCTTAAATTTTATACTTTGATCAATAGACTTAAAAGATTGCAGAGTAAGCATGAGATTTAGCAAAAATTGGACTAGGGTTATATCAATAAAGGCAAACAACAGGAAATATAGAAAGGGGCAGAGAAAGATGGATGCCTGCTGCCAGTCTCACAGACTATGAGTGTTGTACAAAAGAATACTTCACTCTTGACCTAAGTTATAAGTCATCCTCAATTTCTCCTTATATTAAGGAAGGAGGTTCCAAGCTAAGATCTTCTAACCTATAAATATGGAAAGAAAGGGGGCTGGGATTGTAGCTCAGCGGTAGAGCGCTTGCCTCGCATGTGTGAGGCCCTGGGTTTGATCCTCAGCACCACATACAAGACAATAAAATAAAGACATGTGTCCATCTACAATTAAAAAAATATTTTAAAAAAAAGGGAAAAAAGTGTTAGTGCTATTCCTACAAAATTGTTCAAAAACTGGTCTACTAAGTCAGTATCCATGTTCTGCTACATCTTAATTAATTAATAGCCCTATGATTTTGTTTCACATTTTTGTAAATAAATGCAATATAAGTAATCATGAAATACAGATTATGAGAATTAAACTTAATTAAATATATTTGCATCTATATTTAAAAGATACCTCCAACCATATTATTATTCAATTTAAAAAAAAAAAACCACAGGACCAAAGATGGCATACAACTAATCATCAGGTACATGAAAAGATGCTCAACTTCATTAATTACTGGAAAAATGCCAGTCAAAACCACAATCTGGTAAGATAGCTACCAAGGAGAAAAGGGAACACTTATAAGTTGTTGATGGGAATTCAAGCCAGTATAAACATTAGAGAAAACACTATGGAAGTTCCTAAAACAAATTAAAAGTAGAATCACCAAATGATCTAGCAATCTCACTACTGGGGATATATCCATAAAATGAAATCATTATGTCAAGGAGATATTCGAAATCCTATGTTTATTGCAGCACTATTCATGTTAGCCGAGAAATGAAAATGAACTATAAAAGTCCATCAACTGATGACTGGATTTAAAAAAAAATAATAACACATACACAAATATGCACACAACAGAATTTTATTAAGCCTTAAAAAGGGGTGACAAGATGGATAGAAGTGGGTGCTGAGTAAAAAATTAGGCACAGAAAGACACATTTTGCATGATCTAATGTATACATGGGATAAAAAATATTGAATGCATAGTAACAGAGAGTATAATGGTGTTTACCAGAAACTGGAAAATGAAGTAAAGGGAAGATATGGGCAAAATTAAAAAAAAAATTCAGTTAAAAGATTAATAAGTTCTGGATATACATGTATAACATGGTGACTAAATTTAGTAAGAATGTATTGGAGGCTTGATATTTGCTGAGAAAGTAGATTTCAAGTAATTTCACCATCAAAAAAAGTCACAATGTAGAATGTTGAATATATTAATAAAATGGATAATTTATTTTTTTATTTTTGTGAATAAAATAAACATGTGTTTGTTTTCATTGATTATGTATTATTTGAAATGAACCAAGGAAACACCAAATAAATTCTCAGATTAATAGACAACACATGTTCCTAATTATCCATGTCATGAACTTTGTACAGACATCAGGGATATGAACAAGGAAATATACAAAATTTTTGTTCTCATGGAGGATAGAAGAGGTGATAGATAAACTGATGCACACATTTTATAAGTATCATGGGGTCAGTAAAGCAGGATATGAAAAATAATCTGTCAAGAGGTGCAGTACTATGCAAATGAGGGCTACTAAATTATCTAGGCTGCTCAGGAAAGGCTTATGTGATAAGGCATCATTTGAAAAGAAACATGGGGGTTGAGAAGAAGTGAGCCACATAGACATCTGGGAGATGGCATGGTGCAGGTGTTGAGGTGGGAGTACAGCTAGAATCCAGACAGACAGGAGATCAGACTATGCAGAGAGCAGTGAACATAAGACAGACTGGAGAATAAAGTATGAAAGGTCAGGGAGAAGATGGACCTTGACAGGCTGGTACTTAATTGTAGGGGCATTGAGAAGCCTTCTGAAAAGGATCACTCTGGCTGCTGGAAGAATAATAACCATTATCAAATTCTATCACAAAAGTCGGCTCATTGATTTATTACAGTTTACAACTTTGCATTTTAACTGAGATATGTGCAATATTATTAAGCACCATAAAATGAAAGTCATCTCAATTCTGTTAAGAAAAAAAAGAACTATTTTTCAGCAATACCACTATTAGAAATATTTTAATGACTTAATAAAAATTTTTAAGACAAGAAAATACATGCAGACAGTGGAAGAATGACACATGGTCATGACACATGAGAGTGAGCTCTCTTCTCATCTTTTTTTTTTTTTTTTTAATATCTTTGTTTTATTTATTTATTTTTTATGTGGTGCTGAGGATCGAACCCAGTGACTCACGCATGCGAGGCAAGCGCTCTACCACTGAGCCACAACCCCAGCCCTCTCCTCTCATCTTTTCTGAGTCCCTTCACCACACTATGTCCCTTCACCACAGGAATGTCCTTTGTGTTTGAAGTCATTATCAAAGCCTGACTTCATTTTGGGGCATGAGTAAAGAAAGAAACTTTTTACTGATTGATAAATACAAATTTTTATAAATTATTCTACAATTCAAACAAGATCATGTTAACTCAATTCTTAGTGATTAAATGAAGTTCATTGGAAAAAGGCTTTTATTGACCATAACCTTTAAAAATTAGTCTTGACTTTTAATCCATGGATAACTGTCTTGATATTTCCCCTAAGCTGGGTTTTTAGTGGATCCTTGCTTCATACTGTTTTGGAGCAAATTCCACAAAACTGTTAAGTGAGTTAGTATCTGCTTCAGAGAATACTTGGTGCATAATATACATAATAATATTGAAGTATCCAGCTTCACAATTTTTAAATATAAAATAAATTATCAATTCCTTCCTTGTCTTAGCCCAAGTACTCAGAACATGCAGACAGTTTCAAAACCATAACTTTTGCAAATGTTACTTCTTCACTCTTAGTCTCTTTAGGTGACTATTAATATTTAATTCTTCTGACTCCTCCTGCAAGTCTTATTATAAGTAGTGTCTCATAGAGGTCACAGCTAAAGAAGCAATCTTAAGTAGTTTCCTCTCATTTGTACAATGCATTTCTTCCCCTTCACACACTCCCTCCCTCATCATTTAATTGCATCCATACTCATTTGTTTGTAATACTTTAAAACAGTTCTTCCCATTATATTCTAAACTCTATTCACGTGTATTTTGTCTACCACTAATGCAATTCCTAGGATTTAGTGGGTGCTCAACATGAGAAAGAGTTAATGATTATTCAAGTCTCTATTGATGCTATTATTATTGATAAACTAAAAATACAGAACCATACTAAAAAATATACGTACACATCAGCTTGATATTTCTTCTGCAACAAGAAAAACAGCAAAAGAAGACCTAGCTCCTCAAAGAGAAATATGTAGAAATATTTTACAAATTGTGAAAGTTGTCTAAGATAGCTGGTTGTCTAAAATAGAAGGTTGTCTGGATAATAACTGTTAAATGTTCTAATGGTACTTTATGGCAACCTAGTTCTATACATTTCTGATATATTTGTGAATATTAGGGGAATATGTAATAACATAAACTTAGATGAAGGAACCAGATAGAAGCAGGATATCTCCATAGTCAAAGCCATTTTCACAAGAGTGAAAATTACCTCTTCACTTAATCATGTTATGACAAAATCCATTATAATGATGGATAAGCCCAAGCACATTATTAATATTGAAACAAAATTTAAAGAAACTAGTTGTTTCCAGTTTATCTCACTTATTTTCCTTAGTATTATAGTGGATAATAAGAAAAGTAGAATGTTTATGAAGATAAAGATTTTGCCTAAGAAAACTGTAGATTATAATTATGATTAATGAGTATGAATATTTTAATGAAAAACAATTTACTGAGGAAAATGATTAATAGTAAAGTATTTATGTTAATTATAACCCAGCCTTGGCATTGATGGACTATATAAGAGCTTCCTTGCATTAGAAACTGGGAAGCCATTTTGTGTGGCAGAAGGTGAGGGAAAAGTACTTACAGGTCTGTTTGATAATACAATTGATTTGGTTTGTTTGCTATTTTCTTTAGGGCCTCTATAGACATCATATTTAAGATACACCGTGTATAAGATCTAATATTTTGATACTTTATATGACATTATCAAAATTTCTAGTGGTTTTAGTTTAAAAACATGTGAAACTGAATTGTAAATTATAAATGATAAGATATGACATTCTGATTTTATTTTTGACTTTTTATCAGCAAAGGACATTAATAAAATTAATTATATCAATGGTAACATTATTTGTGAAGATACATTAAAAGACTGTTTTTAAAAATGTATAATTTAAAACTAAATGTTCCCTCCTTTGTACATTTATAGTCCTCTGTAAATTACCATGTTATATTGAAAATATTTAATTATATAAATAATTTTTACTAAGAATATAGCTACAGCTTACGGAAATTTTTTTTTAAAATTTTTAAAATAGTACAATCCTCGAGGTTAGATGAATGAATGAATAAGTGAAGGAACAAACTAGTTAAAATTAAGTAATGAAAGCACAAAATATCCTAATGCAAAGAGAGAATCGAATGAAAATAAAGGCCATTCCAGCATATTGTTATCAAATTGAATAGCTCCCAATTGCTTCAAATGTTTTTCATTTATTGAGTGACATAAATGTGACATACTATGTACCGATTGTTTCCCTAAATAGTAGAGGTAGTGACAGAAAAGTGTTCAAATATAAATCTAAAGATATAATATTTTAAGACATGACTTCTGAATTATATACTGAAGAATGAAGAGTTTTATATGGGATGAGAAGAGTAGGGACATTCCTGGCACGGAGAGTATAAAGCACTTGGTGTTTGATGTTTGATGAAGCTAGAAAAAGAGACACACTCCTATAATCCCAGTGGCTTAGGAGGCTGAGGCAGGAGGATTGTGAGTTTAAAGCCAGCCTCAGCAACTTAGCAAGGCCCTAAGTAGTTCAGTGGGACACTGTCTTTAAATAAAATACAAAAAAGGGCTGAGGATATGGCTCAGTGGTTAAGCGTTACTGGGTTAAATCCCTAGGATATAAAGAAAAGGAAAAGAAAAAGAAAAATAGGTGGGTCAGTAAAATAGAAGGAAATTTGATTGGTAGCATAAATTGATTAGATTGTCATGATTCTAGCATGTACCACTAAGGGAAGTGAAGTTCTTGCTATCTTATTATCCATCTGTGCTTAATATTTGCTCAGATTAAAAACTGTCATAAAAATATTAGGTTCCCCCCTCTTTTCTGTTTTCTCAGATTGGAGAAACATGGGAGTTATCAAAACTGGTATATGGCTAGTGAATTAATAATTAGATTATCTGTATAAGAAATGAATATTAGCTGGGCACCGTGGCTCAAGCCTGTAATCTCAGCACTTAGGGAGGCTGAGACAGGAGAATTGAGAGTTCAAAGCCAGCCTCAGCAATGGCAAGGCGCTAAACAACTCAGTGAGACCCTGTCTCTACATAAAACACAAATAGGGCTGGGGATGTGGCTCAGCGGTCGAGTACCCCTGAGTTCAATACCCAGTACCAAAAAAAAAAGAAATGAATATTAAAGAACTTACAGGGCTGGAGTTGTGGCTCAGTGGTAGAGCTCTTGCCTAGCAAGTGTGAGGCACTGAGTTTGATCCTCAGCACCACATATAAATAAATGAATACAATAAAAGTCCATCAACATCTAAAAAAAATTTAAAAAAAGAACTTACAGACCTGAGACTCAATGAACTAAAATATGTTTCTAAATAATACTTATTTTCCATAAATAAGTATTTTTTGGAAGTTTTGTTTACTCATAACAGTTAAAGAGTACCTTTCCCTCTTGAACTCAGGGATATTTCTTAAATAAGTAAACTACATAAAATACTAGTTATCATTACATCATATTTTAAGTAATACAAAGTATCATAGTCCAAGTTTTACCTTCCTTTATTTTTAATTTCTGAAAATAAGTTTTTTGTTTAAATATGGGTTTGAATACATTATATAACATTAAAACTGGAAGGGAAAAAGAAAACCAAAAATCAATGTTTTTCTTCCCACAGAACCAGGCAGCTGTTGCTAGTGAGCCGCAAGCTCTGTTGTTAGCCATAGGACTGATAACAGCAGCGCGGGTTTGCTTCCTTGTCAAAAGTTGAACTGATATTAGGCTGGCCTCACAATCTGTTGTTTTGCACACACGTTAGCTAGAATATGTGTTCTCAAAAGGAAGACCTTGGTGGCAAGCCAGATGTCGCATCACCTCACTGGAGGAAAGATGACCTCTGAGTTCTTCCCATCTGGTCAGGTTGGAGACACCAGGGGCTCCTCTTACTTCCAAAGGCTCCCTGGAGTGGTGCCCTGCCACTGCTGCTGCCATTGCTGTCTTACCCCACCCTCTCCTGATTGTTCAGGTCATGCCACTCTGTTAGGGTAGGGGATTCTGCAGTGGGAGAGCGGAAGAGCTTCTGGCCAGACACAGCCATCTGTGATTTTTAGGGTCTGAGCTTCACTGAAGCATCACATTATTGCTTTGTTTCAGGGTAGACGCTGCCAGGCACCTACTGCTTGTCTTTTGTTTAAATGAGTGACTTCAAGACTAGACAGCATGGCTCTTTTCAGTTTATTGCATGAAGGAGTTACACTAGTCTAAGTTAAAAGTGGACCCCAAAATGGTTACATCGTACAAGCTGTGAGGTTTTTAAACTTGTGACAAAGAACAGAAGGGAAATTCTACTCATTGCCAGGAAATCATCACATAAGCTTCAATGAGACACAAGCACTTAAAACCCATGAACCTTTAGCTGATCATCTTTGGTTAGTCCTCTCTACCAGGAGCTGGTGTATGTTCTTGCACTAGTCACCTGTTGCTGAATTCCTTCTAGATATTCTGGAGTACCAATTCAGGCAAGTTTCTTCTTAAATGACTTCACTAGTTTCTTTTTATAGTCATCATCAGCAATCCCTTGGAGAGTAGTAAGGGTATTCCTGCCATTTTTCTGTTGAATTCTGATATGATATAATCCTCAGTGCTAGCAGGGAGCATGTCATAAGCTTACTTGTATCTGGGGTGGAAAAAGTGGAGATTCTGGATAGTAGACACAAGATATGATTCCTTCTCAGTGGAAACAGTGTGCTGAAGGCAGCCGGGGCAGTGGGGAGACAGAGCAACAGGAAAATAGAGGGCTGGAGGGGGAAGCTGCTGAGTCCTTAGTGATGGGCCAAGTTTTAGTTTTTAATGTTTTTTTTTTTTTCCCAAAGAATGACTCAGTTTTCCCAGGACTATATGCATCATTCCAACTCTATGATGACAATTGTACATCTATTTCTTCATTCAATGAAGAGTTCCTAACCCTCTTCATGACTACCTATCCTTAAGATTCAGTCTGTAACACTCCTCCAGTGGCAAAGTTGATCATTAAAATAACAACTCAGTTACATTACATCCCTCTCTACAGCACTTGTTTTTAGGTCTGGGTTTTACTGTGAATAAAGTTTGTTATTATGTATTTCCTTTCTATGAATAATGTTTGGTCTTCTGTATTATTGTATTCCCAGTAATATTTTGGTAGAGAAATATGTTTTCTTTTATGATGTGTGTTCGAGATTAGTTTAATCTAAAAAATAAATGAGGTCTGAAACCTAAATAATAAAACTATTATATAGCATTGGGAACAAATAAATGCAAGAAATATGTCAACTTGAATTGGCTGATGAAAAAGCCAAATAAAAGAATGTATTATATATCTTTTTTTCATAATTGAGGAGTTCAGGTGAATATTTGTCATTACATCCCTCTTGGCTTTGGTTTAGGTACAGTACATCCATATGGTGAGATATACTCCATTACTGCTTTAAACCCCAGCAGATACAGAACTAAACTTATTTAAACTTCCTGCATACATAACAATCCAAGAAAAAGAGATTGCATCTGCTTAAATATCTCCAGTACCCTTGCTTTACACAAGGGAAAATTTTAAATGACCACCCTAGGTAAAATGCATGCTTTGAGGGGAGTGGTTTTCAACTTTCAATCCCATTAATATATAGATGTAGATGAGAATGGTTTGCAAAATAATGAAATTAATATTGTACAGAAAAACAATAAATGTTCACTATGTAAATAATCTTATGAAATGCAGTCTAAACCTGCATTTACAATTTACTAGCTGTTACATATGGGGAAATGTACTTAAGCACATTTTACTTCATTGTCGTTTTTATAAGACAGATTAGGAACAGTACCCAGGAATCATGGTTACCTTCACATGATGGGATAAAGAATAACTAGGATAATGTAACTGAAGCACTTAGAACATTATTTCAAAAATAATAATCACTTAAAATATTTGCTATTATGACAGTGATATAATTATCAATCTTAAATACTCAGTCTGGCCCTTTTATCCCTGAATAGTTTTGTAATGATGTTTTAATACACTAAGTTTTAAAATACTAATTCTTAGTGTTCTGGGCTAGAGCTGTCTGGGAGAGAGAAGAGACAAAAACCCATCCCTTCTAGAATTGTAGCCTAACTTTTATAAGATTCACATGTTGTGCCTTCAAGAAAGATTTTATGTGAAAACAGAATTCCACAGCTACAGTATATTTTGTAACTCGCTGCTGTTCTAAGATATCATCTTTATAGGTCTACGTAAATCATAAGTGGAACACCTACAATAAAACAAAAGTACAGCTAGTGTATTGTGCTTGTTATGAGAAGGCTGAGCAAAGAGCATAGGTGAGTAATGTCAGACATCATATTGCTCCAGGAAAGCAATTCATAGTCACCACTCTACTGAGCATATTTCAGTGGTGTCATTTTTATGGAGAGAAGACAACATTGTTATGTTATAATGCTATTAGGCATATCAAGTATCATATGTTTAAAGAACCAAAGATGTATATCTGCTTTTTCACCTAAAAACATCTTCTTATTTCTTTCTCAAGTGGAGTCAGAGCATTGACAGATAATATAGCAATTTATGAACTGTGAACAAAAATGAGAGCATAAAAGCACAATCATATTAGGATTCCAGCTATGCTTATCTCATTATCTCAGTCAGAGAAGAAGACATTTTAAGACGTTTATGTACAGAGAATGTTAACTGTTTCCAAAAGTAATTTTCAAATATTTTAAAATGGGCATTTCATTAAAGTATGTGGGGAAAACAGGTATCGTTCTGGAAAAAGCTTTGGTACTTTCCCAAACATTTATATGAATATAGTTAAGCTTTACAATACAGTATTTTTTTCTTTTCTCAATTGCTAAATTGTTGAAATAAAATTCAATTTTTCTTATCATCTTCTAGAAAGTGATAGTTAATGCTTGCAAGAGAAGATTCAGCATCTGAAATTGTCAGATCCTGTGGTGAATGACAGGAACACTTTCACAAAACTTAGAAAATAGTCATTTTTTCATTTTGATTACAGGTATATGAATAGTGGTATTTCCACTGAGACTGAATTTTGGATGTTTTTACTCCTTGTTTTGTTTTCAGTCAAGACTAGTATTTAACTGAATATCTTGTAATTTTACTGTATCATCTTTAAAAGTTATAAGGAAAAAATAAAAGACTCTTTTGAATAGCTTATAAAAATGTTATATTTTCTATTGTTTACTGTTTAGTCTATTGATTTTCATTTCTGGGTATGTGCGTGAATTATATATATATATACATATATTTGTTTGTTTTGCTTTGTTTAGTTTTGTACTGAGGATTGAACCCAGGAGTCTTAATCACTGATCCACATCTCCAGCCCTTGTTATTTTCTATTTGGAAACAGGACCTTACTAAGTTGCTTAGGTTCTCCTAAGTTGCTGATGCTGACTTTGAACTTACAATACTCCTGCCTCTACCTCCAAAGTCACTGGAATTACAGGCATGCACCACCACATCTGCTCTTTTTAATACAGTTATCTCAAGATCAATAATCTTGTGTCAATAATTCTTTAGTTAAAGGCAAAGGTAAAGCACCCAAACATAGAAATAATGAGCACATTTTATACACTTTATTGTCTTCCCAGAAGGCAAACTTTTTAAATTGAGGAAATATGAAAGAACTGTCAAAAGAACATAATGTAGCTAAGTATGTTGTAAAATACGTCATTATTAGTCATTATATGATATAATAAAATCATAAATTGTATACAAATCTTGTCATTATCATGTTCACTTGCTCCATGAAACTCTCTACACTATCTTTCAAACTATATGTAAGTTTCATATATGAAAGAAAGTGCATCTGTGCAAACAGAAACATAAGAGGGAATTAATTGTAAACATTGGGAATTTATTTAAATATGCTGAATATACATACATACATACATACATACATGTCTTTAAAAGTTTCAAAGGCAATTTGAGGGAGAAATGAAGAGCATAAAGGTACTCTAAATGTGGTCTAGCATAGGCATGAAATCTATTCTCTCAGGCAAAGAGAAGAACAAAAGAAATATGTTTATATGTCATAAATTATGGTTGATATTGTAAGTAGAAGAAAAGTGATATTGATCTTGACATAACTATGTTAAAATGAGCAAATAAGGATTTTGAAGGAGCTATTACAATTATAATACAGTATATAAAGAAAGCTATGGACTGTAATTGATATTATGTTTAAAGATATATCAGGAAAATAAGAGAAGCCAAAAGTTTCTATGTTTAGTCATGATATCTATGCTTTGGAAATAGATAACTTCCTGCTGAATGTGGATTGATGGGCAACTTTTATAGCACTACATAGATGGATATGGTATTCGTGTCAAATAGTGAATTAAAAACTTATTTAAAACACATAAAATATGGTATCTACTGCCTATCCTGTACATGTTGAGGATTATATATTGTACTCTGCAAAATATTTTCATGAACATTTTTCTCCTTATCTAGACTGTGATTCTATGAAGCAAGGAACAGTATGGTATACATTTATAAGTTTACTATAAAACTAATGCCTATGATCTCTTCTGTACCATGTTCCTTGCTTCCTTCGAGTATTCTCCAAGAAAATTGAATGCATATTTCTAATTTAAAAAATAGTGTTAATAGCAATCTATACTTTTACTATTCTTGTTCCTCAGTATTTTTCAGCCTGTGCTCATTACCAACTTTCAAGAGTTAATTAAGTGGAAATGGAGTCTTTATCAATTTGTTTAGATCCTTATAAGCAAAAGGAGACAGTCCCTAAGGAAAACCAAAGTCTGAACTGCCCTTGTACTGGAGCTGAAACATTAACCATTCCCTGGATTTTCAGTCTACTCTGCTGAATCTGAGCTTGCCAGCTTTCACAATTTTTTGAGCCAGTTCCTTAAAACCAATCTCTATCTACCTCCATACCTACCCCCCACTGCCCCTCTCTTCTCTTCCTCCCTCCTTTCTCTCTCTGTCTCTGTCTCTGTCTCTCTCTTCTACTGTCTGGAGAATCCTGACTAATACAGAAGGCATAACAGATTAAAAGAAAAAGAAAAAGAAAAAAATAATATTTTACTCATATCAATAAGTAAAAAATAAACATTCAATAAAAGTCAACATATATCGATTAAAATAATATTATATATTAGAAATAAAAGAATTTGTAATTGTTATACACAATTTGAAGTATAATTAAAGAGGACTTTAAAGCTAGCAAAAAATTGTAACACTGGATGACAAAAGAATAATACTCAGAATATATAAATTCTAAAAATAAATTAGAAAGTTAAAACTTATATAAATTGGTCAAAAGATATAAAGAGGTATTTCATAGAAGAAGCAATACAGCCTAAAACATTAAGAGTCTGCTCTACCACAGAGTAATGAGGGAAACAGACAACTACAATGAGATACATTTTAATACCTAAGAGTCTGGTAAAAAGTAAGATCCCCAAAGACATCTGACAATACAGACAGATTTCAAGAATACAATATTTAAGAAATTTTTATGCAAGATTGGTATTAATTTAAGTTGATAGAAGCTCTTCAGAAGACAATTTGCCTTTGTGTTTACTTAATATCTATACTCTGGAGCCATGAATTATATTTTGAGTTATATGATAAGTGAAATTTTGCACATGTGCACCAGAACACATATAGGAGAATATATAAAGCATATTCTTACATTTTATTATTATTATTTACTGCAAAACACAGTGAAGGTAGCCCCAGCATACATAGATTAGTGAATGCCAATACACGGTGATACAATGGAATCCTACAGTTGCCCCTATGAGCATGGGTGAATATCAGAATAAATGTTGTGCATAAGTGATAAGGTACAGGAAATTACATATAGGAAAACACAAGTGTATAAGAAAATAACAAAAATGTAATGTATTCTCTTAGAATTTTATATAATTCATGAAAGTATAACCAAAATATAGAAACAATAAAGCTAGTGTTTTATGCAACTTTTTCTGATGAAACTTCCTAATCATGGATTCTGTCTTATAACAAAAATCTGCAATTAATACTTCAGGAAGCTTTAGAATAATATCAAACTTTGATTCTAAGTTTTATTGATATTGTTAGTACATTACTAGGGGTCTGAATTGATATTGTTATCCTTTGAGACCTGCAGAGTATTGGTTTCAGGACTCCTGTGGATTCCATAATCTGAGGATGTTCAAATCCCTTGTATAAAACAGCATAGTATTTGCATTTAGCAAATGCACACCTTCCCAAGTTCTTTAAATCATCTCTGGATTATTTACAAGTTCCAACACAATATAAATGAAGCCTGTATATATTTAGTATAGGTGTGATTTTTAAAAATAAAATAGTATTTCCATTAAAAATAAAACTACTCAATAATAATTAATAACATTTATATTTTGTGGATTTAATATAAATTATGCTATGAACATATTTGGTAAAATATCTATAATCATAAATTTGAATACAGTATTTAGAATTAGAAATGTCAAATTCTTATAAAGAAAAGAAAGTTACTGTTTTAAAATAAATACATAAGGATTTACATATCCTAATCTATTTCCGGTAGAAATTTAAAAATGGCTATGTAAGTAAAAATTATTATTAGATATTAAATATTCTTATCTGAGAGCTTTGTTTTAAGGTAGAAAATAAAAAAGTTTATTTGTGCCAAAAAAGAAAAGGTGTGTGTTCATTTTAGGGAATTAACTACAGTATAACTGAATTAAACCCACTTATACAGTATCATAAGACACATTATCCCACATACATAATAGCATTGTTACTAAACTAACAAAGAGCAGTCTGAACAGTTTTGCTGAGTTAGATTCTGTACAATATTGTATATTATAAATTGTACAAAGCACTACTGTAATTTGTTTACCTGTAGAGTGTAGAATTTGTATAAAATCAAAGAATTTCAAGTTATCTTTAACAAAGAATTCAAAACCATCACACTGAAACAACACATAACACATTTAATAAATGGCCAAATGAACCAAACATACACTTCTCAAAAGAAGAAATTAAAAGAGCCAAAAAGTAAATGTGTGAAAAAAAAGTTCAATGTCATTAGCAACTACGGAAATGAAAATCAAAACTACACTCAGATTTCATCTCATTCCGGTTTAGAATGACAGCCACCAAGAATACAAACAATAATAAATGCTGAGTGAGGACGTGGAGAAAAAAGAATACTTTTACATCCTTTCTTCCTTTCTTCTTCCCTCCTTCCCTCCCTCCCTCCTTCCTTCCTTCCTTGGTACTGGGGAGTGAATCCAAGGGTGCTTAACCACTGAATCATATTCCAGCTCTTTTTTATTTATTTTGAGAAAGGGTTTCACTAAGTTACTTAGGGCCAACCTAGGTTGCTGAGGCTGCCTTTGACTTTACAATCTGTCCTGCCTCAGCCTCCCAAGTGGCTGGGATTATAGGTGTGTGCCACGGTGCCTGGCATGGTATCTTTTCTTAAAGAGACATTTTTATGCGTAAAAAATGAAATACATGTACTATATTAAAGAAGAGTTTATCTTAATGAAATGTGGACAGAGGCGGGAGAGCCATTTCTGAACTACTGTCCATTTTCTATTCCCACTATATCACTGAATAACTTTATTGAAGGTGAATGAATTTCCCAGAAAAATCTAAGCATTGTTAAACTATAGAGATTGCTTAGCTCTTTGCAAATCAATAGTCACTGATTTAGTCAAAGATCACTCCTACATCAAATGAGTGCAGCCATGAAATAAACTATACCTCCAAAGTCTGATCTCTTTTCATAACACTCTGTAAAGGACAATAAATGGAGGACACAATAGGATGCTCAGTACCTTAAATCTCTTTCTTAACAGCCATTCACTGAAGAATGAATTTTCAATTCTAAAATTTCATTCATTTATTTATTTGGCTAATAGCCTCATTCCTTTGATAAAAGTCAAATGTCTCCTGAAGAATAACACATTCTACTTCTCCTGTATACTTCAGTGTTAATCAGTTGATAAGAATACTTTGAAAACTTAGCTTTGGATGACTTTTACAAAGAATGGAATATCTGGATCCACATGAAAGAGCAGCCTAAGCACAAAATATTCCTGGAGTTAGATGCCAAAAGAAGACCCAGAGTCACAGAGAACTGGTGCTCATTTTCCTGACACCACTGCTTTCTGTGTGGCTTTAGGAAAATCACTTAAACTGCATCTATGAAAACAGGTTAGAAACTGTACTCATTTCACAGAATGTTATTAAAAGTAAATATGGAAAAAGCACTAATCACAATTCATAGCAAGTATATTCGTATACAGTAAATAATAAATATGTAGTAACTATTAATATTAGTGTTTATGATACCACCAGCAAAGAAAGAAAAGAATGTGAAGATATCAAAAATAAGGGAAATACAAACTTAATTAACTCAATCAGGGGGCAGGAGATGCAGCTTCATCAATAGCTTTCTGTGACCTATTGGATAGATAATTTCAACTTCTGTGCAATTCATTTGCAGAATGAGGGGTAATATAGTGGGAGCGTAATAATCTCAAAAGTGTCCTTTCATTTCAAATGTTCAGTGATTTTCATAATTGTACCCAGTACTATTCCTGACTACAACAACCTGAAAACACCTTTTATACACGGTGAATTTCAATGCCTAAGAAGTAGCTTTTTCTAGAAGTGATTTTAATCTTATTTAAAAGTTGATAGGCTGGGTGATAGGATATAGAGCAAGCAGGTCTTATAGAATCTAAGTTATCACTCTGGTAAGTGTAGATAAAATCAATATCATTATGATAATTTATTTTTTTGGTTCTTATGTTAGAACCATTCAAATAACACTCATAAGGGGGAAAACTTATTTTAGAAACATTTCTGAAATCCTCAATCAGATAAAGCAATAATTTGTTGCTCAGTCTAATTAGAGGAAGTAATCTGAATTAAAGCAAAAAGAGAAGAAGCAAAAGCCCTTCCTAGAGATGTACACTGCCTTAAAATTACAGCACAATTTCATTAAGCAGTAAGGGAAATGGAAATTACTTTCTCATGTAGCCCTGATTGTATTCCTGTTAGGTCATTTGCATACCGTTCAGTGATTGGATTGCTGGCAAGGCTGAGAGGTCTCAGAACTGTCTGCCTAGGTGTTCTCATCTAATTTTACTGCTGTGACCAAGAGCAGGAAGCATTTTATGAACTTTGGAATATGAACCTCATGAAAGCATACAAACCTTCTTTTGCTTTTAGATCAGTATGAGAAGTATACTTCTGGTGTTGATAAAATAATTGCATAATTTTTAAAAGCTTAAAATATACTTCTTCTGGAGGTTGAGACAGGAACATTGTAATTTGGAGACCTGTCTGGGCAATTTAGCAAGAGCTTGTAACATTTTTCAAAGGAGATAGGGAAGTAACTCAGTGCTTGCTTAACATGTGCAAAGCCCCTTGCTAAATTCCTAGTACTGTGTGTGTATGTATATGTGTGTGTATTTCCTTATGCTCTACTATGGAATGTTAATAACTTTCTTAACAGTTGCAAATGTAATGAGCCACTACTTACCTTTTAACAATTACGGCTGGTGTGGTATTAAGGAAAAGAGAAAGGAGAAAAAGGAGCAAGGAGAGGAAGAAGGAGAGGAAGAAGAAAAGGAAGACGGAAAGGAAGAAGAAAAGGAAAGGAAAGGAATCAGAAATACCAAAACAATTTCTGGCTAATACATAGCACCATCTTTTTCTTCCTCATTTTCTATTGTAATGATTCTTGTATTATTTGAGGATGTGTAATTCAATCCTAATGTTAAGTTCCTATGGAGGTAAAGCCAATTATTTCCATGTCTCCTCCAGGAACTAACATCTTAGGTACATTGCTCATAGACTTTAAAAAGGTAACCTATATTTATGTCTAACAATCAAACTCTTCCTATAATCTATGTTTACATATGTAAAAGTATATAGTGTTTAAAAAAGTCACAAACATATAGGATTTAATTTTTACAGTTTATTCTTGTCCTTCCAAGTTTTAACATAAGTTTTAATTTTTTTTCAGTGCTACTTAATTCATTAGACATGATTTATTCACCCATAGTGAGGAAATTTGAATGATAGCCACTCAAAAATAGTAAGCATAAACAGCATTTTAAATAAGATCAGACATTGTGTTCACAAAATATTTACATTTCAGTTATATCTGTGATAGTTTTTCAGAAAAGTCCAGCATTCTGTGGTTGTATTTTTAAAATATTCAAAGCAATTTTTCTTATCTTGGTTTATTTATGCCATTTTCCCCTTCTTACCAATTCAATTGTTAACTAATAATGTTTTCTATTATGAAATAATATTAGTAAAGACATAGGTAATATTCTATCAGGTTAGGACTGATGTGTTATTGAGTGGTCAGAGGTCAGCCTTTTGAGATTCAGAACAAACTAATAATAAGCTCTGAATTCTTAGGATATAGGACAGAATTGAGCACAAAGTGAGAATTTCATGCCTTTGATGCAGGCACTAAAATGAAAAAAAAATAAGTTTTAAGAATCAATCTATCTGCACACAAAAAAATAAATTTGAAGATAAGGAGCATACTATTTAAATAAAAGAGGTAAAAATAGTATTTCTGTAGCTCTCCATTATCTATATCATGATTTTTGCAAACTAGTGACAATATATTTCCAGTTTATTATTTATTTTTCAAGTTTCTTTGTGACATACGGAAATTCATATTTGCTTTATGTGTTTAAATTTGACTGTTTTTCTGTCCATTGACTTCAAATTTTTTCCTTGGGTAAACTACTGCCATTTTATACATTTAATAATTATGTTAGCTATTTAATATTTTGTTTTGTTCCTTTATCCTAGTTTATATATAGTCTTATATTCTTTTCTAGTTGAGTTATAGATTTTTTCAATAATTCAAGCCTTTATTTGTAATGTGCTTTATGTGGGTGTGTGTATAGTTTCTAGATTCTCTAGTTTGTGGCATTGTTTTACATTGTTTTTCTATGTGTATTACAAAATCTTTAAAGTATATATTTAGGTTTCTTTCTCAAGTGTGTCAAGAATGTTTTAATTTTTTGTTTCAATAATCTCTTGGTATTTTGCACAATAATTTTTACAAATGGCTTTAGGACTGATTTATCTTACAATTATTAACAAATGCTTTTTTAACCATAATATTTTCATCCTTTATATTTCTATGCATATAATCGCTATTGTGTAGTGTCTCATATTGGAATAAATGTTCATTGAATCTCACAAAACTAAATTTCTAGGTTATAATATAGAGATTATGTCTCCTATCAGTATGATTAAATCATTCCTGGAGATTATAAATCCTTATCTCAGTACTTACATTTTTATGTAGGAGTTCAGAAAATTTGATCAGGTAGGAGGGGAGAATAATACATTGTTTTAAAAGGGCATAAAAAAGTATTACATGATTGTATGATTATATTATGATTTTCTACTCTGAAATAATTATCCTACATTTTTAGTTATATACTTTTTAGGTCCATAGCCACAGTTGTATACTTTTAATGGCTTTTTATCCTTGTTATAAAGCCATTTTGGTAAATGCAGAAAAAAATACTGTTCCAAAAAGAGTTTTATGAGTAAGTCATTCCAATAAATAACTTGTATGCTTTTATTTCTCTTTGATGCTGATGTATATAAGAGAATCCATTTACTCTTTCTAAAAGCTTTAAGTAATCAGTAGATGGAACATTCTTAAAAGCAAAACATCATCTCTAAAAGTCTGAAATTCTCTGAATGTGGAATTCCGAAGCCTTGTATATAAGATCTTTTAAACCTGTGACCTAATTCTCCCAGTGACCTCTTATATTGTGGTGCTGTGCAACAATTTCATATAAACACACACACACACACACACACACACACACAATTTTATGCTTAATGACAGGTACCCAAGTCCAGCCATTCCCTGCTGTCCTGCACCTCCTTGCCTTATGCATGTATGTTAGCTACCTCTTCTACATTAAATATAGGCCTCTATTTTACTTAAATATAAGTATAATGAGGTAATATTATAGATACTTAAATTAGAATATACATGATGAGATCAGTGGAGCTTCAACTGAATTTAATGTAAACATGACCTATTAATTCTAATGTATTACTTCTGAATTATCATTAGGAATGTAAAAATATATGATTTATGTTTCTTTCTTAGAAAGTTATCTTTCTGTTGAGAAAATAAATATCAACAAATTCATAAACAAACTACTAATTATGGAGTTCCTATATAGTCATTAATTTTTTTCTTACTTTCTAATAAAATGACTTAATTTTTAACTTTTTTGCACTAACGAAGTAAATTAAAAGTTTAACCATTAAAAATGACAAAAATAAAATAAAACTCAATAAAAGTCCACAGATGTTACACTTGAAATATAAGCAAGAGTGGTAAATAACATTTTTTAAATTGCCAACTGAATATAAAATTTATGATAAACACATATAGGAAATTATAATTTTTAAAAAGTATTTTGTCTTTTTAATTTTATAAAACATTAGGATATGTTTTGACATAATTACAAAAGCATTGAATATAATTTGCTCTATTTGGTTCCCAGCACTTCCCCTATTTCCTGGTCCCCTCCCTCTACTGATCTTTCTGTAATTTATTTATAGTTTTTTTTATAATTAGTATCTTGTGGATATACTTCATGTTGAGATTCCCTATGGTGTATTCAAAAACATTCTCTCTTTTGCTGAGGGAAGTTCATGGGGAAAATGTATTTTATGTAGAAATTACATGTTTGGTGAAATAGCCTAAGTGTTACACAAAATAATTGTTTAGAATTTTAAAATCAAATAAAATTTTATTTTTTCACGTAAAAAAAATCTCCTGATGACAATAGTTCAGATTTCTTATGGGTATTTTGGTTTATCTAAATCTCATTTTCATTCTGCTCTCTGGAGCTGCAGATAGTAGTTTAGTATAATATTGACTAGACTCACCAACTACTTGTTAACCTTAACCCAAATCTGAAAATTATATAACACAAAATGGACTATAATTTCTTTCTTTTCTTTTTCTTTTCTGTTTTCTTTTTCTCTCTTTTATTTATTTATTTATTTTTTTGGCACCAGGGATTGAACTCAGGGGTACTCGACCACTGAGACACATCCCCAGCCCTATTTTGTGTTTTATGTAGAGACAGGGTCTCACTGAGTTGTTTAGTGCCTGGCATTGCTGAGGCTGGCTGAGAACTTGCAATTCTCCTCTCTCAGCCTCCCAAAGTGCTGGGATTACAGGCATGCACCACCACGCTGGGCTGGACTATAATTTCTATAATCTCAATTCCACTAATTGAGGTACCTCGTTGACTATCCTCTTTTAAATCTATCTGTGCTGTTCACATGAATATTGCAAGTCAAATTAAGACAATTTTATATTGAGACAATTTTATCATGTGAAGATTATAAAAATAGGCTCAGACCAAAGAAAAAACTATAAAAATTTTGAGAGCAGGGCTATATCTTACAGCTATTAGTACTATACCCCAGCCATAAACAATTGTAATTATATTTTTAAATTTTAAATGGATACATCATAACTCTATATATCTTTGAGGTACAGTATGATATTTCAATACATGTATACAATTTGTAATGATCAGGGTAACTGATCCATAATTTGCAAATATTAACTCCCATTTCCTAGGATGTTTCAACTCTGCTGGCTGTTTTCTTTGCAGTTCAGAAACTATTTGATGGGATATATCATATCTCATTTTCAACTTTTTATTTTCTTTCCTGTCCTTTTGGGGTCATATCCAAAAAAATCTTTACCCATCTCAATGACCTAAAGCATTTTTTACACATTTTCTTCTAGTAGTTTTATAGTTTTAGGTCTAACATTTAAGTCACTGAACAATTTTGTATTGATTTTAGTAATTTCTGAGAGATATAGGTCTAGTATAATTCTTCTCCATATGGATACCAGTATTCCCAGAACCATTTGATAAACAGACTATCTTCTCTAGTGAATGTTTGTGTGTGTGTGTGTGTGTGTGTGTTTGTGTGTGTCTTTATCAAAAAAACAGTTGGCTACAAATACATAGACAGATATCTGACTTATAAATACGTGAATCTATTACTGGGTTCTTTATTCAGTTCCATTGGTCAAGGACCATGATGTCTTGGTTAGTAAAGCTGTGTAGTATGTTTTGAAGTTGGGTACTGTGATGCCTCCAGCTCAAGATGTATTTTTATTTGAGATCTATTGTAGTTCCATATAAATTTTAGTATTTTTTCTTTTTCTCTGAAGAATGTAATTAGAATTTTGATAGGTATTACATTGAATTTTTAGATTGCTTTGGGTAGCAAGGACATTTTAAGAATATAAATTCCTTCAATCCATTAAATAAGAAGGTCTTTTCATTTTTGACTGTCCTGTTCAATTATTTTCATCACTATTTAAGAGAGTAGACTCACTTTTTAATAAAGTGAAAACACTTTGAGTTATTTCACCTCTTTGGTTTCATTTATTCCTTGGTATTTTATTTATTTTTGTAATTATTGTAAATGGTACTGTTTCCTTGATTTATTTTTCATCTCCTTTCTTTTTTTATTTCTTTTTCAGTTTGTTATTGGTGTATAGAAGCACTATTGATTTTTTTATGTACTGTAGTCCAACTGGCTTTGCAATACGCTCATGAAAGGGCACAGGCCTAGGTGTGTGTGGGTGCCATTTGGCTGTGGTAGGCTGTCAACCACAATCAATTTTTATGAGCATATTTGTTCCATTCTGACAGTTTCTTTGTCTCTGGTGTCCATTATTGTAACCCTACCCACCTTGCCTTTGACAGTTGAGAACCACCATTTGGATCTTGGTGCCGTCATATCTAGTTATTCCAATTGTATTTTAATTCTCCGATTGAGTAACTGCCATTCCCACTGAAAGGTCTGGTCCACAGGAAAGAGTTTTTAAAGAATGCCAGCGCTCCCTTCATAAACCTATTTCTCAAAGTACAGTACAAATATTCAATAAAAATTAACTATTGTTAATATTATTAGCATACCTATTTCATGAATAATTGTTTTGTAAGTGCTCCTTCTCACTCATGCCTCCACACAAAGGGGAAAATTCCTTGGGTTGGATCTTTTGACTGTAGCCACCATGATGGATCCTGAAGAATTTTAGTGTTAGGAATTTTAGCATAGAGAAACCATTAGAAGGACATTTTTACATGTTCAAGAGAGTAATAAACATTGTTTATTCTTGATAGAATATTCCTATATTTAGAAAAAACTCATGTTTTCAAAGATTAGACAGCAGCATTTAATTCAAACTGAGAACATCACTGGATTCATTTATGTAGCGCTAGTATCTTTCAGGTAATTTTCATGGTTTCTCACTGCTTTCAATCTCCTGTCACTGTGATATTGATCTTTCACAAATAATTTCTGTTAAGGATAATGAAAAGTATATTATTTCAACATAAATTGAGGCAATTCCAAAGTCCTCTGTTCCCTTACTATTTTCTGACTGTGACCATCTCAGTCAAGGTAAGTTTTAATATCCATGATTCCTTTATTTAAATGATGATTAATTGTCTTTGGTTTTGAGATCCTTGTAATAAAACATCATATTAAGCAATATATAGTGGAAACTGTAAATTACTTCAATAATGTTGCTATCATAACACCATTTTGTTTGTTTTAATCTATTTTGCACATAGAACCAAGATTTACTGACCTGTTAAGACTTTCTTTTCATCATAAAATAGTTAAAATTTCCAGGTAATTTCAGTTATTTTTTCTTCTTTTTAAAAATTCTTTCAAGATAGTCTGCCTTATTTCTGGAAGATGCAAGCTTGTGGTCAGTGGTCTGGCTCAGGAAAATTAATAAGTATTATTTCAATCATAAATGAATCAATAAAGTAAAAACTCTATAACAAAATAAAATACTTTCTTTGACACAGTGGTAATGACCCTCAAAATTCTATAATCAAAAGCTTTATTGTACCACTAACAAACTTCCAAACACATCCTTCCTGGTTTAGGTAATTTTCTCCATCCTCTTCAGTCTACTGTAATCCTTGTCATTACAGTTAATTAATGCTAATACATGAGAAATTTTAACAATTTTCATGGAAATCCTATTTTGTGCAAACAACACTCTTATCTCTTTTATGATTTAGTTCTAAAATCTGGCTTCTAGTATCCTTAGTGACTCTAAATTGCTAAAATAAAAGGGTATATTCTGTATGTGACTAGAACATGTCTGCACTTTTTACTCAGTAAGTGAAAAAACTTGGTTTTAAAAGCAGCAAAAACTTTTTCCTCCCCAAACATTGTAGAACAAGATCCATCAACCTTGGAATATGTATTTATAACAAAGTTTCATGATTTCCAATGTTCCCTGTGGAAAAATGTTAAGTCTATCATTCAGTGCTCTGACTTTATGCCTTAATTTGTTAGGACTCTCTTGAGAATCCAAACAAACAAGTTTTATTTTGTTTTGTTTATTTTGGGTATTCTCTAAGAATTTCTTACTTTGTAATTTATGTCTTTCTCCTTGCTATGCCTTTCTTCTAAGCATGCTTCTTTATTCATTGATTTTATTAAAATTGTATACATCTATTCTCTCTCTGTACAAATTCCATCTCTTTTGCTAAACTTTCTCTTCTCTCCTAAAGTCACCTAAAGTCTCTAAAGTGAAGTCACTTATCATCCAGTACCATTCTTACACTACTCAGAATGAAATCTCATTGAAGGCAGAGATATTTAATTGCTTCATCCTAGCTCTCTGCTTTGTACAACATGCTGGAAAAGTGCTTGCTAAAATGAATTTAAAAGCTATTAAAGTCAAGGCTCTATTTCAGTTATATGCTTATTTGCCACCATTTGCAGGCTACTAGTTCTCTATTTCATATTTATAGTTTCAAGTTAATAGAAGAGAAAGAAGTTATTTTTAAAAATAGCATAACTGTACTAAAGCACACCCCAAAAGATTTTTGATATTAGAAAATCACATTGAAATGTACAGGAGGATTGTTTCTATTTTTAAGATTATTATGTCTTGTATGATCATCTACAACAGGTGTTTTCTTTTGTCATGTGAATTGTTTAAATATCTCTAAATTGTTTTCTTGTGCTATGTGATTTACTTAAAGTAAGTATAACATAGTTACAATAATAGAATTATGCTTCTTAGTTGATTTCCCTAATTTGATTTGTAAATGCCTTAGCAATTTGCAAAAATGTAAAATATATATCATGCAATTTAGCTGTTTATGTGTATAATGCAGTCAACTAGCTTTGGCCATTCTATTCATGATCATAGAAGTTTTAGTGAAGAAGATACTATTCAGACATCTCATCAAGAGAAGGATCACACTGGATATGGTTGCTTATGTCTGGAATTCCAGAGGCTTGAGAGGCAAATATGGGAAGATGGTAAGTCCAAGGCCAGCCTCAGCTAATATAGCAAGGACCTAAGCAACTTTGCAAGATCCAGTCTCAAAATAAAGAAAATTCCTGGGGATGCAGCTTAGTGGTAAGTGTCTCTGGGTTCACTTCTCAGTACTGAAAGGAAAAGAAAGAAGAAAGGAAGAAGAGGGGATGGGAGAGGAGGGGAGGAAAAGAAAAAAACTTGCCAATTAGCTTCAAGGAGTGGTTGGCTGACAGCTTCCAGAGGTAAGTTCTTGTGTTCTACAGCACAGTGGGGTATCTATAGTTCAAAACAACCTATCATGAAGAACTAGTAGTTTCAAAGGCTACAAACAGAAATTAATGATAAGAGGACACAAAATTTACTTATCTTTATTGGATCACTGTACACTGTATATGTGTATTGAAATATCACACTGTATCTCACAAATATATATGATCATTATGTATTAATCAAAAACTTTTAAATGTTTACGAAGACAGAATTTCTACCTCCTCTGATTTGATCTTTACACAATGTACACTGGTATTAAATTATTACATTGTATTCCATAAACATTTGTTGTTTTGCTTTGTTTTGCTTTTTGGTTTTGTACTGGGCATTGATCCTAGGGGAATTTACCACTGAGTTATATCCCCAATCTCTTATTTTTTATTTTGAGACAGGGTCTCACTTAGTTGCTGAGTCTGGCCTTGATCTTGCAGTGTTCCCTCCTTAGTATCCCTAGTTGCTAAGATTACAGGTGTGTTCCACAGTTCCTGGCAATACATATGTACATCTGAAATAATAATTTTTTAAAGAGTCTTCAGGAGCCACTATATAAGATTTCTATTTGTCTACTGTCTGATCATAGTCAGTAATAAGGCAAGAAACCTACAAATCTCATCATCTCAAAAAAGTGCAAGATGTTCCCATTTTCTTGCAGTTTTTGGGGGGAGTATGTTATCCTTCCTGGCAACTCCAGCTATGATTGAGTACCTTAGGAGTACTAAGTCCTCACTATTTCTATTTACCAAACAGCTCCTTTGCAAGTATCATAATCTTAAATTTTTGTGCCTAATTGTGCTTCATCCTTCCATTGCCTCTTACAGGCAAAGCCCAGTAAGACTTCTTGCAGTCATAATTCTGTATCTACATTTGGTTTTTGCTAGTTCAACTGAAATAGTGCCAGAAGTGGGGTTTGGGAACTGTATCATTATCGTTTTACTGAAAACAAGGATACAATCAAAGGGTGTTTGTGAGATATGGATAATCCCTTGCACAATGTGATGCCTTAATTGCTGTAATATTGCTGACAGTGACTTAGTGACTTGAGAGGAGGTTTCATCAGAAACAAGTGCCCTGGTCATTAGAGATGTTTATAAGGTTGAAGAATACAGGGCTAATCATGCAAGGTAGGACAATGGGAAAGACTGGGTTATTATTAAGTAGTGTTCATGCTTAATGGAAGCATAATGAAAAGCTCTGGGAAATTTCTTTTAAAAATGAAAACTAACAGTAAAGACCTTGAAGCCTGTTTGGTAGCTCACAAAGTAGCTATTATTTCTTAGTTTATAAATTTACATTAAATTTATTTTCAACTGATGCATAAAAAAGAATTATGCATATTTATCATGTCATGCAATGCCTCAATATATAAATGCAGTGGACAAATCTCAAAACAGATTAAACATATCCATCTCCTCAAATATCCATCACCTTTCCATGGCAAAAACATTCAAAGTATTTTCTTCTAGCTTTTTGAAACATAGCATATTATCATTACCTGTAGTCAGGCAACTTTGCAATAATACAGAGAATCTTTTCTTCTCATCTAACTTAAAACTATATTGATCAACCTTTACCTTTCCCTCCTTCATTTCCTAGACTCTCCAGACTCTGGTAACCACCATTCTACCCTCAACTTCTATGGGATTAACTATTATTAACTATTTTATTTTCCATGTATGAGGGGATTCAGTTACAATTATCTTTGTGTGCCTGGCTTACTTCACATAATATAATCATCTCCAGTTCCAGCCACCTTGTCACAAATGATAAGATTTCACTCTTTTTTTTATAGTTGAATAGTACTCCACTGTGTATATTTAGCATATTTTCTTCATGCATTCATCAAATGATGACACTTAGCTTCCTTCCATTTTTGGCTATTGAAAATTGTGTTGCAACAAATATGGAAGGGCAGATGTATCTTTTATATATTGAATTTATTTCCTTTGTATACCAGGAATGGGATTACTAAATCACATAGTAGTTATATTCTTATTTTTTTTGAGGAACTGCCATACTGATTTCCAGGTGGTTGCAGATACTTACATTCCCACCAACAGTGTTCAAGCACTCACTTTTCTCTAATATCATTTAGCACTTGTTATCTGTTGTCTTTCATATAATAGTCATTCTTACAGGAATGAAGTGACATATCCTTGTGGTTTTGATTTGCATTTTCCCTGATGATGGGTGATTTTGAGCACATTTCAGCTACCTGTTTGCCTAGAAATGTCTATTTAGGTCTACTATACATTTGTTAATCAGGTTGTCTGATTTGTTGTTGTTGAGTTTTTAGTTCTTTCTATATTCTGAATATTAATCCCTTTTTAGATGAACAGTCTGCTACTATTTTCTTCCATTCAGTAGTTTGCCTCTTCAGTCTTTTGGTTGTTTCCTTTGCTGTGCAGATGCTTTTCAGTTTGATATAATCACATTTGTCTACTTTTGCTTATGTTTTTGCTTATGTTTCCTATGTTTTTGGGGTCTTCAAGAGGCAACCCTTTTATAAAAAGACAATACTCTTCAGAGTCTAGGTCAACATCATTATCCACTTCAGAAGCCTCTTCCCACAAGTCAATAGGAATTTTTATCAAGATTTGCTTCACCTCCACTCTTGGCTGTTAGGTGGATAACTATGATTAGTTACTGACATAACTCAACCAGGAATATACAGGTCTGATAAAAAGGAAATGCAGTACTCTAACATTAAAAGTATTAGTTCACACTAACAGAATTCAACAAAGTATCTATAAAACTAGATTTTTTAACATGCTTGACTGGGGAGCTGAAACATAGGACTAGATAAAGATAGGTTATTGACTTGGGCTCAGATATCTAAGACACAAAATTTAATATTTGTCAAGAACCCTAGGGCATGGCAAAAAATCTCTACTGGAGTGATGTGTGTTATAGTTTGTTTGTGAGGTGTCCCCAAAAAACTCATATGTGAGACAATGCCCAAAGATTTAGAGGAGAAATGATTGGTTATGAGAGCCTTAATCCAATCAGTGAATTCATCCCATAATGAGATTAACTGAGTGGAAACTGATGGCAGGTAGAATGTGGCATGAGGAGGTGGGTCACTGGGGGCATGTCTTTGGATATATATTTTGTATTTGGCAAGTTGTGTCTCTCTCTCTGCTCTCTGATTATCATGTGAGCTTCCATCCTCTACTACATTCTTCTGCCATGATGTTCTGCCTCACATTAAGCCTCAAGGAATGGAGCCAGGCTTCTATAGATTGAGACATCTGAAACTGTGAGCCCCTACATAAAATTTTCCTCCCCTAAATTTATTCTGGTCAGGTCTTTCAGTCATAGCAGTGAAAAAGCTGTCTAAAACAATGTGTTAGTCAGCTTTTGCATCATTGTAACCATAAACCCAACAGAAACTTAGAAGAAGAAAAGCTTATTTTGGCTCACAGTTTCAAAGGTTCAGTCAGTCAATGGTTGGCCAACTCATACCATTGGGTCTAGTGAGATAGAACATCATGGAAGAAGGGTATGATGGAGGAAAGTTACTGTGCTCATGACAGCCAGGAAACAGAAAGCTTGCGTGCAAGGAGCCAAAGATAATACATTAATCTCCAATCATATGCCCCAAAAGACCTATTTCTTTTAGCCATGCCTTACCTGCCTACAGTTACGATTCATTAACCCATTCAAATTATTAATCCATCAAATGAATTAATCTACTGGTTATTTCACACTTCTCATAATCTAATTATTTTACCCCTGAACATTTCTACATTGTCTCACACATGAACTTTTGGGGGACACCTCATGTTCAAAGCATAACGAGTGACTTCTAGAAACTTGGGGAAAGTGCAGTCTATGATGAATAAAGTTAAAATTCTGGAATTACCAACACAAATGAAAAAGGAATGGATTAAAAGGCTCAAGTAATTGGGCATATTAGAATGAATATTGTTAGGAGCAGTGAATGAATCATTGCTTTGAAACCGCCCTGGACAGCAGAGATGTCTCTTTTAGGAATCTTGCTGTGCAAGGGAGCCAAAAGGACTGCCCACTTGCAGGTGGCCCTGTTAATAAGGAGGATTCCATGCCTGTCATGAAATCCATCAGTTCAAGCCTTGAGTTCAAATGCCAGCTGCCTATAGGTAGAATAGATATGGGTGCAAGCTTATAAGCTTTAATTGGACTATTCCTGCTCACAATAAATCTCTTTGCTGTTTAAACCTATATAATAATAAATGTATGGAGCCTGCTCTGATGTTAGTCAAGCCTCATCAGGGATTGGTTTTCCCATCAGGTCCCACTTTTCATATGTTTGTGTGTTTGTCTTTTTTCCAATCCCCTCATTAGCCTCATTCCCCCAAGTTTGGGGGAAACTGAATAAACATCATGCAGGTTCACAACAGGATATATTTTGCAAAGTTAGAATACTCACTAGAGGATCAAGTTTCATAAGATGATTCAAATAGCATACTACTAATCAATACTATATGGCATGTACTAATGAAAGAAGCACTAAGAAATTTCATTGTGGCTCTTTTTAAGCCAGGACTCACAGAAGAGGTTGTCAATGAGATTGTCTTATAGATAGCAACAGGTATGTTGAGGTCTCAAAGCCGTACAGGCCAAGGGACAACACAAACCTGAGAAAGGGTTTCAGGGCTCTTAAAGTCAAAGTGCCAGCAAAAGAATTTTGACTGAAAGAACCTCTGCGTGGACCACTATCTTGAGGCTTACAGATGCACAATTCAAGGGCATAGAAATCCATAAAACAGTATCTGGACAGAGGACTGACTTTATAGCAAAGGAAATACAGGAAAAGACCCTTCACCATGGAATTCACTGGTTTTATCATAAATTTTACCATTCAGAAGCAAATGGTTTGAGAATATTGGCATGGCCTTTTGTGGATAAAGCTGAAATGCTTTCCTGGAGACAATATCGCACACAATGAGATATATACTCTCAATCTGGGAACTCCATATGTCCCTGTGTCCCTGATAGGAATAATGCATGAGGATTAAAAAAAAAAAAACACCCAAGTGCTTCACTAGCTAAGAAACAATATCCATTGACTTACAGGCTGTTGCCTAGACACTTTTAAATTGTATGCCCAGGGTCTTACAGGAAACTATCTTCGATGTAAAGGTTGAAGTTAATCAATAGGAGGACGTGGAATTGTTACTGAGCAATCCAGGGAAGGAAGATTTGTGTAGAACTCAGGTGATCTGCAGAGGAATCTCTTGTGAGCATTCTCTTCCCAACTGTGTATATCAAGGAATAAATGCAGCATCTCCAATATGACAAGGGAATTGTTCCCAAGACCTCGATTCCTTAGGAATGAGAATTTGAGTGAGACCAGTAGCCAAGCCAGTGGAGATGGCTAAGGGCAATCTTCTTTTCCCGCTTTTCTTTCCTTTTCCAGATGTCAGTTCTGCAGCACAACATGAAGATTTTTCCTGCACCATGTTACCAATTTCCATTTTATCTTTCACAGGAATTATCCCTTGACAAATCTCTGGCATTCTTAAATCCATCTCAGTATATGCCTCCCAGAGGAACTAATGAACACGATAGCTATGCTGATTTATTGTTAGGCTAAATTGATCTTAATTTCATAAATTTCCAGGACACTTGGAAAACTAGTCTCACTTATGATTTGGAGCCGATGTAGATTTCTCTGTCCACCTACACAGCATCTCATCAGGAAGCAGATTTAATACATTCTTAATTCTGGTAAACCTCACATCTCTGTAATCTTGAGCTGACAAGATTAAAATTCCCTTCTTTATTCAGTGTGCTATAAAAATAAGTAGGTTTTACTCCTGACAGAACATGCAATTTATTCAACATATTATTCAGTACAAATTTGAAATGTATTTCTTCACCACCATTCATAACTAGTATTAATAACTACGGAACAATGTAGGTGAAAAGTAGGAGTAGGCGTTTTGAAGATATGTGAATATGATTTATATAACAAATGCTTTAAAAATGGGCTGAATGCAATTTTCTTATTCTGAGTAGTAAAAGTGGGTAATTTTGCTTTCTAATCCTTCTTTTGTATTGCTTTATTTTATTAATTTTTAAAAGACTCTCCATAGTTTTTAAACTTTAAAAAATATGCCTCCTTAAATTCATTCTAGGTTATTTACTGTATGATCCTAAGAAAAATAGTCATTACACTCCCTCACACATACACATGCACACATCTTTAAATTATAAAATAAAACATACTCCTCCTTTGAGACAAAGAATTAGCAGAGTAGAAAGCGAATACAAAGGGAAAATATGCTGTGGTTTAATACTTAAAACAAATTTAAGCTAATGTAGAGTAATGAATGCTCAAGTGAAAAACATTCCAAATAATTAATATGGTATAAGCTGGAGAAAAGTTTTTGTTCAAAAAATATTAAGAATGCCTTTTTACATGATTTTTTTGAAATAAAATATTAGGTATTTGTCTATTGTTTTAGAAGTAGGAATACAATATATATTTTAAACATACCTTATGTGTAGAGAAGAGACTGCTTTACACATGAATGCTGTGTGGGCACTGAGCAGTGTAAGTTGTTTCCTGAATCATAATGGAATAGAATTAACTACTATATTAAGCAGTGTCTGTTTTGCCTACAAACAGATTTGAATTGAGGGTTCTGGAGAACACCATAATTATAGACAAAAGAAAAAGAGAATACAAAGTTTAAAAAAGTCACACTCCCTAACTGAAAGGAAAACAAGCCAGAGATATGTATGGCAATGTGAATACCAAGAAATCAAACTTATTCAACATGATATTAAAATATCAGCAAAAGTAGTCTGTTGAGCCTGCTCTAGAAATACACATTGAAAAAGAAAAGCAAGAATAACTCACTAAAAGAAGCAGAAAGACAGATATCTACATGGTGAAGAACAAAATTAGATCTTTTTATTGTATCATATCCAAAAATCAAACCAAAGGAAATTAAAGATTAAAATATAAGATCTAAAATTTTAAAACTACTAGAAGAAAAATATTAGGAGAAAACACTAGTGAAAAACTTATGACTTTGGTCTGAGCAATGATTTTATCAATATGATTTCCAAAATCACAGGCAATAAAAACAAAAGTAGACAAATAGGATGGCTTCAAACTAAAAATCTTCTTTACAGTAGGAGAGATGATTAACTAAATGGAGAAACAGCATACAAAACGAGAGAAAATACTTGCAAATTTTACATCTAAAAATGAGCTAACATCTCAAATATAAAAGGATTTAAACCAAATATAAAAAATAAATGTTCTAATTAAAACTTGGGAATGAAAACTGAATAAATATTTTTTCAAAAAGAAGACATGTAAATGGCCAATAGGTACCATGAAAAAATGCTCAGCACCTCTAAACAATATGGAAATTCAAACCCAAGTCACAATGAGATATCACTTCATGCTTTTTAGAATAGCCATTGGAGCCAACTATCCCACTCCTTGGTACATATCCAAAGGAGTTAAAATCAGCATACCAGAGTGATGCAGCCTCATTAATGTATATAGCAGCTCAATTCACAATAGCTCAGCTATGGAGCCAACCTAGGTGAACTTCAATGATGAATGGATAAAGAAAATGGAGTATGAACCATAGAGAAGAATGACTTATGACATTTGCAAGTAAATGGATAGATCTGGAGACTATCATGCTGAGTGAAATAAGCCAGTCCCCAAAGGCCAAATGGTAGAATGGTTTTGCTGATATGTGGAAGCTAATCCACAATAAGCAGGGAGCATAGATATTCAGTAGATTAGACAAAAGGGAATGAAAGGAAGGTAGGGGGTATAGGAAAACGAAAGACAGTGGAATGAATCCAAAGTAATTTTCTTACGTAGGTATATGAATCCACCATAGTGATTCTCACTACTGTATACAGGCATAAGAATGGGGTCCTAACTAAAATAAGATATATTCCTTGCTTGTGTATTCATATCAAAATGAAATTCTGTCATGCATAACAAAAATAAACCATAAAAATTAATAGAAAATTTTAATTAAAAAATGGAATAACTTTTTGCAAAAACATGAAAGATATTTGAAAGAATGGAGAGTAAAGGACACATTTTTATGCTGTTGATGAGAAATGTAAATAGTGTAGCCATTTTGGAAAATTCTATCAGAAATACAAAAAAAAGAAAAGGAAGGAAGGAAGGAAGGAAGGAAGGAAGGAAGGAAGGAAGGAAGGAAGGAGGGAAGGAAGGAAGGAAGGAAAGGAAGGAAGTTCAGAAAGTAGCCATGTGGCATACAACCAGCAAAGTCATAAGGCAGGACTGCCTGAAACTTTGGGAGGTGATCCCCTCTGGCACATGCCCAGAATGCCTAACTTAAGAGATTTAAGGCTTTGAGGCTTGCCCTGTTGCATTTTCCTCCTCTTCACTTTTCTAGAGCTCCCTGTTTACTCCCTGCTTCTTAAAGTTAGTTTCCACAGATACATTGTAGTCATGCAAAGTGGACAAATAGAATATGGAATCTAATATATGAACTCATAAAATTGGGGAGTAGAAGGATGGTTGCCAGAGCTGGGATATGGGGTGGAGAGAATGGGGCGTTAATCAAAGGGTCAAAGTTTCAGATAGATCAGAGGACTAGATTCTGAATTCTGTTGAACAGTAGAATGACTAAAATCAATACTATTTTAGAAGCCAGGCACAATGGTGCACCTCTGTCATCTCAGTTACTCAGAAGACAATGACAATCCTCAGCAACTTAGCGAGGCCCTAAGCAACTTAGTGAGAATTTGTCTTAAAATAAAATATTTTAGGATAAAATAAAATATTTAGAATATTGCCAGCGATATGGCTCAGAGGTTAAATGCCCCTGAGTTCAATCCAGTACCAAGATAATAATAATAGCAATAACAGTAATCTTTGGCATTATATAGTTAAAAATAAGTAAAGTGTAAAATTTAAATGTCTAATCACAATAAAAAATAAATAAGAAGTGATGCATATGTTGATTAGTTTGACTTAATTATGTCATGCCATTTGGTGAAATTCATACACATATTAAAACACCATATTGTAATTGTATAAAATTATGTTCAAATCAACATAAACTTTAATATCAATAATTTTAAAAATTAAACCCCTTTGGCTTGATAGATCTGGCTTTTATCTTAATTATGTCCTTAGTACATCCTTGTTTAATCTCAAAAACCTTTCAAGTTGCTTTTTTTTTTTTTTTTGATAGTAAAGATTGCTTGGGAAGGAGATGAAATGGTGGCTGAAAGTGAATGAAATAATCATAATTTTATTTTGGCCATCTCAACTAGGGAACTGAGATTGGATTTACTAGTGACAAGAGTTCATCAGAAAATCAATTAGAAAGTTGTTGCAGTATTACATATGAACTGGCAATAATAAAAGAAATATCTACAAGGTAAAACTAGCAGAATTTTACATTTAATGACATAGGTAGAGGTGAAGTTAAAAAGGAGTCAATAATGACCCTTAGGTTTCTGCATAAGTCACCAGGAAGATATTGGAAACCACACCTATGACAGAGATCACAGGAGAAGGGTTACAGTTAGCAAAATGATTATTAGTTCAAATATAGACAAGTAGAGTCTGAGAATCTTATGATAAATATACATAAGTACCTTAGGGAGAAAGATATATGCAAGTAGATCAAGTGGTGAGTAACCAATAGAAAAGTGAAGATCCATATTGTATTCCCTGAAAGGAAAAATGGCAGAGCACTGCAGGCATAATAGATGGGCCAGAATCAAACACAGAACAATCCTACTTTCAGGCTAAAATCCAGATTATCCAAAAGTATCTTGTTATTATATGTGAAACATTTATCAAATTCATTGCAATTTGTAACCAAAACTTCTTCATTAATCTTTACTTTAAAAACAGTCATGGTAATAGGACTACTGTATAAAAATCTAGTAGCTGATTTCCCCAGAATATTGCTTAACCACACTGCCAAAATTGTAACCTGTAATTATTCAGTTATACACTTTGTGGCTAAACAATAATCTCCCGCACCTGCAAACATGTGTAATGTCTAATTTTCACATTACTTAATGTTATTAATTTTAAAGTTTGTGTGGTACTTGTGGTCATTTTTCCTAGATGAAATCTTTTCTTTTCTCTCTAAGATACTTGTGTATATTTAAACTCATTTATTTTGTTTTAATTTTATAAGATCAATATCAGAAGGTAGTTTCATTCTCACCATTTCCTGTGTGTGAGAATGGGGAAGTATATTTCAATGTAGCCCTCAATCATCAAGAGGATAGTCAAATTACTGCTCCAGTCATAACCAGGTACAATAATTTAGTAAGCAGAATAAAGTCTTGGGACAGGAATGAGAACTTTATAAGAGATACACTCTAAACAATTGTAATTTTGTTTCACATGTCTATATGTTTTGGTCTGCAGTGGCCTCCAGACTATCTTCACATCAATCTAGTCAAAAAACTTTAAAATATAAATCTCTTGAAGTCATTTTTGTTACATTCTTCCAAAGGATCCTGATATCTATTAGGTCACAAGCCTTAGTTTCCACAAAAGAAGTATATGCCTATGTTTATCTCTTTACCATCCTCTCTTTCTACTCTCTCCTGCTACATTAAGGATTCTAGGACAGATCACCTACTGTTCTTCAGATAACTCATTTCTTTAGAGTCCTCACTCTTTCTTACAGGCTCCAACACTATTGTCTATATAGCTTCTCTTTCTTTAAATCCAGTTTAGAGATTGATTCCAGGAAATCTATTTAACCCAGCCTCTGTCCATTGGTGGTTTGTAGGTAGGTAGCAATTAGTGAGGGCCAGCATGGTTGTATGTCCAGAACTTACATCCACCCTCTGATATCACAGAGTTAAGATGTCTTCTTCCATGTTGTACTATGAGGATTCTTAATTGGAAAAAAAATAGTACTTATTTCTCTAAATCCAGCTTAAAGACTGCCTGGGCTGTAGAAGATACTCAGTAAATACTTGATGCGTAAGTGATCCATAATGGAACATTTCCAAACTGTTTTTAAAAAATGTTGATAAACATTCTGCAGGGGAAAAAAATGATCCTGTATTGTTAATTTGAGAAATATAAGGCTATATATATCTAAATAGAAAAGTTATAGCAAGAATATATACACACTGTAGCTTCTAAGAAATGGCAGCTGTATGTAGTGTTTGCCATATTTGTTTCAAAACCACTTTCTCATTTAACATCTAATAGCATTGCAAGTTACTTTCTAGAACACAGTATAAGAAAAGCTGGAGTCATCTATCTTGTTTAGAGAACACATATTTTATTCACTCCCTTAACCAAAAAAGAAGAGGGGAAGAAGTTTTTACCATAATGCTCCAAAATAAACTTTAGGCATTCAATCAACATTTCTATTTCCAGAACCCTTTTATTTTTAACATTCACCATTTGAAACTTGCAAAATTTTTATGCCTTAGTTTTAAAATGGTTTTAAAGAGAGCAAATAAATGATAGTTGGTACACTCAAATAAGGAGAAATTTAGTCAAGAGCAAAAGGTAGAGTTTTTTTTTTTATTGTCAAGAAGCTATGGCATCATATGTAAAAAAAAAATTAGATAATTAATTCATTAAATTATTGTTGTTAATAGAAGTGTTTCTTAAAATTATTCTTTCCTGAATAATCAGTTTGCATTCAATTCAATGGTCTTTTTAAACTATATTCATTAATATAAAAATTATGCATTTATTCTTTGTGAAGTGCTATGGTGTTTTGCATACTCCCTTGAACAGAGGATTACTGAAGTTATTATTCAAGTATTGAATAATACTTCAAATAGATGCCACACTTTGATCGCCATATTATAAATCTCCATCTCAAATACTTGCCACAAATATATCAAAGATTTAAATGCCAAATATTTTTCAGTCCATGTTTTCAACTCCATTTTTCTTTTCAAATACAGACATATCCAAATGTAATCTATGTTGAGACTGATTTCCTCAACTATAGCAACTGATGGAATTAGCATAATTCCTAATTCTCTGGGGCTAACCATTTACAATAGTTTAAGGCAAATATAAATCTATCTATACCCATGAGACATTAAAAGGTACAAGATAAGTTTTATGAGTAGCTAAAAAAATTTCATATTTCTAAGGGTAAAAGAGTCAATCAAGACCAGAAAAAAATAAACCTCATCATGGCATTATTAAAGGTGATGTTTCCCTGTGAAAACTGGCTATCAAGAGTCAGAGTTTACGGAAGCTATTTCAAATCGAAGAATTAACAGGTACAAATGAAAGAAGGTGGTGATGCATGAAACTCGTGCAGAAACAATCCGTTGAGCTAAATAACTACAGTATTATGTAAGGGTGATGCTCAAGTGTGTACAGAGGAAAGTTTAGGCTGAAGACATTTTATAAAATTATTTGAAAATCAGATGGAGAGATTTCTATTTAATTCAATGATACTCGGATGTCATTTAAGGTGGATGAGCAGCAGAAGGATTAAATCAGTTTTGCACTTGAGGAACTTTTATCAGTTATAGGATGAGTCAGAGGGTGGATGTGCCAGAGACAGGAAGACCAATTAGGTAAAAGGCAACAGACAGAAGGCTTGTGAGAGGATAAGAGGACCTCATTAAAATTGGAAAGAGAGTAATGAGGATGGAAAGGAGAAGGTGGATTTGAGAGTTAGAGGACACTGATGGAGATAAAATAATTGGTGATGAAGAATTCTTCATATTTACTCTAATGCAGAAATTCAGATACAGAAAAGAGGGTGAAGAAATTAAAATTAGCTACCAAGAATTCACTTTGATGGTTTTATAGAAGATATTTTGAAACAAAGTGATTTTTAGTTTGTTTCATTTACAAATTTGCTGTGGATATCCTCTTAGGAAACCGTCACTACAGATTAGAATGAATTTCCTCAAGTTGCCCTCCCTAGTCATATTGCATTGCTATTATAAATTCAGTATACATTCTGTTCATGATTTTTTAAATTTCCTAGATACATATGTATGCCTATATAAGAAAAATATGTATTATTATTTTAACATTTTCTGAATTTTACTTAAATCTTATACTCATAATTTGCTTTTCAAAACTGCATCTTGGAGCTATATCTATATATGTACATTAATCTGGTCAATTCTTCATTAATTATAATGTATGAATATACAGCAAAGTATTTATATGTCATCATTTACTTACAAATAAATGGGTGTTTATAACATGATTTTTCTGTTCACCTTATTTAGGTATACTTTATTTTGAAATAAGTTTGAATTTATAGTAAAGTCATGAAGATAGTGCAGAGTATCTGAGTGCCATTCTCCTCTTGCATTACAGTGATACATTTATCAAAACTTGAAAAACATTGCTACTGAAAACACATTTTTTAGAGCTAAACTACATGTTCCAATGACCAAATATTTTCACTTTTCATAGGCAGTCTAGAGAAAGCAAATAGATATGATAAAACGTCGGTAGGGAGGTAGACAGATGAATATTGTAGCATTTGTATAAGTGTGAATAACTAAAAACAAAACACACTAATATATCCTCTACAGAGTCATTCCACTTGATATAGAGAACAATGAGAAATTTTGGTATTGCTTTTTGTTGCCGTTGTTATTTTTGCCTTTTTTCAGAGAATGTAGACCTAAAAGTATACGTCAAAAGAATAATGATCAGGGTGGACATTGTCACAAAGGTGTTGAGACTACTAATCTCAACAATAATCAACAGTCTTTGATTGATGTGCATATCCAAGTTTAGGCAATATTAAGATAACTTTAATTGAATAGCAAGCAATTGCTAGTTAAAATATTCTCAATTGCTTTTGGCAAATACTGGATTGTGTGGGTATGAAGAGGTTTGTCACAGAAAACAATAGAAGAAATGCTAAAATAGAAAAATATAGTTTACAGAACCTTGGGAGCTATTCAATTTCATTCTCTCATTGTATAGATGGACAAACAAGGAGAAGTAGAGGAGAGATGATATTCCTGAGACCATGCAACCAATAGGGGTATCAATCCAGTCCTTTGATTCTTAGTCCAAAGTTTTGGTTTCCTCTGAAGAGTATAGATTTGGGGCATAGAGCTAAAATAAATTAAGTTGCAATTAATCTTATTAAATATATAAACAAAGATGTTTATTGACCAATCCTTATCCAAAAGGGATAATTATCACTTAAAATTTAGGGAAAGGAGATATAAAACTTTGTCTATAAACTTAATAAAAGGCCTCATGTTGAATCATAGAACATCTGTGAAACGCCCACTCTAAATGAATAAAATGTATACCTTGCCGGGTGCGGTGGCTCAAGCCTGTAATCCCAGCACTTAGGGAGGCTGAGGCAGGAGAATCGCGAGTTCAAAGCCAGCCTCAGCAACGGCGAGGCGCTAAGCAAGCAACTAGTGAGACCCTGTCTCTACAGAAAACACAAAAAATAGGGCTGGGGATGTGGCTCAGTGGTCGAGTACCCCTGAGTTCAATTCCTAGTACCAAAAAAAAAAAAAATGTATACCTAGAAAATCCTTTCAAAATTGTGGCAGATTGAAAATGTGACTATGGTTCTTTACTTCCCCTGTATCTGTGTCATTTGCAATGTGACTTTGCAACTACTCACATCAAGATAGGAGTCTCTCCTCTCCCCTTCCACATGCCTTGTGACTTGATTTGGTGATGGAATACAGTGCAAGTAATGTGGTTCCGATACTGAAAATTAAGTTCCAAGAAAATACAAATCAAAATCCTCCATTTTAATAAATAAGCCTAGTTTACAAATGACTTCTTTCACTGGCAAACACACAGAAACAGAGAGAAGAGTGGTGGTTAGTAGCAACCAGTGTTGCTGGGATAACAGCTCTCCATTTACCCTTTACCAAAGGGAAAAAAATAGTTATGGAAAATGATTAAGTTCTAGAGATCTGCTATGTGATGTTGTGGTTATAGTTAACAATACTCTATTATACACTCAAACATGTAAGAGGGTAGAGCTCCAATTAAGTCTCACACTACAATTTAAAAAAAAATTTGCAAAACAAACTACACCAATCAATAAAAATGGGGGTGAAAATTCTGTATCTAAATCATTTGACTTCAGTTCAAAAAAAGTGAACTAGCAGTAATAGGTTGTAAATTAGAGCACACTTCTTAATTTCTATTTATTAGCTAAGTGTAATATTTGCATTTCACCACTAGGTAGAGCTAGTATAATGGTATCCTGAGAGAATAACAAAAATATACAAAACACACTTAGCACGTGTATAGACTGCTTTTCTTATTTTGCATTCTCTGTGATCCCATGTAGCTCTGAATATGACATTAAACTGATAAAACTCTGTTCTTCCTTCACTCCAGTATATTCAACCTCTGATTTTATTAATTTCCAATAGTGATCTACACTATGAAGTTTATTCTATAGTAGTAATAATCTAAACCTATATTAGCACAACATTTTAGCATGGAATTTGTCTTAAATTCACCTAAATATTTTTATAAACTTCTATTTATTATTTTTAAAACTTGTGTATATTAGAATATTTGTCATGCATGTGGCAAATGAGACTACTTTTAGATAAAGATTAAATGTAAAATAAAGAATATACAAAATTAAAGGTTCAGACCAATGCTGAAAGCCTTAAAGCAGAATTTAGATAAAACATAAGTACTTTTCAATTGTCAGAAAACTTCCAGTATGGAGCCAGCAGAGAACAATACAATTTATAAGAAACTTCAAGGAAGAGATCATGTTGGAAACTTCTTTTCCAGCTCCTATAAACAACCACTACTGTCCCTATCATAATAGAACAGGAACATAAGTCTTTGAAGATTCATTCTTAAAGATCAGTTGTTTAAGTGCTGGCTACATAAATGCATTATTGATGAATATCCAGAAACTAATTGGACCATTATTCAATACACTGTATGTACTTTATTACAATTTCAACTCAGTGACCACTCTCAACTCAATTTATTAATCTGTAAAACTTTCTTAATGATATGTGATTTAGAATAGAGTTAGGACCAATTGGTTTTGCTAGTCAATAAAGCAACATTTTTCAGATTTTTTTTGAATATTAGAATCACCCAGGAGCATGTTAAAATGACAATCTTGGATTCTACCTATCTCCTGAGAGTCTGATTAAATAATTCTGAGATATGTACTATAAAATCTGTATTATATCAAGTACCTGTGGTTGTTACCATGCGAAAGTCTATATACTATTATTCCAAGAGTATAGTCATTATGTTGAGACAGACTTGAAATCTAAGCCTCAGTTTCTTAATAACATGAGAGCAATAATATCAACATAATTAGTTGCAATAATTACAGCAGCTAGTATACATAAGAGAACAACAATGCCTGGCACATGGTACCAACTCCATAAATGGTACTCATTGTATTCCTTATCCAGTTATCTTTAAATAATGTGAATATTCTGACAAGATATTCAAGGAAGTAAACAATGGTGACAGTAATATGCATTTTTGTTATGCTTCTGTGATTTTATTTTTCTTGTCATTTATTATATTATGTAGTTCTTGTTAATCACATGCTTACATGAAAAGCAATGTCACACTATCTATTAATAATTACTTACAGTCTTGTTTATTTTTTTTAACTATGCTTAGGAAAAGATTACAGTGCCACAAGGTGTGCGTGCCTTGTCTCCCAGAAATGTAAGTGTCAATAAAAATACACAACAGGCCTTTTCTCACAAGAAACACTCTCAGATAGAAACTTCAGAACTTTCTCCTGAAGACAATAATTCAATTGCATGTTGTCATCTAATAGGTTAAATCCCTTTCTTGTCACAGGGTTTCTCATAAAATTGTTAATGCATGACCCTCAATGAAACCATTGAACTAAGCTGCTTTTGTAGTTCTACATTTACATAATCCTGCTTTCGGGTATTATTCTATTATCTGAAGAAAAATACATGATGTGTATTAGAAAAAAAAAAGGAAACATCTCAAAAATTGTCTTTTCTTTGGAAAGTGATCACTTTGAAAGATGTACATTGATACAATGTGCTTGTAGGGCTTTTGAATAAAAGAGCTGTCCCATACTGACATATTGAAAAATACTCTAAATTAAATAAACAATAATAATAAATGCTCTACATTATAATGCATTTGTCCAAATATTAAGCTGAATATTTTGAAGGTAAATGATTTCAAATATATTAATCATGTGTCTCTTTCTTCTCATATTTAAACTTAAGGGAGATGAAAGTAACATTAGCTAACATTTATTGAGCACATATTATCGTCTGGGCCCTCTCCTGAATGCTCTATATTGTATACCTTATTTAACCCTTACAAATCAGTGCATAATAGTATTATGTTTCTGTGCTGGAGTTGTGGCTCAGTGGTAGAGCGCTTGCCTGGCATGCGTGAGGCAGTGGGTTCAATCCTCAGCACCACATAAAAATAAATGAATAAAATAAAGGTCCATTAACAATTAAAAAATATTTTTAAAAAAACCCAATGACAACATTTTAAAAAAATAGTATTATGTTTCTGCATTTTGAGATGATAAAACTGAGACACAGAGAAAGATATGTTTGGGTTAATGATCTTGCAGGAGGAGATAGCAGATTTATATCCTGTCAGTCTATTTCCATAGGCAATGTCCATAAATCACATCAGATCCTCCCCTCTCTTTTCATATAATCCCCTTTCCACTTGAAACTATTATTGCATCAAGCAGGGCTTTAATGAGAAGAGAGAGGCCTCACCAAACTCACCATAGTTTAATTCTACTCTATTTTTTCTGATCTGTGTTCCAGGAATTCAGTTTTCCTTTGCTTTGCTTTCTGCTATTTCAGGTTCTTGAACTTGCCTTTGTTGAAATTATTGCTCCTCCCACCTGAACACATTCCCTACAATGCCTACAAGTAGCATAACAATATCATATTCATCATTCTGCACCACACTTGTACCCTTGAAACTTTGTAACTGAGAGCTCAATCAGAAAACTTTAAGCTTGCACATGGCTAAACTGAGAAATGCTCTCTTCTCCAGTATGTGTTTAGTTTTTGGAAATAACCTTGTGCTTCAGGATGTTCCACTCGTCAAGCGAAATCCCTTCTATATCACATTTAGGAGACTTAGGGGTTACCTACATTTCTCTATAATTTATAACTCCTAGTGTGGAGATTCAGAAGAAGAATAAATCATTATCCCCATGGGTCCAGTGACTCACCTAATGAAGACCCTCAATACCACAGGAGGACTTATTGTGAGAAACTCTGAAGATGACAGTACAAATAAAAGTGCAGAGGGTACATAGGTTTTCATTTTGAAAGTCCCACTATTTATTTATTAAACATTGTCTATATCTGTGGTCTTCACTGTTTCTTGTTAAAAATTCAAAGAAAACCTTTCATTGGTATTATTTATTTGGAATGTACTCCTTTACTTCATAGTGATAATTCTCCAGTTCTCCTCTTTCTCCTCTTCCTGCTCATTTTCTCACTGTCCCTTAATTAACTCTCCATCAGAGTAGCATCTGTATATCCTCTTATGATGACTGTATAGACACACATTTTGAACATTGTAATCTCACTCTATGGTTTAGAACACAGTTCATTTGAGAGGAGGCCTCCAAAGCCTCACTGCTAAGAACCAACCATTCTCTAAAAACAATCCTCCTCCTGACTAAGAATTCCCAGTTTTATACTGGGATAGCAGACTGCTTTACCTCTCTACAGTCGCAGACAGTAGATATTAATCCATCAAGATAACCAAGATAATTCTTTTACTGGTGACAGGATTGACTTGTGTTTCAACTCTCATCTGCTAGGTGTCAGTAAGTCTGTCCTCCTAATATTTCATTAAGGTTTTCCTTCATGATAAAAAGAGGAAAGCAAAAAGAAATTACTTTGGCACCTCCAGATGTTTTTCTGTGAGAAAACAATGCCTCTAACTGCTGAAACCATGTCACAATCCTTGGGGACTTAATAACACATTGAGAGTGGCAGAGTTCGAAATAGAGTGATGGAAAGTGAGCCCTTAGTGTTACCCACTGTAAAGTCAGTCTCCAGACATTTTACCTGTGACTTCTTTGTTTAAGCATTCTTAAGTAAAGTTTCAATTTACTTGCAACAGAAATCATCCCATATGATAAACTCATTTTAGCAATCCTACCTTCTTTAACATATGTTTCAAAGGACAATATCATGGAGACTTAATGTTATTCTACTGGTATCACATAAAATGTCTTTTTGTTATGTTAAAATGATCTTTAAGATATCTGTAAAATTTTGGGAGAAAGTACAATATAAATTTAACTTCTCATTTCAAATAATTTCTTAAAATTATGATAGTGGTAATGAAAGCTGTAGTAATCTTAAGGAAGTAAATTCTTCCAAGTTTAACCTACCATAAAAGTTTCAGTAATAATATATGATTAGCTAAAACTCACACACAAAATTATATTAATACAATGAATTTTTATGTATCATTTGAAGGACATTATGGGTTTTTGTGGAGTTTTGTGGTTTATTACTTACATCAAGTGATAAATTTTATCCCAAACTGATTTTTCAATACAATTTGTTTATTATTTCTAATATTTTATGAACTTGACTTTTAATATGTATATGACTATTTGATTCTTGGTTTATTTTGGAAGTCTCAATAGAAATGATCATTACCAACATACAATTTTTGAAAGTTTAGAATATTCTTCACCATGTGCCTTTATAAAGGGAGTTAGAACATTTTAGGATATATGTTTAATTATTCTCATTTTATGATGGATAAAACAAATTTTAGACACTCTCACATCACATAATTTCACATCACATAATTTTAGACATTTTCACATCACTTATAAAGTATCATAAGATGCAAAGGGAGAAAGACTGGACAAATGTGGTCTGACCCCCATGTGATTATTCTATGTGTGGTTTAATATAGAATCTGCTAGGAGTTTCACATTTATCTGACTAGTAACACAGCTCCCCTACCACCAAGCCAGGCAGGCTGCCTATTGGTCTTTTTCAAGAAGTGGCAGCGGAGCAGTGTAGTAAAGAGGTGGACTGGGGGAGTGATGACCTGGGCTGGCTGGAGCACAGGTGGTAGGAACCAGCCTGAGAGTGGTGGGCTAGCAGTGCAGGCAAGCCAAAGCCCACTTGCCTGTCATCCTACCACAGCTCAGCCAGGCCCAGTGAAGATATCCACTTTACACAGCTCTGCAGCTTCAGGGCCCCCACCGGAAACAGAGTATATGCAATTCCTCAACCTCTCATTTCCCGAGAAGTGGGGAGAAAATGGAAGCAAGGCAAACCTGAATGAGAATCAGGGCTCACCAACAGCATTAGTATTCCCCAAACCCTAATTAGCATTGGTAATTCAATCCTGATTAGCATAAGTTTGAAACAATAACATTGACCCAAGTGCTACAGAAACCACTACACTAGCACACTTAGAAAGCAATCCTTCCCAGGTCCCCTCTCACACTGTGGGAGTTCTGTTTCTATGCACACTTGAATAAATCCTACTCTTACACTCACATGTCTTGGTCTCTGGATTTTGTTCTTCAAATTCAGGGACAAGAACCCAGAAAGAAGGAATTGATGGTGAGCTGCTTGGGCCTCCTGCAACACTGCCCACCATTAAGAGCTATAACACTTCCTGGCTGCAGAGGCCCGAAGCTTGTGCAAGACCCTACCTACCAGCAGAAGAGGAAAATAGAGTTTCAAAACTCCACTTTTAATCATGCAGTTATGAATAATTAAAGTGAATAAGTATCTAGGATTATCAACAAGTTCCAGAGGCATAAAATATAGCTAGTAGAATAGGATTATGGTTCTGGAATCAGGAACTCGATACCTTTTTTGAAAGTGGTGTCATAAAAGCAAGAATTGTATTATGGGTACTTTAGGCAATTCACTATTGCTAGAGCATAAGGTTAGTTATATTCTAAGAAATTGCTTATATTTAACCATTTGAACTGGAAAAAGGACAATTTAATCTAGTTCAACATTTTAAAAAAAGACAAGTACATATTGGAATTTAGAAATGTAAGTAAAATTAGAGAGGTACTATGTCATGAAGGATGTTGTATGCAACATTAGTGAGCTTAACTTTATATTGCAAATTATTCAGAAGCGTTGAAAACATTTTAAATAATCTGGACTTGGACCTGACAACAGTGAACATAACACATGAAAAGCTCTGTCTGAATAGCGCATATGTCACGCAACTGGCACTATTATAAAATTTTTGATTATGGTATTAATACAAAGAGAAAATAGTAAATTACTCTAAAGTTGCTGTCTTACATGACTAAGTGGACTTAGGTATTTAGATTTTATTAGCAAAACTGATCAGGTGGAAGAATGGAAGGATCTCTCTCTCTACTTATTTGTCGTGTGTGCATGTATCAACTGCACAGCTGGATAGGGCAGGAAACTGCATAAATCAAAGTCTTAAAGGACAAAGAGCAATACATTAGTTCAATAAAAATAGTCATGTATATTTAAAAGAAAATCAGGAAAAGAATGATTCTGAAGACAAGAGAGAAGAGAAGTTAATAAGAAATACTAAGACAGTTGTAATAAGCAGGCACATCAAGAAAATTGAAGCTTAGAAAGTCTGCATTGTACTTAAAAATTTATAAGTAACCCTAATGGGAAAAAATATAAAGGAATTTTCTGAAATTTTGACAGTCATTATATTGAATAGAAAAAAAATCTTTTGTGGACCTATCATACCTGTCTTTTATACATTGTTGTTTTGAAACAGAATGAATTCTATTTTTTTAGTTTTCAATATTTATTATAAAGCAGGAACTCAGTAAGTGAAGTCTTAGGAAGAAGGCAGGCTAACATTTTAATATATTGTACTCAAGACAAAATGCCCATGAAAGTTTGTTCCCACCATCCTTGATGGGTCATTGGAGATAGAGGGAAGTCTGCATTAACAGATTTGAAATTAGTAGTGATTATATCTTATCAGGTTTAGCATTTTGTACACCCAAGTGGAGGTTTTTTGTTTTTTTTTTTTTTGGTACTAGGGATTGAACTCAGGGGCATTCGACCACTGAGGCACATCCGCAGCCCTATTTTGTGTTTTATGTAGAGACAGGGTCTCACTGAGTTGCTTAGTGCCTCGCAGTTGCTGAGGCTGGCTTTGAACTCACAATTCTCCTGTCTCAGCCTCCCTAAGTGCTGGAATTACAGGCTTGCACCACTGCGACTGGCTCCCAAGTGGAGTTTTTGAGTGGGCTATTGAATATATGACTCTCTCACTGAGAAGAGGTTCATGTTAATTAGAGACAATAATTTCCAAATTACAAGCTAATAGCATTTGACATCAAGTAACAATGTAATACATAGTAGGAGAAGGCAATGATAGAGCCCTAAGGGTCAAAAATATAGAGAGATATTAAGAAGATGAAGCTAGTAAGGAAAACATTAATAATGGAAACTGATGGGGAAAATATAATTAAGATGGCGACCAAAGATCCCTAGAGAGGAAAGTGTTTCAAAAAGGAAAGGATGGTTTAACATGATAAATATTACTATACTTTTTGAAAAATGAAGTCTGAGGATTGCCCATGTCTTTAGCTACATGAAGTTAATTAATGCCTGCGATTAGCACAGTTGCTGTCAAATGACAAAGAAAGACTAAGTAGATAGTAGAAGAAAAAAGAAAACCGGGCACAGTGAGTAAAACTCTTCTAAGCAGTTTTGTTGTGAAAGATAAAGAAGTAGTGATGGGAGGAAGTTATGTCAAGGATTTTTAGTAGAGGATACTAAGATTTTTTGTCCATTGAATGAAACTCTCAGTGAAACCTTAAAGGATTTTCTATCTATAAATACTTATGTGAAACAAATGAATTATTTCAAAGGTGTATGTTTAACTATTTACTTAAGAGATGGCTAAAGAGTTTTTCCAAGAGCTTATGCCATTTTGCACTTGCAACAATAGTTTGAGAGAATTCCAATTAAACTATTTCTACACTAAAAACTTTTGTAATTAGTTTTAGTAATTAACTATCCCAATTCATGTATAATAGTTTTAATTTATACTCCCCTGATGGCTAATGATATTGGGCATCCTTTTAGGTACTTATTGGCTATCAATATATCTTGTTTAGAGAAAGTATATTAATAGCCTTCTTTTTAAATTGGTTTGCCTTTTATTAAGATGTAAAATATTTATGTATTCCATATATGAGATATTTTTCAAATACATGGTTCATGAACACTTTCATTATGTGCCTTGACTTTTAGGTGTTGTTTTAAAAACACCTTTTTAATTTTAAAAAGACCAATTTTCAAATTTATTTTTATTTCTCATGCTTTTTTCAACACTATCTAATGAATCTTTGACCAATTTTAGATCACAAAGACTATATCTTATACTCTTCTAGCAGTATATATTGCAATGTTAGTTTATATTCTTAGGATATATATTATATATATGATATATATCATCATATATATGATGATATATGTTAGGTCAGAGGCAGAAGCAGAGAATAGCCTTGCTCCCGCCCCGCCCGTCAGCCGTCTGGCTCACTCCCGCTCCATATGGCCACAGCCACTGCCGCCACTGGGCAGAGCCCGGGGCCTGCAGGAGCTGCGCCCCGGCTGCCAGCCCACCCCTCACCCTCAGTGTCCGCTGCCCCCGGCCTCCATCAGTCACGCATGTCAAACGCAGTACGCATGTACCAAACACGCCAACATGGCAGCCCCCAGTAGCCCATAGAGAGAGAGAGTGAACCTCCGACATGAAAACCGCCATGACTCCGGGCTCATCCCGGAAGGACTCTGACCTTACCAACCAACCAATCTCAGAGGACACTGGACTCTAGACCAACACCTCTTCCTGCCCCAGGCCCTTTCCCTTCTGCCTTATGCCACGAGGTTCCAGCGCCACTGTCTGCCCATTCAAGCCTGGTGACTGGGCGGGGGATGGCCTGGGAGTGTTCTTCCCAGAATAAAGCCTGTTCCGGTCCTGTTTTACTTCCATCTGGTCGTTTGGGTTTACAATATATATCCATTTCAAGATCATTATGATCCATTTCAAGATCATTTTTGTGTGTGGTGTGAAGTAAGTTTTCCGGTAGTTTTCTTTTCTTTTCTTTTTTCTCATAGAGATATAAAGTTCTTCTAGTATCATTTGTTAGAAATCCTACATCTTTACTATTGGACTCCCAAGAACTGTCTTTATCCTCCCAGTTTTTGGTAACCACTATTCTACTCGCAACTTCTACAAGACCTACTTTTTAGGCTCTATTTTTAAGTAAGAACATAGAATATCTTTCTGTACCTGGCTTATTTCACCCAGGACCATCCATGTTGTCACAAACAGGAATACTTCATGCTATTTTATGGCTAAATAGTATTTCAACCTAAAAGCTTATTTACAGACAAAAGAATAAAGAAAATGTGGTAGATTTACACAGTGGAAATTTTAAAATATGGTGAAATATACATATAACACAAATTTACTATTTTAAACATTACTAAGGGTACAGATGAGTGGTATTAGTTATATTTACAATGTTCTAGAAATCAATACTTTTATGTTTTTCCAAACTTTTTTCATTACCCAAAACAGAAACTCAGTAATCAGTAAGCAATAACACCCATTCCCTCCTCTTCTAGGCTCCTGGTAACTTTTCATCTATTTTGTGTCCTGATAAATTTGTGCATTTTAGATATTTCATGTATCTAAGCAATTTTTTTTTTTTGGTACTGGGGATAGAACTCAGGGTTACTCCACCACTAAGCCACATCCTCAGCCCTATTTTTTGTGTTTTATTTAGAGACAGAGTCTCATTGAGGTGCTTAGTGCTTTGTGGTTGCTAAGGCTGGCTTTGAACTAGTGATTCTGCTGCCTCAGTCTCCCAAAGTGCTGGGATAACAGGCATGTGCCACCGTGCTCTGCTATCTAAGCAATATTAAATGATATTTGTCCTACTGTGTCAAGATTATTTCACTTAGCATAAAGTTTTCAAGTTCATCTGTTATAGCATATACCAGAAATTTATTCCTTTTTACAACTAGTATTATGTTGTTTATAGATACCATGTTTTGTTTATTACATTTACTTATTGATGGAAAACGAGTATTTCCACATTTTGGTTATCATGGATAATACTACCATAAACAGTATAGTATCTATTTGAGCCCCTGTTTTCTGACATAAATACATAGGGCTGAAATTGCTGAGTCACCAAGTAATATGACAAAGTTTAACTTTTTGAGGAGCAACCATATTGCGTTCCATAGTGACTGTAGTTTTATTTTATTTATTTATTTATTTTTTGGTACTGAGGATTGAACTCAGGTGCACTCAACCTCTGAGCTACATCCCCAGCCCTATTTTGTGTTTTTTTTATGTAGAGACAGGGTCTCACTGAGTTGCTTAGTGCCTCGACGTTGCTGAGGCTGGCTTTGAACTCATGATTCTCCTGTCTCAGCCTCCTCTGCAAGTGCTGGGATTACAGGCTTGCGCCACCGTGCCCGGCTGTGACTGTAGTTTTAAATTCCTATCTCCTATGTAAAAAAGATCTAGTTTGTCTACATATTCACCACCACATTTTTTAATTATAACTATTCTTGTAGTTATAAAATGGTGTCTCATTTATGGTTTTGATTTGTACTTCCTGTTAGGAAGTAGCTATATTTAAATGAGGTGGGATATTTAAGATTGTGGCCTCATACAAGTAGGAAGGAAGGGAGAGATATCTCTCTTTTCACACAAAGAAGGCATGTGAGCACATGCAAGATGGTGGCTGCCTACCAGCCTGGAGAATAAGCCTCAGAACAGACAGACCTACCTTCTCAGCACCATGATCTTGAACTTCCCAGTACTCAAATGCTGAAAATCAAGTTTTTATTATGTAAATTAAATCCTTCCTAAAAAATGGGCATATATTTCATGAGTAGCTATTGAAGAAATACAAAGTTATGTTTTTTTTCACTTCTGTGGATTGAGAGAGAAATTAAATCAAAACTAAAAAAACAATATTTAAAAACCCTTCTTTTTTCATATTTAATTTATTTATTTGTTCTATTTAGGTTTGCATGATATCAGAATGCAATTTGATTCATTGTACACAGATGGAATATAACATTTCATTGCTCTGGTTTTAAGTGATATAGAATCACAACATACATGCACTCATACATAAAGCTAGAGCTATGATGGCCAACATATTTCATCACCTTTACTGTCCCCATGCCCCTTCCCCCCTTACACCCTTGTGAATAGAGTTCCTTCATTGTTCCCGGGTCCTTCCCCACATTATGGATCAGCATGCACTTATCAACGAGTACATTCTACATTTGGTTTTCTGAGATTGGCTTACTTCACTTAGCATGATATTCTCCAACTCCATCCATTTACCTGCAAATGCCATAATTTTATTCTTTCTTATTGCTGAGTAATATTGCATTGTGTAGATATACCACAGCTTCTTCATCCATTCATCTATTGAAGGGCATCTAGGTTGGTTCCACAGTTTAGATATTGTGAATTGAGCTGCTATAAACATTGAAGTGGCTGCAGCACTGTAGTATGCTGTTTTTAAGTCTTCTAGGTATAGACCAATGAGTGAGATAGCTGGGTCAAATGGTGGTTCCATTCCAAGCTTTCTAAGGAATCTCCATACTGCTTTCCAAATTGGTTGTACCAATTTGCAGTTCCACCAGCAATGTATGAGTGTGCCTTTTTCCCCACAACCTTGCCAACACTTATTGTTGTAAAAACCCTTCTTAATTGAAAAAAAGATTGGTTTACAGATTCACATCATGTCCTAGTTTAGCAATGTTAGATTTACCTTTCAATGGCCATTTTGAAAACTAGATATAAATCTTTAATTATCTCTGGAAATTCTATGTTATATATAATAGGACCTCAACATTCATTTTTGAATGTGACAACCAGAACAATTTGAACCACAATAACAGATTTGTATATCTACACAAGGAGACAGAACTGGTGACTTGTATGTATAAGTAACTCCAAATACTTGAGTAGCACAAAGAAAGGGTATACAGGATACTAATGAAAGCATGGGCATTTGAATCTCAGCGTTACCATTTACTACCAATGTGACACTAGACAACTTACCTAAGATCTCTCTATTTCAGCATCCTCACCTGAGAAATGGAAATGGTAATAAGTTACTTCAAATTTAGATAATTTTATATTAGCATTGCAAATAGGGTGAATAATCTACTGTTATTATTCCACACAAATATAATGTATACCTTTCACTTTATAATTTGTAAAGAACTTTTTAATGTTTTCATAAAATAATCACCAAAATAACCTTGTGAGACAGAAGAAAATATATTATTACTTCTATTTAATAATGAACTCAAATTTCCAAAAATTGTGAAGTATCAAAGATCATATCAAAATTGGAACCTCTAAAATCAAATAATATTAAAACCAAATAGTTGTTTTTCTATATTCTTTACACCAAGCAAATTGCTTCTGCTTTGTATTTAAATTGAATAGGAAGAATTGTATAGTAAAATTAATTTGTATAATATTGTAACAAAAGGAACTATTAGCAAATTTTTCCAGCAATTTGTAGGGAATTAATTTTCTGTTCTTACAGGTCATATTTGTTTCTTGATTTTCAGATAAGTGAAAGTGAATTACTGGTTGTGTAATGTACATGGTAGTTAGCAATCTGCTGAATATGGGATCATTTTTAAAATTTGTATTACTCTGACCTCACTATAAATAATCACAATTTACCCCAAATCCCATAATTCTGTATGCTAGAACATCAGCAATGAGATATGCTTGCATATTTGCCTCTTATTTGAATAATTCTTGATAATTGGCTCATATTTTAAGAAAATTTACTTGCTCATTTTGGAACTTCATAAGGATAAGTAAAAATGAAAGATTGCATTGATTTAACCTTTTTTAAAATTCATCATTAAGATTCAAAATATATAAAGTATTTTATGCAAAAAATATTATTTTAATGAAACAAACACCTACTTAATAGGCATGTTTGTGCATGAGTTTTACTATTGTTATTGAACATTATAAGCAGAGATATTTAAAATGTCTTGATTGAGTCCACAACTTTGAAGTAGATGCAGAAGAGATTACAGAATTTGGAAATGTGTTTTTCATTGCTTTTAAAATAAGTCAGTTGAAAGATAACAGGCCGGCCAGAATGTCATAATCTGAAAAAATCAGATTTGACTACTTAATAATGTTGCTGTTAGAGAAAATTATGTAAGTGATGTTCTTACAAAAATTCTGACACATATATACCCCCAAAATATTAAATATTATTTTTAAAATTTGAGTTCTGCAAAAAAAATACCAACTGTAATGAACATTTTGTATCAGTATTATGAATTTGACTAGAAACACAGTAAGATTAAGAAATCAGATCAACTGCATGTAGTGATAGTTATAAAATATTTACTTCAAAATATATATTAATTATAATTTGATTTATTCTAAACTTTTATGATTAACATCCTAACACTATGATAAAAATTTAAAAAGTGATTTCAATGTACTGCATTAATTTAATGTAAAATATGTGTAGCAAAATGCTAAAGAAATACAAATATTTACCATGGATCATTGATAATTCTTTATTTTTGTAACAATGATGTATCTGCATGTTTTATTTTTAAAACATAAAATATTTGGTAATACCTGAAATAATTCTAATAAAATATGGAAGAATAAAAACTTAGAAATCACTTTTGAAATTAAAGATAACCTTTTAAGTATTTTGCTCACAAGTTCTTGCTTTGAGGACAGTGGGCAAAGAACAGTGGTGGAGTAAAGCATCCAGGAAGGAGAGACAGAGTGAAGTAAAGCCAGTCTCAGGGGCTCATCACTGAATGGGGAGGGCAGAGAGATGGCAACAAGAAAGGCAACTCATGAAGAGTGACTGTTGTTACCAGAAGAACTAAACTCAGTATAGAATGGAAGTGAGTAATAGGAAGGGTAACAAGAACTCATGAGTGAAAGAAACAATAGAAGCTGCGAAAGCAGCAGGGAACAGCAAAGCTGCCTTCATGCTTTATTTCAGCCAGTTAGTGAGTTTGTCTGGTACTTCATGAATATCCTTTTAGGATTATTCTCTTTGTCATCCACACTGTTATCGTCTTGGATGCACTCTGCACTATTCAAAATAGGATAAGCTTCACTGAAACAAGAAACATTGCAGTCTAGGGACAACACAGCCAAAGATGATTTGTCTCTCATTCCATATATGCTAAGCATGAGCATGTGTCTAATCACAAGTCAGGGACACCAGAATTCAAGATCAAAGGAGAGTAGAGGTTTGGCCACCAATGCACTATATTACCCCTCCCAGATGTGACACCCTTTTCTTCCATTCATATAACTTTGCTCTGTACTTGTTCACATGGAAAACTTATTCTGTAGGCAGGCTGAGAACTATACATGGACACTGGTCGTCACTTACAGTTTCTTCTATTCCACCTTCACCCATTGCCACCTATCTAAAATAGCATTGCTGTTAATCTTCCTGACAATATTACTCTCCGATTCCAGTCCATATATTTGCTTTAAAATTCTTTTATCTCAATTGTCTTTCATGGCAACCTATCACTAACTAGTTTTATCAAAACTAAGCTCTATGATGTACTTCATAAAAATCTCTGTTTTCTGGTTCTACTTTGCCAATCTTTAACAAATGATAATGAAAGAGATCTTTTCTGTGCTTTCTACACAGGCCAGGACCATTTAAGTCTTGTTCATATCATTCTCTTTATTTTCATGATATTCTTCTTATTCACTCGGATAATCAACACTAGGGCCTCTACCCAGACGAAGAATGAGGAAATCTTGGGAATATGGTGCCATGGAGTTATGCCTGCTACCCTATACTAGGTCCTCAAAGGTTTGTTACTGTGGAAACATGGCATCTGGAAAGAGAGCAAAGAAAATAGATTATGCAAGATAATGAGAAGAAAGAACTGTTGAAAAATATTTTCCACTACTATGTGAAATGCCAATGGAAAGCCCTGTGTTGAGGGTCCAAGAAAGTAGAATACTGAAAGTGGAGATTGGCTTAAGAAAGGCCACAGTGCTCTCCAAGAATGTTCATGAAAGGATTCACTGGCTTCTGAGAACTGGTGGTCTGAGGTCTTTCCATCTCAGTCAGGATTAATTCCATCCTTTGTACATGAGAAATCGAAGCAGAAGGACTTTACTGATGATCATGAAAAGAATACTAAGAACTTGATGACTAACATTCCACCAATACACAGGAAAAAAATCTTGGTCCTTCCCATTTCTAATGAGATTGTCACCCACTAAGGAATTCCAGAGCTACATCTTAATTCCAAGGATAGCATGTGAGTAGATAGCAGATAACAAACTAAGTGTGTCCATCAAAAAAATAAATAAATAAATAATAAAAAAGAACATTTACACAGAGTAAGATGGAATGGCTATAAACAGAACAACTGAACACAAATTAAATAAGAGCACTTAGAATGATTCAATTGTAGCACAAAATATTTTCTAGAATAGGTAGGTAGATAGAGAATTATTTGTGTGTAATATTTTATATAAATTAAAAATCAGAAAATAATAGGCACTGAATTAGATGACAGAATGAGACTCAAATTAGGAATTCACTCAGATAAAGCAAAAGCACACAACAATTAGAATTATAGAAAGAGAAGCAACAACAGGTAGGGAGGCAAGCCTTAAATATGTAAGAAATAAGATTCTTGAGCTGGAACAAGACCTGATTCTGTAGATTAAAAGGCATCACTGAATTTTAAGCAGTAACAATGAATAAAACAATACTTAATTATATTCCAATATTATTGTCTAAGAGTGAAGAGAAAAATCTTATATGCTTTCAGAAGAAATAACTACTTAGTTACACAGTAAAAAGAATCAGAGTGAAATGAGATCTCTCAATTCTTCACACTTCAAGTTAAAAAAACAGTGGAATGGCATGAATAACCAATAAGTAGCAGTCATCTTATACACACATGAACACACACACACACACACACACACACACACACACACACACACACCATTATAGAAATATATATGCAAATAGAACAGAAATTGAAAAATGGAGACTTTAAGATGAAAGAACATAAAGAAAAGAGGAAAAAAATCTTTGCTATCTCCTGCCAAGTACGAAACAATTATTTGTTTCAGTAAAATCTCCAAACTATTTTCTTGCATTTCTGTGCAAGCATTGTATTCTCATCTCTGAATTGTACACAGATATGGAATATAATGATTTGCTTACTCCGAACAAGTCATGTTCTTGAACCTGACATATATGTCATGTCCACCCAAAAATACATACAGCAAGTGTATTTCCTCCCAAAATGTGTACAGCTAGAAAGGTGAGATGAAAATTCAGCTTATTGCTTGTTGTGACACTGTTTAGTAGAATGAAAGTTGTTTTATATTTGAAGATTCTTTTGATGGTAGGACAAAGCACAATAACACTCACATAGGTGAGCAGCAAAAGTCTTTGTTACAGCTCTAAATGGGAGAAGCCTGTCACACAGGGACACATAGAGGGTTGCAGCTGGGAAAAGGATAAGAGCAAGCTAAAACTCAAGAGGTAGCTATGTGTGACCAGAAGGGTAGGATTAGCCAGGCATGGTGATGCATGCCTGTAATCCCAGCAGTTCTGGGGCTGAGGCAGAAGGATCATGAGTTCAAAGCTAGCCTCAGAAAAAGCAAGACACTAAACAACTCAGTGAGACTCTGTCTCTAAATGAAATATAAAATAGGCCTGGGGATGTAGTTCAGTGGTCGACGGTTCCTGGTACCAAAACAGAAAACAAAGAAGGGTAGGATTAGCTAGGTTGCATAGGCTCCTCCTAGATTGACTAATTTGAATAATTTCACTGGCTCTGGGCATAGGGACTATCTCTAGTTATCTGGTACCTGGCTCTGGAACAGTTAAGGTAGATATGTACTGACCCCAGAGTATGAGAGTCCATAAGGGAAGTGGTTATCATGTGGACTTAATCAGCTGCTCAAGAAGGGGAACTGAACTTGTTCTTGCCAAAACTAGATGAGTATATTTTAAAAAACAAAGTATATTACAAAATGCAAACCACAATATGGCAGATAAATGTTTTGTGTACACTTCACAAGAGCCCCTCTCCAGAATATGTATTTTCAACTCACCAGAATGAGACAAAAAATTCAATCTATAAGAAAAATTTACAAAAATATGAGTAGATATTTCCACAAAGAAAATCTAAAATTGAGACATAGCATGTTGATAAATTCTCATTAGTCATTAGGGAAATGTAAACTTATACCACAACAAAACATCATTGAATATCAATCAAAATAGTTAAAACTAGCATCAAATGTTGTTGAAGATATAATGCAAGTAGAAGATTCACATTTTGCCAATGAGAATAGAAAATTATATAGACAGTTTGTAAAACCCTTGAGAAGTTCTTATATAAGATTCATAAATCCTTTCTTAAGGACTCACTAAAAGTAAATGAGAAGATGTTCAAAGGCAGGATTGCATCTAGATATTCATAACAGCTTTATTTTTATTCATAACATTCACATACTGGAAAGAAATCTTATGCCTATCAATTTGGAAACTAATAAAGAAGTTATGGTATAACCTCATAACAGAATTCTACATGGCAATAAAAGCAAATAACTACTGATTAATAACCAATACACCCAACAACATGGATGAAGCTGAAAAAGATCAGCCTAAGTGAAAGAAAGCCTTGCCATATTTAAGACTACAAAATCTATGATTTGTTTATGTGATATTCTTGGAAAAGCAAAAATGTAATGTCAGAAAGTCATTAATGATTAATGGAAGTAAGGTTGATTGCAAAGGGCATGAGAAAACATTTTGCAGTGGTGAAAATATTTTATATAATGCTCCTCAAGCTTACAAAATTGCATACTTAAAATCATTAAATTTTGTTGTAGGCAAGTTATACTGAATATGCAGGTTAATAGATTTAACAATATAAAATACACTTAAAAATTGCTGAGATAAGATTTTAAATATTCTTGCTACAAAAAATGTGATGTAATGCATGTTAATTAGCTTGATTTAGCCATTGCATAATGAATGTATGCATTTATCAAAGCATCATGTCATAATTATAAATATATATAATTTTAATTATCAGTTTAAAATAATTAAAAATACAAATGGCAAAAGAATAAAGATGTTTCATATATTTACATTTTAATGTGTTTGCCTCTTTTATTTTCCCCTATGCAAGTTATTTCTTTTTAAGATAGCACTACACAATTGCAAAAATAATTCAATAATAAAGAAAATGATGATTAAGAAAACTAAGCCCACCACAATTCAGTTTTTAAAAGAGCAGAATGCATTTCTTTTAATAAGTATCAGAATTTACTTTCAATTCCTAGTAGTACTTTATATTGTAAATAAGATTTTACACATTTAGTGTTTTAGTCAGCTTTTTCATTGCTGTAACTAAAAGATATGATGAGAACAATTTTAAAGAAGGAAAAGTTTATCTATGGACTCACAGTTTCGGAGGTCTCAGTCCATAGTAGGCTGGCTCCATTCCTGAGAGCTCAGAGTGAGGCAGAACATCATGGCAGAAGAGTGTGGTAGAGGAGAGTAGCTCAGGATGTTATCAGAAGGCAGAGAGAGAGATTGAGTTCAGTTTACCAAATATATACCCCAAAGGCCTGCCACTCAGGGACCCACCTCCTCCAGCCATACTTTATCTGCTTTCAGTTACCACTCAGTTAATCCATGTAAGGGGATTAATTCACTGATTGGGTTAAGACTCTCATAACACAATCATTTCACCTCTAAATGTTCTTGCATTGTCTCACACATGACCTTTCGGAGGACACCTCACATTTAAACCATAACATTTAGTTAAGTAATTTAATCAACATCCAGGCAAAATCACTGATTCCTTGTAGATTCCTTACTCTCTTAAGAAAGTAAGGGTTACATATGCACTCTGGTGTCTCTGATAAGACTTTAGCATTTCAAGTAAAAGAATATACAATTTTTTTGTATGCTGAAAAACATTATAGATATGACAGTTACTATCATTTATCATTCTTTAATGTAGGAATTGTTTCTAATTCATCTTTGTATGGAAGCTAACAAAGCATACAACATAATTGTTGCTCAGTAAATATGTGTTGAGGTTCAATGATTAGGATACTTATTTTTGCATTTAGAATTTTCCAAGTTGAAACATTGAAATTAGTCATCACATGATAGCATCCTCAGGGCAAAAGCTGAATAGCGACTAACAGTGACTGCTGTTTTTTCTATTGGTTTTACTCATCATCACATTTCCTTCAAGTGAACTATTTATTGAGTTGCAGTAGCACTGAGTGCCAAAGGACAATTAAATTGATCCTCGACAAATTACCAAGAAACACTTCCTTGATTTTAGTGTTTCCCCTTAATTGTGAAGCCATGGCAGCTCCACAAATAAATGGGTTGCTTAACAACTCCACTGCTAATAATGTGAAAAGCTCGCATTACCTAATGCCACTTAAAACATCTCTATTACCAGTCTAGAAGCAGCCAAATATAGAGTGATAAAGATAAGAAGAGTTGCTCTATTTTTCACCATAAATTACACTCAAGCCTTTACAGACAGACAGACACACACACACAATAAAGTATTAAACACATATTCAAAATATTTCATGTCAATTGCTTTTACGTGAAAGATTTAGTCCTTATATGCAGTTTATACAGTATATGAGAAAGCACTATTTCATAAATAAGAAAACTAAGACTCAAAGAACAAAAGTAAATTCTTGAGAGGAGGAATGTATCACAATTCTACTTCTATTTTTTTAAATTTTTTTTTAGTTGTAAATGGACACAATATCTTTATTTTTATGTGGTGCTGAGGATCGAACCCAGTGCTTCACACGTGTGAGGCGAGCACTCTACACTGAGCCACAACCCCAGCCCCCACAATTCTACTTTAATTTCACAACTAGACTATTTAATTACCTATAATTAATTAATTCTATTTTCAGAAAAGTAAAAGCTACTTGGGAGTAATTCCATGTATACATTTTGCAGCATCCCATCAGCAATGACTACTAACTATTGTATTGCTTGATTCATAGCACTTGCAATAATTAGAAAAGATATTAAATACTTACTACAAGTTCTGAAAGTCTATATTCCAGACTGTTGAATGTTTATATATTCAATGTAATTAATTCTATCAACAACTTTGTGAAATGGTCAGCACTATCCCCATGTTCCCTTTTATTCTCATGATTGATCAATTTCTCTGTGTATTAATTTTCCATAACTGATATAGCAAAGGACCACAAACATAGTGGCTTAAACAACATAAATTTACTTTCTTACAATGCTGGAGGTTCCAAGTCCTACAATCAAAGCATCATGGAAGGGCTGCATTTCCTTCTGGAAGCTCTAGAGGAGACTTTGTTCTCCAGTCTTCTTGAATATTTATTTAGGCGCTACTCACATTTCTTCATGGGCAGTCAACTTTTTCCATTCTGAAAGCTAGCAACATTGAATTTCTCTAACCCCTTTTCTGTAGTCACACTGCCTCTAACCAAAACCAGGAAAGGTTTTCTGTTTTTAAACACTCATGTGATTAAATTTGGCCTACCTAGATAATTCTAGCTAATCTTCCAACTCTCCATATTTAACCTTAATCACATCATTAAGGTCCCTTTTATCAGGGATAATCACTATTATCATAATTAAAATGATTTTTTTCTACATCAGATATTCCAGAAGAACCAGAAGTTGGACCTGTGTTATCTTAGATCAGTAATGTTAATTCCCACCACTATTTCTCACTTCAAAGTATCTGTTCTTAAGTGTTTTACCCACCCAGATGTAAGATATATATCTCAATTTATGATTTTCCCTAATTTTATGTTATTAGGCTGTATTCTCCACAATAAGATTCTACTCTTTTTCAACTGATTCCTATGGTCTCATCCTCAACTTTGCATGTCAATCATAATTGGATTCTTTGTATATTGTCCATTTATTTTTCCTTTCTTTTCTATTTTCTTTTACCTTTATACCCCGTATTAAAGAGAGAAGATCAAGTTCTATCTCTGAGGGCAGACATAATTAGGAGCACATTTTCCCAATTACTTCTTTGTCTCTTTAAATTCCCTAAGACTATAGTCAAGAAAGGGTCTATTTAACTACCAATTGGCACATTTGAAAAGACAATTACAGCAAAGGAAAGAAAAGGATAAACTCTTGACAAAATAATGTTTCTTCCACAGCTCAAGGAAAACACCTTTGATCTTTATTCTCATGATGAGTGCCACCATTCTCCCACCTGACTTAATTTGGTTCTTGGCCCTGAGGCTGTTTCTATTTCTCAAATAAATCTTCCATTTACTCCCACCATATAAATCCTTATCCATCTCTGAAAAAAAAAGAAAAGCTAACTATATAATATATGAGTGAATCTTAACTGCCTGAATCAATTTCTTTCATTCATTTTCAACAAATAAAAGTTTACAGTTTAGAGTTTGAAATGTTTGCCTTGTTTTCCTACATAGTGATATTCTTTGTTAACAAAATTTTATAGATTAATAAGTGCCAGGTAGAGTGAGGATCTCAGATGGAAGGAAGAAGATTTAGGCACTGGTAGTAGAATGAATTCCAAGACTTCTAAGAAGCTAGCCACAAATACATCTTCATTGTTATTCTTATCTGTAAGAAAGGATGTTTAAGAAAAATTGGAATGTGGTATAAATAACTGGAGACACACCCTTTTGGACCACCCAATAGGAGACTTGGATGGAATGAAAGTTGGAAGAACAAGAAACCAGCAGCATATGCAAGCTCCATTTTTCTTGAATGGGTTCTTGATTGCTACTGGGATCACCCAAAGACATTAGACTCCAGCTCCTTCACTCTTCCGAAGTGGACTCTGCCAGTGATTATCCAGGGAGTTTCCAGGCTTTCCATCCTGAACTTGGGTAGTATAGTTGATCTCTTGTTCTGAGGCTTTAGCATCTTGGACTGCACAGCTACTGGTTCCCCCCAGCTCTCCAGGCTGCAGATGGCAACTGTACAACTATCCAGCATCTGGTTGTGTAAGCCAATCTAAATATATATGTGTGTGTACATATATATCTCCATCCATCCATCCTGTTGTTTCTGTTCTTCTAGAGAACCCTGACTAATATAGGTTTATTTTGACATAATTATACATTCATGGAATAAAATTTGTTCTATTTCAGTTCCCAGAATATGATCATTTCTTTAATTAGTGAACCAGCTAGCTCACACACTTATATACTACCTAAGGACAGAGATTCAGAATGTAGAGCTAATCTAAATTCATATGAAAGAAAGAAACATTTCTCAATTTAACAAGTCATCTATAATTTCCTATAAAGACAATAATTTTCCTTTCTGTGTAAAATATGTTTGGTTTGTTTTTGTCTTTATCAAGAGCATTATCAGAATAACAAAAGTAATAAATTGCTTTCTCTTGGGCTTATCCTTGATTATCACAGAAATGGGACCTAGTTTAGTCATTCTAGTAAAGACAAGAGAAAATTATGTTGTTATAACTAGTTTTTCTTTGAGTGTGGAAAAAAGAAAAGAGGAAGAATAATTACATATTATAGATTTGCTTTAAAATATATTTCTACCTAATAAATGCTTCCTGTAACATCTAAAATTCTTTGGGATCTTCCTATAATCTTTAGTGTTTCCTTCAATTATAACTTTAGTACTTTCACTAATAAATTTTTCCCTTGGCATGTAAGTTTGCAGTATCTCGTTTATATAAAAATAAAATTAAACCATGTAAAACCTTCCCTTTCCACTTTCCTTACCATCTTTTTTTTCCCATTTCTCACCTACATTAATGGCCAAAAATTTTCACATTGCTTCTGAATCTTTCCACTCTAATTTTCTCCCTGGTTATTTTTTTCTCTCCCACTGAAATTGGGCTTCTGACCCCATAATACCATCAAAATATTTTTTTTCCAGGTCACCATAAGGTTCCACATAAGAAATCAGTAGATTTCTTAGCAACTTTTTTTTTTT
>CM053400.1:157746064-157803115 GCA_028644305.1 Xerus rutilus
TTTTTTTTTTTGTATGTAGTTTTAATACTGAGCAAATAGTTTTGCAATTATTTCTTATTTTATGTGGCAACTTTGAAGTTTCTAAAGTGGCAGTAGGTGTTCCTAGCCTACTAAACACAAACTCTACTGAAAATAATTAAGTCAAGGAACCAAAATAAGTGAGCCACACACAAAACAAGTATATAATCTTTGAGAAATTTAGAGTGACTTCACCACATTGAATGCTGACTGCACTTGACCAAGCAGCATGAACTTTTCCACTAATGCTAACATCTCTTTCCTCTTGGGTGTTAACTACCCCTCAGGAAAGTTACATCACCTGTGGTATGATTTCATAAAATCACTTTTTGGGAAAAAATTGTAGCAGATATTTTAAGTCATTATAATCTTTCATCCCTTAATTTTGGTTTTGTTTTTTTATCCTAAATAAGAAAAAGTCCCCCCCCCCAAAAAAAAGCTGTGATTCATCTAAAACACCAATGGAAAAGGATATATGAACAGCAAGAATCTAATTGTGAAAATAATACTTGAAGTATAATATTTTTAAAATTTTCTTTTAATTATTATAAATATTATTTTACAGACTTACATGTGATTATACTTATGAATTCAATATCATGCTGTTGTTTCCAGACATGCTTCTTTTACATAATTAAACTTAGGCCAATAGAATGTTATTCAATATTTGGGATCATCCAAAATATAACTCTTAATGACTATTAATTTCATAGGCTTTAACACATAATAATCTGGAGAATTTTATACTTACCAAATAGAATTTTCAGGCATTAATTCACTTTAAGTAATAATTAAGTTAATTATTTTCCTTAGTAAGATTCGTTTACTATGTACTCAATTTTATTGTAATTCATTTATAGATTATTTTATTTTCACATTATTCCTCCTAAAGTTATGTAGTCACATAACACTTTTAAATAAATAGTGTTATTTATTTAAAGCTAATTTAAGCCTCTCTCATTTTCCCCAGTATCTTTTCTTATCTAGTATTAAGCTGATTAAATCACTTGATCATTTATAGGATTAGAAATTGTTTAACAGAGCAATTTATCATTCTGCCCTTCTGTACGCTCTCTTTCTCCCCTGCACCTCTCTCTTTCCCTCCTTGCACCTACCTCTCTCTCTCCTCCTCCCCACATCCTTATACTGATTATCAGGATAATTTTATTATTACTCACATCAATAACATCATAGTATTTGTCCATAAAATGTGAGAAGTTACACTCAAAGGACAGTATCAATATACTTTTTATTTATTACTGTGGAGTTGTATTTGAAGCATTTTCAATAATAAATGGAATCTAGCTATTACTTTAAAATACGAAATTCTAAATAAGGTCCTCATCTTTAATAGTTTAATTAGAGAACATCCTTTTATGCATTCACTAATGTCTTCAAATATTTTTAATTCTACTATTTAGGCTCTGATATCTTAATATAAATAGAAGCAATGAAAGTTGAATCTTTCTCCTTCAAGTAACTAATAGTTTACTTTATTAACAAAAGTAGCAAGATTATTCATCAGAGAGATTATTAATTATATTTTATGAAAGTCAACTTATCTTTTCTACTTTAAGCTTCTTACAATGCTTTATATTTACATAATTGTTACCCAGATTACAATGTGAACTATCCATGATAAAATTTAAGACCTAGGCAATAATTAAAACATGTATTTGATTTATTGGTATTATTTGTAAGCTCAACTTCATATACAGAATAAACCCAAAATGAGATTGCTAAATAATAAGTGATAATTAATTTTGATCATCCATGTACTCAAACAGATCATCTTGGTCTAGTTCAATTTTATAATATCTGCATACAACCCTCCGCAATGGTGAGTAAGCCAGAAGAAAAATCTGTCAGAGTTTTGGCTACAAAGTCTAACATACCCATGCTACAGCTATACCAACCTCTTCACCTCCAACTTGAAACTTTAATCTGAATGGAGAAAAATGGAAGGTCTTCCAACTGAGACACCTGAAATTTTTTGAATTCTAAAGACTGGTCCTCCACCTTACAGGAGCATGGACATATGAACTATTTATATGTCTTGAAAGCCCTTCTATACTGAGAAGAGTCCAGAAAGTCTAATAATCCTTTGAAAATGGCATCCTTCATGTAATTTCTCATGTATTTATATGCATTGTTCATTTAAGCTCTATTAATGTCAAAAATCCTGTTTTTTTCCTTCTGCATCAAACTGTTCTTTTATATTTCCATCTTATCTCTATTTGGTAAGGCATCTTATTTCCAAAGGTTTTCTCCTCTGACGTTTCCATTTCTCCAGTTGCTGTTTCTGATTTTATGAAAATGCCTCACCACGTCTACCATGATTTCTGTTTATCACTCCTAGGATTGAGCAGATGCTGAAAATTAGAATTGATCCAACAGGTCACTCATTATATTTCAATGCCATTCAGTGATGACCATATTGTTTGCTTAGACTCCAAATTATGGAGATCCAGCTACTTCTGAGGGGCAGTCTATAGAATCATTGAACAGTTCTCAGATGAGAAACACCTTTTTATATCCCATTTTAGTACCAACTTCCTTGTGATATCACTGATTCTTTTATTTATTCTTTTACTCCTCTAGTGTGTAATGAGGACCTAATTGTGTACTAAACTCTGTGAATGAAAAACATTATGTAATATCTGTATTCAAGGACATTTACTGTCTAATGGGAACATGCTACAAAAATATAAGAATTCTGCTCTAATGTAGTAGCCCTGTAATAAAATCCTCTCTATTTACAATGTTTTTTCCAGCTAGTTCTTCCAGCCCCTTGTTAAACATCACTACCTAGCCCTTAAACCAAGTGGTTCCTTGATATGTACATGTAATGAGAAAATCATACTCTTATTTTAGATCTTATAAGTCAGTTTTTATTACTTTGACTATATAACCCATCTGTCTCTGTTATATTCTATGCCTCTTGAGACTAGGGATTGGACTGTAAAATTTGTTTGCTCTTCTAATTGAAATAATAATAGTAAACATTAGAATAGTAAATAAATTAATTAATTAATCACTAATATTTCTATTAGTCCTATTGTTTAATACACTGTAGCTACATTAGTTGTCTATCCTGCATAAAAGTTACTACAAGATTAGAAGCCACTGCATATGTATCATCTCACAGTTCCCTTGGATCTCAAGTCTAAGCATGGCTTAACTGGAATATAGCTACAAATACAATCTCCTTAGAACTTGGCTGCTGTCAAGTCAGCCAGAGCTCTGATCTTATTGGAGACTTAGTGTCCTTTTCCAAGATCAGTGATTTTTGCCAGAATCAAATTCCTGTGGTTTATAGCTTCTATAGGTTGTCACCATTTCCTATCATTTGACCCTCTCTACAACATGCCAGTTTGCTCCTTCAGGGATAACAGAAGAGTATCTCTGCTCTTTGTTCCTATTACTGTCACATTTTTACTTTACACATTTAAGTGAGATCATGTGGCATTTATCTTCCTGTGCCTGTCTTACTTCACTAAGCCTAAGTTCTCCAGACTCATCCATATTGTTGCAAATGACAGGATTTCATTTTTTTAAGGGTGAAAGCATTTTGTTGTTTATTTACACCACATTTTCTTTCTCCATTTAGGCAGGAATGTGTAAGTGTTTTTTTTCTGAACATCCTCACCAATACTTAGCATCTTTAATAGTAGCCATTCTCACAGGTGAGATGTGATATCTGACTATGGCCTTTAATTTGCATTGGCTTGGTGTTTTGACATGTTAGAGTACTTTTTTATTATCCATGAGCCATTTGTATATTTTCTTTGTAGAAATGTCATTTTTTGTTATTTCCCCATTTTATAATTGGGTCATCTGTCTTCTATGAGTTGTTGGGATTCTTTATCAAGAGTTTGGATGTGAACTTCTTATCAGAGGCACAGTTGGAAAATATTTTTCTCCTATTCTGTAGGTTACCTTTTCACTCTCTTGATTATTTCCTCAGCTGTGCAAAAGCTATTTAGGTTGTTACAATCCCATTTGCCTATTTTGGCTCTTGTTGCTTGTGCTTTTGAGATTACATTAAAAAAGTCTTTGCCCATACCAATGTTGAGGACCTATTCATTATAGTTTCTTCTAGTAGTTTTCCAGTCTCAAGACTTACATATAAGTCTTTAATCCATTTTGAGTTAATTTGTATATTTGGCATGAAATACAGGTTCAGTTTCATTATTCTTCACGTAGATATCCAATGTTCTTGTTTACTGAAGAGACTGTTCTTTTCCCAGTGGGTATTTGTAGTACTGTGTCAAACATGCATTTACTGTGGACATGTGAACATCTTTACAGGCCTCTTATTCTATCCCATTGGTCTCTGCATCTGTTTTTGTGCCAGCACTATGTGGTTTTGATTTCTATATCTCTATCTTTGTAGTACATTTTTGAAGTAAGGTAGTATTATGCTTCCATATTTGTTTCTTTTGTTTAAGATTTCCTTAACCATTTGAGAATTTTAAGATTATTTTCTTCTATTCTGTGGACAATGTCATTGGAATTATAATAGAGATTGCATATTAAACATGATGAGCTATAAAAATACTATTGCCTTCTGGAAAAGGCTTTATTTCTCTCTTTTTTTTTCTGGGAGAGAGAAAAAATTATGATTTTGTTAAATTCTTATTGCGTTTTTTCCTTCAGATTTCATTTTATGCATTAAAGTTACATGATCATCTCACTGCCCACCTCAGAAACTATGCATATAAAATCACCTGTAATTTTGAATGCACTTCATCAAGAAACTTCAGGAAGCTTTCAAAACTAAATAAAACATTCTCTCCATATGAACACTTTCTCTTTCCTAAATACCATAATCTTGTTATGTGCCCTCTTTGTTCTCAATACCTGCTTTACACATTACTTAATGCAGTTGTAAATAAATTACTGTTCAATTAATAATGAAAATGATCATTTCCTCAGAATAATTCTGAAAAACATGCTATGACTCTCATACCTAGGAACTTCCAATAAATTATTATATAATTAATAACAAATAATTGAAACTCAGATTCAGCAAAGTTAATCTTCCTAAAAGAATACAGGTAACATATGACACAGTCAGGATGTGAGACTTCCTTTTTCTTTTTGGTTTTCCCCCTGCATTATATGACTTGATTACTTAGAGGAAGGAAAAGTAATAATTGATGGTAAGTTCATTTGCTGGCTCTACAAGATTTTGTTTTGTTTTGTTTTTGTCACTGTGAGAAGTAAATTCTAGATTTCATGGAAGAAAATGAAGCCTTTTCAACTCAATGAACTGCTATACATGATTGCTTCCTCTATGTATATATATGTTTTAATTTAAAAGAATGTAATACTTCTCCCTTTTCAGAGATCAAGAAAGAATTCAGACTTTTTTAAGTACTTGTTTCAAGTGTGAGGCAGTTATTTCTACATTTGAGACAGGTCTTCATCTGTCCAAATAGTCATTAAAAACATTTAAAATATTTTACTGAAAAACTTCCAATCTAGTTTTTTGGAAACCTATATTTCTTAACTACAAAACATACATTGATAGAAGCAAACAAAACAATCTAGCAAACAAAGCATGGTGCATATCATGGAATGTGAGATTCAATAAGAAATGCTTGAGAAACCAATATTATGTTGAGATATCATAGGCAATCTCACATTAAATAGATGCATGTATACTCTACAAATCTGCTAAAGAATATATTAAATATGACAACTTTTCTCATGAGTAAAAAATATCAAGTTTTCTGAAAATGTTAAAACAGAAATCATACATATTATATAAGATATTTAGTGGAATACACATAATTATTTTGCTTTTTGTTCTTTATTCAAGTAACTTGAATTTTAATACCATCATATATGATTTAAAGATAATGTTCACTAATAACGAATTCATGCAAATTTCATTTGTGAACTCTTCTTGTTGATTTACACCAGAATATGAGAACATAATTTACACAACTGGGATATATCCCTATTGGTACTATATTTCTTACTTATGACAGCAATGATATTTTAAATTTGACTCTAAAATAACTTTCATCTTTCTGTGAGCTCCATGTTTTTCAGCTCATACAGCACAGGATGGGCCACTGCACTATTCCTAAGTGGCCATTCATAGATGAGCAGAAGATGGCATTACCATATTCTGTGCTGTAGAGCATAAAATTCTTCAATTATTTTTACATCATTTTTGTTGTTATTTGTTTGTTTCAAATGGATGATCACAGAGTGTCACCATAGATTAACGATGTTATTGGAATGGTTCTGGCGTTCTATTTTCTAGATAAGCAATCTTCTGCTGAATGTGGTTCAATAAGGGATGTATTTCTTATTCTCTCTAGGCTCAGAAGGGCATAATTTGAATATAGAGGGCAGTTGGATATAAACAAAAGAAATAACATGGTTCTGAATGGTAATGCCAAGTAATAATTCGATTGTGAGAGAGTTGACTTTCATAATCATGGGGTTCAAATATATCCCAGTTGGGAAAATGCTTATTTTCTTCTTGTGGTTTAGACTTCATTGTCTTTGAGAAATAATAGTTCTTCTCACATGTGTTTGCATGTGTGAATGCTCGTGTATGACTGCATGTATGTGTGTGTGTGTATTTATGTGTGATGGATGCTATTATCACCTATGCACAAGCAGATAAATACAGAAGTATATGTATCTGATGGGAAGACCTCCATGTAGTCTCTACTTGAAGTGGCTACATACCCCATGAGCATTTCTACTGTGTGTTGTTTGGAAATATTGAGACATATACTTGTGGGAAGAGGAGATGCATCTTGTGATAAACACAACTTCTGCCAGCACACATACACATATACCAAGAGAAGTTGATTCTTGAAAATTGGTATGGGACCAATATTTTAATAATTTGAAATCTTGAATTCCTCTTGCGGTTCCAGAAGTATTACTTTTATATCACAATTTTTTAATATGGCAATATTCATTGTGATCCTTTATTTTTCCATATCCCTTTTCTCTGTATCTCTAAGAATGAGTTTCCTCCCTCATTCTCTGCAGATCACACAAGAGAGCTCTGGGATGTCTGTCATGAGCAGTGGATGCCTTCTCTGCATAATGTGCTGACTACTTCTAACTTTTCTTTCTGGAGTGAACTTAGCATCCTATCCAATTTGCAAGTGAGAGCTGATGCCACCTTCCTTTGTTTAATATAATTTAGCAGGAATTTTGCCACATTCATATGTTATATTCATTTGAAAAAGACTGCAGGCAACATTTTTTTTTCTTAAGATAAATTCAGTGTTTCTTTATAAATTGTCAACAGAATGCTCTGGCAGCTGGCCACTACTTTTTAATCAAATGAGTGTCCTTCACTGTTATTGAAACTGAAGGGAAATCCATATATATTGTGAATTTCTGCATTTTCTCAAAATAATAAAAATAAAATTTTGCTTTGAGCAAGAGATAATGAGTCCTTAGTTGTTACTTTAACTGCATAAACATAAGTAAGTCAACCAAAGTTTACTCTCATGTACATAGGGAGGAGAATTTAAATATTGATTTAACTAAAATTTTAAATTATCTGTTATTTTAATGGGATTTTTCTCTAACTTAATTGTCCAAAATGTAAAATATCTATGTATTGTTTTTCTTTTATTACATACAATATTATAATTGAGAAAAATTATAATTATAGTTGAAAGGTATTATCTTAATTTAATCTACCACTACAAAATTTTTCATTAATATATATATGTGATTACCGTTCATTCTCTTCTAGAAATTTTCAATTGATAAAATAATTTCTATATTTTGAATCACGTAGAAAGTTTTCTTTATGTTGAGTGAAAATTTAACCCACAATTGAGCTAAATTCTGCCTTCAGGGACATTTGAATTATTCTACAAAGTTTTCATATTTTCTCTTTATTCTTTTTCTTTAATACCAAGCATTCACTATTTCATCTTTATAATGTTAACCACTATTCTTTCTATGAACTTAGAATTATTCTCTTGTTCCATTCCAAGAATCACTAATATATATAAAATTTTTATATATGCTATAAATAATATCAAGTGACGGGGCTGGGGTTGTGGCTCAGTGGCAGAGCGCTTGCCTCACACATGTGTTCAATCCTCAGCACCACATAAAAATAAATAAAGATACTGTGTCCACCTATAAGTAAAAAATATTTAAAAAAATATCAAGTTACATGTTTAAAATATGTATATATATATACATATATAAATCAAGTAATTTATGTGTGTGTGTAGCCAAAATATTGTATTAAAATCAACTGTTTTGTCATTTGTTAAAATTTTCAGTTGCTTCTTCAAATTATGTTATGTCAAAACAAAGTTTACATTTGCTTTAACAAAGTTAATTAATGAAAAAATGTTTGAGAGTAATATCAGTTTCCTTAATTGTAAGATTATTAATATAAAACAGACTTCACAGCAAAGGAAAACTTAAAACTACTAAAATATTTTGTCTTCAATAAATTATATAATTTTAATGACATTTTAGATAAATTTTAGTTTTCTCATATTTTCATTTTCTCTGAAAAAGATAATATTTGTTAATGGTTCTTTTTAAAAATCTCATCAGAATTTTTAGGCACACATATTCCAATTTTAAATTATCTTTTCATGACTACAAAAGCATTTTTGTACTTTTCATTTTTGAATGAGTCAAATTCAAACAATTATATAATTATCTTCGGAAAAATGAGTGAGACATTGAAGCCATTATTTTCTGGATTTTTTTAAAAGGTCAGATGAAAAATAATGAATTGCCATTTTTGTACTCTAGGGTCATTCTACATAGTTTTAAAAGCAGGAATCAGGAGACAGTTTTGGAGAATAACGTGAAAGGATATTTAGATCACATTGTCTTGACAATTTTAACAAACACTTTCTAAATTTAAGTTGAATACTTATTTCTCTACTTTTCTGAAATCAGTTTATTGAGCCAGAGAGTATACTTTGTGAAATTTAGCCATATTATGTATTTATATCTAAAAGTCTGAAAACATATATAGTCCTGTAACCACCAATACACTCAAAAATACAAAATATTTTTATCACACCCAAATGTTAACTAGTATCCCTTTGTGTGAAATGCCCACTCCCATCCCTACTTCTTGGCAATCACCATCTGATTTTCATATTTATAAAATGTAATATAAATGAAATCTTAGAGTAGGAGGCATGTGGTGTCAAATTTCTTCTGTTTAAACCAAAATGTTAGCTTTCATTATCTATATGTTCAGCTCCTTATTATCTATATCCTCCCTCCCTGCTTTGCTTTCCTTCCTTCAATGTTTTCTTCCTCCTTCACTTTGGTTTCAAATATATGTTCTCATTCATCAGAGACTTAGATGTTATTTCTTTTGTCCTACCTAGTGTCAGAATATCAGATTTTATTTTCCTATATATCTTAAATATTATAAAGAATGGGTAAATCATTAGAATTTATTTCTTTTCTTTGAGTTTATATTTCTCCAAGTTACTTTTAAGAGAAAATATAGGGACTGGTAAAACAGGAATAAAATTTTTCATATTTTTAAACATTCTAAAGGTAGAGGCTGAAAGAGAAGCACTAGATCTCTCAAGAGATAATGCATTCTCACATGTTTTCTAGCCTTATTTCTTCATTAAAGAAAGTTCAGATGAGGAAAAGGAACTCAACCTCCCAAAGCTTTGTGATTCACCTATCATTAATTTAAAACACACATTAGTCATTCTGTTTCAAAGGTCCTCCAAGGAGATGTTTTAGCGCATGTCTTTTAATCAGTGACTGTGAGGTGAGGCCCTCTCAAGAAGTTAGAAGAGAAAAAGAATATGTAATTTTCAGAATCATGATTCCTCAGAGTTGATAGAGGGGCTCAGCTACTCATTACAATGGATTGCCCAAATCTGATTTCCTAAGATTTTTATGAGTTTTTGTGACTCTATGCAAGTTCTAAACATGTAGTTATTACCATTATAAGCATTTTATTTACACATGATTTACTTGAGTTGTAAAATTTTAAGGTATTTTTTTCCTAAATATTCTTGATGCTTATTTTTTGTTTTATTCTAGTTTTGCAGTGCTGGGGATGCAACCGAATCCAGGGTCTCATGCATGCTATGAAAACATTATGCCAAGGACCTTCATCCCCAGTTGTTGGTGCTTAATTTGGTTTAAGAAGCTTTTCATTATTTGGGAAAAGGTAAAATAATGAATGCAAGTCAGGATGAGAATAAGTTAAAGTCTTTGATTTAGATGGGGATGAAGAAAAATTTCAGGGAGAGAACTTTGTGCCTAGTACTGGCTTATGTCATTTGCACTCAAATATATATAAGTTAACTCTAATGATATATGCTGTCAAAATCCATAAACGAATTTAATTTTTTATACCTATGTATTTAAATTAATCTTCAATAGTTTACTATTATGTTAGTTTAGGCTTTCAATTGACTGTGTATTTTGCACTCTCTATAATTAAAATGACTCAAAAATCTTTCCATTGTGTTTTCCTAAACCACACCTAGTCTCTTAGTATTCCTCAGATCTTCATTCTCTTTGGTTTCCAAGAACAAATTTGTTTTAAATATCTTTACTTATGTCTGTTCTAACCATTCCTTCACTTCCGTTCATCAATAATGTGGTTGCTCTATTTCATTTCCCACTTCCAATTGAAGAACAATCACACAGGCTCTGAAAGTCACACTGACCTTATTTCAGATTCCATCTGTGCTCTCTATTAGTCATATACACAAGAACAAGTTCACAACTTTGATGAAATTTATCTTCCTCATCTGGAAAAGGATATAAACATTGTTGGAAGGCTGAAATTAAAAACAAATATGTCTTTAAAAAATGTTCCATGGAGGCTGCAGTTATAGCTCAGTGGTAGAGAGTTTGCCTAGCATGTGTAAGGCACTGGGTTTGGTCCTCAACACCACATCAATAAATAAATAAGTAAATAAAAAAATAACTAAATAAATAAAATAAAGGTATTATGTCCATCTACAACTAAAAAGAATTTTTAAATGTTCCATGTATGTCTTTTAATTGGCATGGATTTATATGACACCTCATCATTTACAATGAGGATACCAAGGTTTATATATAGAATGATAATAGTTCTAAAACTGGGATAAAGATTAAGTCTTGGACCTCAAGTTCAATCTCCTTTATGTTATATCACTGTATCTCAACTACCAGCATTTTACTTTTTTATAAAATAAATATGTATGAATTTTCCAGAGAGACCCATGGAAATCTCATTTGCCCTAAATCCAACTTCCAAGAGACTATATAGAAAAAATTTAAAACATACTTGGGGAATACTTTGTATATTTACATTTAAAAAAAACTCAATGAAACCAAAACTCTTGTTTTTTAATGTTTGAATCAATTATATTTGAACAGGTGATTTTCTATGATATACTAAATACATTTCTGCAAAACAAATTTTATTACCAGCCTAATAATGTATAAAATGTATAAGATAATTTACATTTCCAAAGCCCTATAGCACTCTCAAAATTCTCTTAAAAGTGCTATAGTGAACATTATTGTAACTACTGAGATTAGGCACATCTTCCTTTAGATAGTTTTCAGGAAAAAAAAAAGTGCATGGGTCTCTGTTATTATAAGGCTTGTTCTTTAAATTACAGTTGAGAAATATTACATTATGAAAACATCTTTTAAAATATTTCCCATGGTTTATTAAAGTATTTGAACTTCAGAATTTCATTAATAGACAAATTGTGGAGTTTTAAAAATTTTTGGATAGCAAGACACACAAATAATGTATTTATTGATTTGGTTTTTTATTCACTTTTGGCATTTTCAAATCCCTTATTTTCTTCATTCCACTGCTCAAGAGATTTTCTTGAAAGATCTGCATTTTAGGTAATGTTTAATTTAATATAGGAGCAAATGGATAAGCTTTTTGGTGCTTTTTATTTTCTGCAGTATTTAAACTAGAATTTCTAGTATTTGCTAAGAAAGAGGATGAGTTACCTATGCTTTCCTTCACAGAGATATATACAATATTTTTAATTATCCCCAAGCATATTTCCGTTCTCTCATGCTATATTCTAAATGCTTATTTCCTCCCAGAATTTATATGTTGAAATCCTAAACCCCAAGCAGTAACAGGAGCATATGCATCCTTGGGAAATTGATAAGGTCATGAGAAAAAGTCCTTGTGAATAGGATTAGAGACTTTATTAAAACAGCTTCAGAAAGCTGCCTTGACCCTTCGATCATATGTGTTCACAGCTGGTGCTCAATGAACCAGAAGGTGGGCCCTCACTAGACACGGAATCTGCCTTGACCTTGGACTTATTCTCCAGAACCATGATAAATAAATTTCTGTTGTTTTTAAGCTACCTACTTTATGATACCTTGTTTCAGCAACTCCAAAATACTAATAGAAAAGTAGTATCTTGTAGAAAAAGCAAATTTCAACCATCAGTGTTAGTTTTTTTCCCTTAAGTTTTATTTACAGATTCTTTTTTAGGAAGAGCTTGGATAGCACTATGGTGTTAGTTTTGCATCACTGTGACAAATACCTAAGAAAAACATCTTAGAGAAAAATATTTATTTAGGCTCAAAACTCCAGAAGTTTCAGTCCATAGTTACCCAGCTCCATTACTCTAGGCCTGAGGTGAGATAAAACATCATGGTGGAAGAAGCCTGTTGCAAAGGAGAATGCTCATGTCATAGCATCCAGGAAGCACAGAAAGAGAGAGGAAGAGGATGGGGAGAAGATAAACCCTTCCAGGGCAAACCCCCAGTGACCTATTTCCTCCAAAAATTCCACCTTCTAGTAGTCCATTCAGCTATCCGTGGATTAATTCATTAATAAAATCAGAACCTTCATGATCTAATCATTTTCCAGAAGCCCCATCTCTAAACACAGGCGAATTTGGGAGACTTTCCAGATCCATACCATAGAAAGTTTATTTAATATTTAAGGAAATACTCATCTTTCTTTGATATTTATCTGAACACAAACATATCCTCAACTAATATCTCGCATTTTTCTCAAATTTTCTCATTATCAGGATTCATCTTGTTAATAAAAACATTTTTCCAATTGCTAAAGCCAAAATCTGGTGATATCCTTAAATTATATTTCTTCAGTATCCCTTATTCAAACCATCAGATATATTGTTGGAATTGGCTTTGAAATATATGAGAATTTGACTGTTAGCCCAGGTCTTTCCTGGATTTCAACCATCATCTCCTATCCAATTTCCCTATGCTGTGTGGCTTCTCCAGATAAGTCCTCACCCAACTGCCTAATCGATTCTTTCACAATTTAAAACAGATCATATTACTACCTTGATCAAAATTTGAATGGCTTCCCATACAACTTAGAAAAAGATCCAGTATCTTTCTTTGGCCACAGGTCTCTACATAATTCACAGTTGCATCATTCATAAACTGTCTTAAATAAAAGGATTTGCACCTTAAGTCTACTCTAAGGATTGACTGAAATCAAGCACATAAAGAACTCAATGCATTGCAAATCCCTCATAATTATTAGATATTACATTTACCTGCTCAATAAAACATGTATAAGAGATGATGATTATCTTAAGACAAAAAGGATATTCTCAATTCAATTATATATTAAGGTTATTATTGAGGTTTATACATTGAGGCTATAATTTAAAAATTCAACTTTTAAAGATTTTTTAACCAAAAAGGAATATAGCATAGATGGTCTTCAGGAAAGTTCAAATTCTGGCTCTGATTCCTACCAGCTAAGTGACCTTGAGAAACTTACTTAATTTTTTGGGATCATCAAGAAGAAATGAAGCCTCATCTCTAAAATTTAATAACATATTTAGAATTGGTTTGAAGAGCAAATTCAATTATACAGTTATTTAGCTATAGTTTTAAAAAATATGTAGATGTACATATAAATTATACATAGATATGTTTCTACTATTCATAGTGCATACACATTTTTTTCTCTCAAATATAGTGTTTTTAGTAATATTCTGGATGCTTATCATAAACATTAATCTATACTTCTTTCAAATAAAAATATAATTTTTTATTGTCACATTTTCTTCTACTGACTTAAATGCAAAACAATACTTCAGAGCAACTACAAAATCCTCAGAACAAAATCTTGAAATACCTATGTGAAACTTTGACAGTATTTAAAATGACTTTTATCTAGGTTATAATTCTTATATTTTTTATACAAGGCTACAGTTTTGATCTTAAATGTCCCCCAGAGGCCATGTTTTAAAGGCCTTCTAATAGCCTGTGACACTACTGGAAGTTGGTAGAACCTTTAGAATGTGGGGCCAAGTGGAAGGAAATATGGTTATTTGGAGCATGCCCTGGAAGGGGATAATTAGGACCCTGGACCCTTCTGTCTCTGGCTGTTTCCCAGCTGTCATTTAGTGAACAGCTGTGTTCCATAAGCCCTCCCTGCTATATTCTGCCTCGCCACCACGCCCAAAGGCAGCAGACCAACTGACCATGGAATGAAGGCTCTGAAAAACTCCCAAGCCAAAGTAAACAATTTTTCATATTTTTCTACCTTATAAGTTGATTATCTCAAGTAATTTTTTACAGCAATGTAAAGCTGACTAACACAACTATATAGTGCCTGTCACATAAGGAGAATATCCTTTGCACATAATACTCCAAAGGAGTAAGCCATAAGTAAACAGAGCATAAAGTGTTTACCATTCTACCCATGGAACAATATAGGAAAGAATAAAAATACTGAGATAACTTTATGTTATACCTAATATAATTCAGAAGCATTTGAATCTATAAAATTATTTTAAAGCAAATAAGAAGTATGCAGTTTTCATAAATTGAATGACTAGTTAACCAATTACCCTTTTTCAATTTATAAAAAGGAAATGGCATAGTATACAAGACATAAAGGATTTTTTAAAATTTCACTTCTTTTTTCTCTATAAAATATAGGAATTAAAACATGGTTACTAAAACTGTCATTGAGAATTTGTTATCTAAATTAAAGGGTGAACATACAATACTATTTTTAAATGATGTCAGGATAAATTAATACTGAAGAAAACTTTATATATTGTCTTAGTCTGTGATTATTTGTGTGTACAAACACATTTTAATCTCTTAATAGTCCTATAAGGTTAATAATTATTATATTGTTCAGTATAATGTTATATATTTGTATAGTAATCCAATTATATAAGATATTTTCATATTTGACTAATGCTTTTAACAACCATCATTCCATAAATGTACTAATTGCATCTGCATTTCAAAATATTCTGATTCATATATTAATAAATATGAATAGAATGATATCAATAACTTCTGATAGCAATGGTTAAATATATTTCAATATGTTTAGCTTCCTCCATAATTCCAGAGATTAATAGAAAAAAATGTTGAAACTGAATGCTTTCTATCTCCATTTTTTATTATTGCTTCAAAGACCAACATGTTCTAAGAGGTCTTACAAAATCCAACATTGTGATCTTTAATCCAACTCACCCAGCTTACGGAGATTGTAGACTTAAGAAGAATATTTTTAAGAATGCTTAAGAGTGCTGGGAAAATTCCTAAATTTTAAAGGACTCCAATTGTCTTTAAAACATCTATTCTTGTTGTGTGTGATGGAGCATGCCTGTAATACCAAAGGTTTAGGAGGCTGAGGCAGGAGGATCACAAGTTTGAAGCCAGTCTCAATTTAGTAAGGCCCTAAGCAACTTAGTAAAAAAAAAAGAAAAAGAAAACAAAGGTTTGAGGATGTACCTCAGTGATAAAGTGCCTCAGGGTTCAACCAATACTCACTAATAAATAAATAAATAAATAAATAAATAAATAAATAAATAAATAAAGTAAGTGTATCTATTCCTGAGAGTTAAACAGGGTAGTTTTTTTCTTTTTACTAGTAGTAACCAAGAAAGTTCTGAGATTTCATCCTAAGATGGACAATGATATAAGTCACTAAACGATTACGAAGGAACAGCGTTCTAGAAGCTGGTGATACCTCACTATTTAGTAGTTGAACTACAAAGATATCCATGACAGATTTTGAATTCCATATAAGTTTTCCTCAATTATATCAAAAATTTCTGGATTCCATTTTACACTAAATGATCTTTATTCAGGGAACAAACTCTAATGTTTAATATCAGATTGAAGAAAAATTAAAACACTATCATAATTGCCTGAATGTATTTTAAATTTTCCTCAAATATAAATAACTTGATTCATGCAAGATTTGTTTCAATTTACTATTTAGCTGAATTTCATTGGGATAAGTTTATGGCAAACTGGGCAACATCTGTAGATTTACCTCCATGTGTAACTCAATAACAAGGACAGACTTATGGCCCTAGTAAAAGCTTAGGAGCATTTGACCTTGAAATGAACAGCAGTGAAACAAAAGAAAATGCTTCAGGAAAAAGCACTTCAAAATACAGTCATCATCTCTCTGAATACTTGCATGGGAAGAAGCAGGTATGTACTTCTGATATGTACATTTACTTAAGGTAGTGTGAAGAATGTGAGGGAGAGACAGGGTAAAATGGAAATATGAATTTCTTCTCTATGTAGGGCTTTGTAAAATTCCTCCAGAAGTATTTGATATCTTCTTGCAATGACTTTTCTGATTTAGGAATTAAATTCATCAATTTGAACAATTCTACAGTTTAAAAAATTGAAATAATAAAAAATTAAAATTCACAATTAAAAAATTGTGAATAATTCTATAGTTTACTCTGATGCTGTTAATAAAACTAAGCAGTTATCTTTGACTAATAGGGTACTAATAATTACAACTTAAAAAGGACTTGTTTGGAGACAAATCCCACCGTCTAAGAGTGAGTGATCTAAACTGTCAATTTGCCTTCTTTAAATTTGGTCTCTAATGCTTTAAACAAGAGTTTACCTCATTCTGAAACCTTATCACATTCTTTTGATGAAGTCATCTCCTAGTACATGTCTGCTCAGCCTTCACTGATACCAATTCTTTGGAATATGAAGAACAGAGAAAGACCTCAGCCTTTTATGCTTGTCTGTCTTTGGCCTACTGACCACATTGAATCTTTTTCAAATCACTAAAAGCATTTATTAACACAATTATAAAACACTTTGCTATTTGGAAAACACTAGAAGCAATCTTATGTCATTTGATAAGGACAACTCCAATTAGACTGTAAATAGGATAGCAAAACTAAGCTTGAATTAGGACTCTGATTACATAATATATGAATGTATTGGGAACTACTGAAAGGCCCACTCGGGTAATCTATTTTGTCTATATTCTTGCACTTAAATTCAAAACATGTGCCATATAATCTTCTACTTCTTAAAGCCTGCAGTACTATATTAGTGTCCTTCCGTTGTAGTCTGATAGTATCCTAGAGTATGTCACTGAATTGCTTTGATAGATGCATATAACAAATTTTTACTTCTCAAGTAAATTATTTTGTATTTTTCAGATAATTCAAGGTAAATATCTCTTTATTCCTTCCCAAAAGAAACATGCATGCCTTAAATAATGAAAAGGAATCATTATATTGGTTGCTTAATTATTGGTTAAGATTTCTTCTTTTGAAGAATATGCATGTTTTATACATGTATTTCTTTATATCAAGCAATAGGTATTTATACCTTATATACATCTTATATTATTTTAATTAAGTATTGTTGCATAGATATGAAGAGTGAAGGAAAATATGCCTGTTCTTTGTTGTCTTTCAAAAAGAAAGCAGCTTATGGTTGACAATACCCATGCTGAGAAAATAAATAAAAGTAATCAGAACACTTCTACTCTTTTACTGCAGATAGGACACAAGTGTCATCCATTGCAAAATTGGAGTTATCTGAGCTATTTTATGCTCAGTATCACTAAGATAAGTCAATGGTTCTCATCATAAGGTAGAAGGAAGAGTTGAATAGGTAATATCCAGAAATCCCCTGTTATTAAACTGTATAGAACCAAACAAAACACATTTGATGTGTTCTCTATTTTCTTTTGTCTCTCAGATTTTCACAAGAGTGTCCAGTATTTACTGTAGACTCAGTGAATATATGATAAATTAATAAATGCAAGAAGAAAAAACAAGAAGTCAGCAAACTCTTTATTGTCCTAAAAATTTAGTTCACTACAAAATAAATTTAAAAAAAAAAAAATCAAACCAAGATCTGGTTCAAAGAAGACTGTTAGTTGAATACCTTTCCTTCACCTATTCTGAAACTCAAGTGGTTTTGTATCACAAAATACCACCCATGGTTGGGTGAATTTTCCTATTAATTATCCCAGATAAATGACAATAAAATCCAAATGTTTCTTCTTTCTCTTTTAACATAGGTGGGTAGGAAGTTGAAACTTACTCGCTTATTACTAGGAAAGTTATACAAGTTAAATTAGGGTGCCATCCCAATATATAGTAGTTTAAATTGCCAAGATGAGTTTACACTCAATTATAACCAAAACAGTAACTATACTTGTTATTCAAAGATTCTCTCTATTTATATACTTGTGTAGTTTCTGATATTTTCTGGGGTATACACATTTATATAGTCAATACACAAAACTCTTAAAATTAATTTGTGTTGCTTGCAAATAATATCATTAATTTGTATACTTCTTTAAATGTTATAAGCATTTTGATGAACATTAGCTATATTTCTATTCATAATGAACTCTCGTTTAAGATGACTTTGTGAGATAATTTAGGAAAGTATCTTATTCCCTACTTTTTAGATATTAAATTGAGATCTGAGGTCTTTAAGCTTTTAGCCATGCCATAATCAGGAATGGAACCATTGGTCCTTCATACTGATTTCTGATTCCAGATATGACTCATGTTAGAGCAGGTATTTTCAAAAGCTTTTGTGCACTATAATCACACAGGAAGCTTGTTAAAATAGAGATTACCCTGGCCACTCAAGCATTATAACTCATAGACTGGCAAGAGAACATGAATATTAATTTTTAGTAAGAATCAGAGCACATTTTGTGAAGGGCTGCATTACCCATGTGAGTACCATTAAGAATGCCACATCATGGATGGTTTTGTAAAATCCCTTGAAATCGAGCCAAAACCATAAAATTTGAAACCTTAGATTCCATGAGGGCATGGAACACAGTTTTTCCCAATTCACCATTTTAAATGAAAGGAACAGTTAGAAACTTATATAAGAAAAAAAATTTCTTTGAACTCTTCTTAGATGGTAGGAAAACTCCACAGACAATGACATTATTTAATCAACTATAGCTAAAATATGTCAGTGACAAAAACACCCACTAAATTTACAGAATCACAAAATCATCCTTATATATGGGTTTAAAGTTGCTCTTTAGGTAAAGTCATAGACACAGTAGTTCGTAGCCTCTGTGTTTCTATGACATTGTTGGTAATATGCAAAAATCATTTCCTCATATTCTTCCTTTGCTATGAACATTCCAATTTTCAGTGCATGGTAACATGTCCAGAAAGTAACTAAATTAAGAGTAAATTAACATGAAGTTCCTTTCCTCTTTCAAGTATATATGTGGCCAGTTCTCCACAATCAAATATGCAAGAAAGCATACTTTGAGCTTCCAGAAAAACTTCTGAGTCTAAACAGATTGGCACTTTGGTTCCCACCTTTTCCTTCTTGTTTGGGACATGTCCATGTAAGGACATGGTACTTGAGCCCTGGTGCTTGAGATGACGTTGTCAAACTTTGAGGCTATTGCAGCAGAAATAAAAGAAAAACCTAGGTTTCTAACAATTTTGCTGAGTCATACCTTTATTACTGGCCACTTGTTATGTGAGATAATTAATATATTTGTTGGAAAAAGCAAATATATTTATGAGATAAATCTGAAAACTCTCAATTCAAAGATATTTTTATGATTCATTTTTAAGACAACCAATGATACTCATTTCAACTTTGCATTTTATAAAAGTATCTCAACTTAGAAATGACGGTGGATTTCATTAATCCCTTCACTTACTCAATTCAATTCAATTCAGTTTTATTCTAGTGTTCAATTATATAACATTACATCTTTACCATTCTCTGCCTTGTCTTCCAACTAAAAAAAGAAAAAGCAGATTGAATATAGATTCAGACTTTTCACTTGCTTTGGTCAGCAGAATGAGGTGGAAGTTATCATTATGACACTTCAGACCCCAGTCCTCAAGAGACCTTGAATGTCTCCACTTCCTTGCTTAGCTTCTGCCATTGTAATGAGTGAGATATGTGTAAACAGGTCCATTGCTCCCAGAAGGAAAATAAAGGGCAGAAGAAAAAATAAACAAACAAATGAGTGAGCTTCACTGATATCAAAACAATCCTCTTTGTATCAGTTGAATGCTCTAGACACTTGAGAAATATATGTTTGATTGTATGTCATCGACTTTTGGGATGGACACAGCAAAAGCTAACTGACAGCTTGAAAAACATTTAATTCTCCTGGTGTACCAGAAGTAACTCAATATTTTTTCTTTCAAAAAAAAATGCTATAAAAACAAGTTGAATGAAATTGATACATTTTTGCACACTGAGTTCTTTTATTCTGTTAAAAGGTAAATACTTTCCATATTTTTGTATTTAGTAAACATCAATGACAGATACACTATGACATACCTGAAAACTGAATCACTATTTAACGTTAATGAAATAAAGGTTTCTCTTACATTGAAAATTTAACATCTTATTTTCTCTTGGAAATATTATTTGCCCTATCTTCTAATATGTAATCAAGTTTATGTTTTGCTTTTCATTTTACTATCCAGAAAGTACATCCTTAATTTTATGCTTTCTTGAGATATATATATTTCAATTTAGTTTCCTCCAATTCTATATAAATTATGAACTGTGTGTAAAATAAAATACAAGTCTCAAATTTTAGAAAACATTGGATCTTATTTTCTATCAAGAGCTATATTAATGCTATTAAAATTATTGACATTGTAATGTTATTAAAATGAATTTAAGTCATCTTCTTGTATTTTAATGTCATATCTTATGTCAATCTTTTTTATACTGTAAAACTAGAAAAGTTTGTATGGTTTTTTCTTTCACATCTAAGTAGCAGATCATATTCCATTTCAGAATTTAATATGGTACTGGGAACCTTTAAGATCTCCTTATCTATCTACCTACACTCCTAACACACTATTGCTTTTTGGAAACGGAATTCAGAACTTCTGAAGCAATCCTTTAACTGCTTCAGTAACCAATATAGAACAAGTGCATGCATTCCTTTGGATTGCAAAACCCTAAATAATAAGATCAGTGATAAATGAAGTAATCTGTGTTTATTGCAGAACTGGGAACTGAAGTGTTGAATTGATGCACACTCCTAGGAGATGTTTTTCTCTATTAGTGATATTTCAATTTCCTCTGATCTAAGAGACTCTTAATTCAGGCTGCTGTGTAGAATATGTATATCCCTAGAGATCTCTTTCAAATTTGGAATTTTGTCACTCTCAATATATGAGATATAGAAGCAAGTTTTTAAATTACTGATTCATTACTTGTGGACCTGTCCTACCATGCCACTACTCCACCTGCAAATTTATGTATTTATTTCCTTCTGAAAAAAGTTAATATAAAATTTTATAAGAACATTATGTGTTACATCGTGCAACATGTAGATATTCGAACATAACTGGCAATTCGTGTTCACTCTCCTATAATAAACACAATTTAATTCATTAAAACTATTGAAAATTTTAAAATATTAATGATTTTGAATACTTTGCTATTTAATACAAAACTTTAAGTGCCTGCATTAAATGTATGTTTTCATTTTTGGCATACATTTGACGTGTATTTTGGATTTAAATATATGATTTTCATCCATATAGATGGATGATCATCTTCCAGAATTGTAATTATTTTAAAATAATCACAATTGTTTAAATATATATGCACATACATGCACATATATGCATTTGTATATGCATTTGTAGTCATTATTTGGATCTTCATAAATTATGTAAAATTCAAGCATCTTAAATTTTGACATAACATGCCATCCTTCACACACACACACACACACACACACACACACACACACATACAATACTTTACATCAATTCTGAGAAACCCCTTTCCTATTACAGTTATCATACATTTGTGTAGTTAGCATCATGTTTGTTTGGCAGATAACAGTAATATATTTTGAACAAAGAGTGCTTTATCTGACCATAAACAAAAATTAGGGCTAGTATCAAAGCTGTTTTTAATCTGTAATTTCGTTAAAAAATAATACATTACTACCCTCTAATTTTACTCATATAAAATTATTAATGATGATGCTAACAATGTTAATTGCACATAAACTGGTTTTTATTTATATGATAAATTTCTGCTTCTTATTGGACTTATACAAATTTAATTATTATGTTTAAAACTAGTCACTTTTTTATACACTGTTGGTGAGAATGTAAACTAATAAGGCCACTATAGAAACAGTATGGAGGTTTCTCAAAACTCTGAAAAGAGAATTGCCATATGATCTATCTATACCAATCCTGGGTGTATAGCCAAAGGAAATGAAGTCAGCATACAAAAGAGATTCCTGAATTCCTATTTTTATTGTGGCACTATTCACAATGCCCAACTTATAGAATCAGCTTAGATGTCTATCAATAGATTAATGAATAAGGAAAATACAGTGTATGTATACAATAGAATATTATTCAGTCAAAAAGAAGAGGGAAATCCCATCAGTTGCAGGAAAATGGATGGAAACAAAAGTTATCATGATAAGAGAAATAAGCCAGACACAGAAAGACTGGCATCAATCTTTCCTTCATATGTGGAAAGTAAAAGAAAAAAAAATGACTTGAAAGTAGAAGAGCTTTGGTTAGAGATGGAGAAAGAAACCAGAAGGAATAGGGAGCAAGAGGATAAGAAAAAGTTGTAGGAAGGGTGAGTGTGGTTAAAGCACAATATATGCAGGTATAGGAGTAAGACTCCTGAATTTTTGCAACTAATATGAGTTAATATTTATAAAATAAAAATGGTAAGATATTAGAAAAGGACACTTTTCCTGAAATCCCACGTATCTTAGTATCTCATATAAACTTTTTCTTGAGTTATCTACTATATGTTTGAACATCCTCAATCCCTTTTCTTTCTTCCATCATCACTTAAAAATTTAGCATTTACATCATGGTTCTGTAAAATGTCATTGCTCTTTTGAGTTCATAAGCTTTCCAAACAATCCCATCCACTTCATAATTTTAAGTTATTTTATTATTCTACCTCCTAATATATCTCACAAATTGACTTACAGCATGAGTTTTGGATATAAAAACTCAGTGGATAGAATGAGGATGAAGAAATTGCTGAGTAGAAGAGAGAAGGAGGAAAATTTATTAATATCTATAGCCTTATTTAATGTTTATTCTAACATACATTAAAATATTTAATCCTCATACAACTTCTAATGAGAGTAAAAATATTATATTAAATCTTGAATATAAGAAAACTAAGGCTGGGAGAGGTTCAATGATATTCCCATGCTATTATAGCTAAGAAAGAAGAGAGAAAAGAATTAGAATTCAGGTACCTACAAAACTTGATGTTCTAGTCCCTATGCAACAGTTGCTTCTACAGTATGTGAAACTCATCATCACAAATTGTTTCTACTTTCTATACCAGTATTGTCTCTTCCCATATATGCAAGTTTTCTTTATGGCATTTGTATCTAATCAAGCCATAAATCCTAGCATTATTCTCGATCTACAATAATAAGCTCTGCCAGTCTTCCCCATTTTGGACTTTACTGCTCTCTAACATGTGTTCGAACCATGATAATGGAGAATAACTTGTATTTTCTTTAAAGTTGCCTTGGTATTTTATCTCTCCATGACCTTGATAATTTTGTGCACTTTGCTACACTTTTCCTTTTTTATCTAATGAATGTCTGCCTATTCTTTATGACTCAGTTCAAGAATTCTACATTTCATCTGTGGTTTTTTTGAAACTAAGGCTACAAGTCCAAGAAATACCATTTACTTGTAGTTAGAGTAGATAGGCTTAATTATTTTAACAAATTAAAGCAGGTGGCCATAAAAATGAAACTAAGAAAGATGACATTTTTTTGTTTGTTTTTGTTTTTGTTTTTTTGGTGCTGGAGATTGAACGTAGGGGCACTCGAGCACTGAGCCACATCCCAAGCCCTATTTTGTGTTTTATGTAGAGACAGGGTCTCACCGAGTTGCTTAGTGCCTCACCATTGCTAAGGCTGGCTTTGAACTCAATGATTCTCCTGTCTCAGCTTCCCTAAGTGCTGGGATTAAAGGCTTGCGCCACTGCACCCGGCTTGAAAGATGACATTTTTATATTAATATAGATTTGTACCCTGACTTTCTGGAAACTTAAGAGTGGAATAAAAGTCCCTGTTGTACTTCCTCAGACTTCTCTAATTTCCATGAATCCTTAGTTGCCCACCCAATAGCAATTTCTAGTCTCTCTTTTTCTATCCACATCACATTTCTATATTTCCATTGGTATATGTGGACTTTTTTGCTATAGCTGGGAAATATGCACGTAAACTATTAGCCATCAGGACTCTGTAAAATCTGTGGAAAAAATCTGTGGAGAGAAACTGAGTGAGATTATGTGCAGTTAAAGAGGAAAAACACAAGGAAGCCCTGCTTTCTAAATGCTCCCTGTGTTACCTTGCTAGTCCAGCCACAACAGCATACCTTAGACAAAATATCTTAACAGAAATCTACTTTCTTACAGTTTTGGAGGCTGGAAGGCCAAGATCAAGGTTTCTGCAGGGTAGGTTTCCTCTGACACAGTTCTCCTTGACCAGCAGATGTCAGCTCTCTTGCTTCCTCTTCACATGGTTGTCCCTCTGTACACATGGGCCCCTGGTGTCTCTGTGTGTCTAAGTTTTATTTCTTGTAAGAACACTAGTCAGATTCATTAGAGCTCACCCTAAAAGCCTCATTTTAACATTACCACTTCTTTGAAGGCCCTGTCTCCAAATACAGGCACATTTTGCAGTACTGAGTGCTAAGGCATGAACATTTGAATTCAGGGGTAATTCAAATGTTGATACCCTAACCCTCAGTAGTTCCTTTAAAATATAAAAACAGTTTTAGCTCTAAAATGTGGGTAAGTGACCAATACTCTTCAATCCCTTTCAAATTTATCCCATAAAATTTGCCAAAACATTTGTATCCTTGGACATTGTTGTGTAATATGATAGTTTAGAGAGTAATACAAGCTCCTGAGGGGAAACATAATCTCAGAGAGTCCTCATATTACTTATTTGCTATATTAGGCAACCTCTAAGCTTTCTGACATTAGTAATGTACTTACATTTTTAAATAATTTTAGTTTCATATACTGCAACTAGTACCCTAAAATATTTAATTCATATACTAATTTAAAACATATCACAATAATCAATGTAATTGATTATTACCCAAGTTATATTTTGTAATCATCTGTCTTCTATCTGTAGCCATTATTGTGCCTAATACTCAATAAGTACATATACTGAACTAACTAAATTCTATGTCTACTCTCATAGGTATGAATCAATCTCTAATACCCTTTCATAATTTCACACTAAAATTCCTCTCCTGAACTTTTTGTCATTCTACAAGTCTTCAATGACTCATTTTTCCTTATAATGACCAGAAAATAGTTTTGTTAATTCCATGGGTGGAAGTTGGGGAAAAAAAGTATCCTGGATTCAATAAACACCATGAATGCATTTTTCTGTGTTCTCATGCAAGCTCAGTTCTCTTTATCTAACTAAATTTCAGTAATATACATCAGATAAAATGCTGTATTTACTTTTATATTATTATATCATTCATATTAGAGTTAAATCTGCACAGATTGTTGAAATATATAATACACTATAACATTACAATAATCTAAAATTTGATACTTCAATTTTAAAAGATTCTCAATGTTTTTAAAAATACGTACCAACATATAAATAGCCTCATATAATAAATACTAAGACTGCTTAGTTTCATAGCAGAAAAATCTTTAAGTTTGACATGTTTTCATGCTTCTCTGATCCATTATTTTCAGATTTCAACTCCCTGAGTATCTGTCGAAACCATGAATTGATACAGATTTCTGGTAAACATGTGCCTGTTTTTTGCTCTTTCCTCCTGACAGATGTGGTAATGACTCTTCCATAGATAAAAAGAAACAGAACTAAAGCTATTCCCCGATACTTTAAATAAACAAGACAACTTATTGTCAGTCTTGTTTTTTCCTATTGTTTACTTTTCTAACTCATTTGTAGGACTCCAGGGTTGGATTAAACAGAAATAGAGCAATCTGTTAAGATTGCTCCAATGTAAAATACAAGGTTCTTATCTAAGCTTTTAGTGCTAAAATCTTTAATGCATTGTAAATTTGCACATGATACTATGGTAATCAGTTAAAGCATAGGTAAAACATGGTCCTATCTCCTAGAACTACAAATATCCAAATAACTAAAACAAGAGAGATGTTAAGACTATATGAATAATCAAACAAATGAGGAGCCACAGGACTTGTTACAATGGAAGGAACATCTTTCATCTAATTAGCTATTAAGTTAACTAGGAAATGTGAAAATGAATGTGTTCATTTTCACGTGTATCATGCCTTCAGAATACTTCCAGTAATTTTTTAAAAAGAGTTCATAAAATGTTCTTCTGATGATAGGCAATTTTTCTCTAACATAATGACAGCTATTTTCAAAATGTTATAATATATTTTTCAAAAATCACCATAGGAATGTTTCCAAATTCTGTATTACATCTTTGTGAAAATAGGACATTTTGTTTATTTACATTCATATTGCATATTTCATATGACTAAGCAATAGGATGGATTTTTCTTATCAATGAAAGAAATGAAATATCCCATAAAGAAGAGTTTTTACAACTTATTTCATTGCACTGAGCTTACAGAGATAATATGTATGATGTTTTCCATGAAAGATTTTATAAATTTTAGTTGAATTCTAAGAGTGATACTTTTTGACAGACTGGCCAAATAGAAGGAAAATTACCTAGCCAAAGGGTAATAACTTGAACAGAATTCATCTTATATGATAATCATTTCAAAAAAAAAGTGATGGCATGAAAATATGGATAAATGAATAAAACTATTTAATATTTTCCCAAGGAACTGGGCCCATTCTCTCTCCAAAGCCAGAAATAAATGAATGCTAGCAATTACTGCTACTGGGAGCCAGAGAATGATCTTGAAATGAATGCTACCCATAAAGAGGTAAAAGTTCTATGAACTGACACCATAATTTTATAAAGTTTGTAAATAAATGTGAAATATCTCATATAGACATTAAAATGTAGAAATATGTATAATTTAAAGTAAAAGTACAGAAAGGATATTGTTTTAAAAAAGTGTTTCTCAGCTAGGGATATAGCTTAGTGGTAAAATGCATGCATAAGTTTGATCCCCAGCATGGCAAAACTATAAATATGTAATGTTTCTCACTTGTTAGAATGCTGGTCAGTGTTTCATAATGAAGGTCATTTAATTCTCAGTGCCTGCAGCTTAGCGGATTGTAAAGATATCTATTGACTTTATTTGTTACTTCTACAAAGCACCTACAGTATGAAAACACAGTAACCTCATGGCATCTTGTAGGAGTATAATGAATGAATAAAAATATAGAGAAATAAGAAAAAGAAGATTTAGGACTGGGAAGATGAGAAACACAATAACATAGTTTTAATTTTTATCATAAGCATTTGTGAAACAGAAATAAGATGAAGAGGAGAAAGCACAGGAAGATAAAACTTCTGATTTTTTCCATGTATTGTGGATTGCAATACATACAAATGAGTAGATATATAGCTTTAAAATGGAAATTAATAGTTTCTTGCTTTCAAGATTTATTGAGTCTAAATTATCTGTCCTGCCATATGCATCATTTCCCTTCAATGGCATACATAGCCAGCCTCTGCATGAGTCTTTAGTAAAAGCTACCTGCATCTCATGAAATTTCAAAATGACTGAGGTTTTCTATTTTTGCATTCTTAGAATGAAAGGACAATAACTAATTCTTTTAGAAAGACCAATGTGATACTTTCTTAAAATGAAGTATATGGTTCCAAGAGCAACAGAAATGGGGATATAATGAAGGAGGAGGGTATTCGGAAATATAGAGAGATTAGCAGAATCTACCCCTGAAATCAGTGGCCCCACACATGACACATCCAGATCATCTTTAGATCCAAGGTGCTAAGATATTTTTTTTTTTTTTTTTTGGTACTGGGGATTAAACTCAGGGGCACTCAACCACTGAGCCACATCCCCAGACCTATTTTGTATTTTATGTAGAGACAGGGTCTCACTGAGGTGCTTAGTGCCTCGCCATTGCTGAGGCTGGCTTTGAACTCGCGATTCTCCTGTCTCAGCCTCCCTAAGTGCTGGGATTACAGGCTTGAGCCACCGCGCCCGGCTTGCTAAGATATTTTTCAACATAAATGATAACTTGAGAAATTTTACTCTTTTATTAAATCATCATTTTTACCCTTTAGGAACATCAATTTCATAAAAATTCAAGCATATGATTATATTTTCTATTGTTGAAAAGTCATTTTTTTCCATATTTCTTTCTACCTACCATCTCATTTCTGTTTATAGAGCAAAAGTCCTGGAAAAAATTATCTGCACATTTGTCTCTATTTCCTTTCCACTCCCATTTTCTCTATTTTTCATAGCCAATCTCTTTTTTTCTATCCAGAACTCAACTCAGGCTACTCCTGTTATAATCAACAATTCTTTCCACTATCTAAAGCTTCATAGCAGTTCTCAGTTTTCATCTTGTTTGAACCATCAGCAACATTTGACAGCACTACTTCCTCACTGGCTTCCAAGATTTCATATACTTCTGCTTCTGTTCCTAACTCATTGATTACTCTGTCTCCTTTACTGGTGATGTCTCATATTTACAACAAATAAATGTAAGAATTCCTCAAAGCCTAGTCCTTTGATCTATTCTGTTCTTTTGGTATATCATCTCCTGATACTCTATTTTATTCCCTAGCTTCAAAAATTATTATTTTACTATATCCACCACTTGCATCCTAGGCTTCCTATCCCCATTCTAGTCTCATATATCTAAATGTCTATCCATGTTATGGTTTAGATATTAGGTGTCCCCCAATACTCATGTGTAAGACCATGCAAGAAAGTTGAGAGGTGAAATGATTGGGTTATAAGAGTCTTAACATAACCAGTGCATTAATGCCTTGATAGAGATTACTAGTATTAACTTTAGAAAGGTGGTCTGTGGCTGGAGGAGGTTGGTCCCAGGGGCACACTTTTGGGGTACTTATTTTTGTCCTTGTTGAGCAGAGTCTCTCTTCTCTGCATCCTGGTTCCATGTCTTGAGCTGCTTTCCCCCAACATTCCCTTCCACCATGATGTTCTGCCTCACCTTGAGCCCCAGGGAATGGAGTCAACCATCTATGGACAGAGACCTCTGAAACATGAGTGCTAAATAAACTTTTCCTCCTTTAAAATTGTTTTTGTTATGTCTTTTGGTCACAACAATGAAAAATCTGACTAAAATAATCTGATATCTCCACTTAGATAAAAAATGTATCTTAAGTTTAATGTGTCAAAAAACAAATACCTGCTTTCCTTCATAATTCAGTATCTACAAACATATGTATATCTTCCCCAGTTTCTCAAAGTTCCCGTTTTTCAATAGCAGTTCCACTCTTTCTCTGGTATTCAAGTCTCATTCATTCTGAGCTCCTCTTCTCCACATTCTATTAAATTCATCAGAAAAGACATTTAAAATGCATCTTGTATCTCATAATTCTTCATCACACTGTACTAAGGTAGTGTCAATAACATGCTTTACCACAATAATTTCCATGCTTCCAACTTTGAGTTCCAAAACAGAGCACCAGAGAGATCTATTTATAAGATTTTATTTGAAGCATATCAGTCACTTTTTTACTTAATCAGTGAATACCAAATTCTCAGAGTTACATGGAAAACCACAAAATCTGGAGCTATGTCCTCTCTAGGTAGGAGAATACCTCTCTTCCTATCACTCACCACATTCTAGCCACACTGGCCTCCCTACTTCTTGTTGAACACATAAGTCATGTTGCACTCTGCACTAGCTATTCTTCCTGCACAAGAAATCCATCAATATTCATGTGCCTCGTATCTTCATTCACCTATCTAAAGTTTTTATTAAAATATCATTCCTCCAGTTGGGCTTCTTCAACTACGTGATATTAATTATTATTTCTACTTCCAGTACTTCCCATGGTTCTCTTCACTACCTAATTGTCATTCATTAATCCATTATATATATATATATAAACATATTTTATATTTATATATAAACATAATTTAAACTGTAAGTCCTTTTACCCTTGTTTGTCTCCACCACTGGGATATAAGCTCCATGAGCACAGAGACTTGAATCTTTTTGTTCATTGTTGTGTCCTTGATGCATAGTAAAAATAAATGATCTGCTAAATATGAAATATTCATGTTCAGGGAAAATATTTTAATAATAGGTACAAAGAACAAGAAAGAGAGATATATGTGAGAATTAATTCTAAGAAATAAAATAGGAAATTTTAAATGATTGAAATTAATCATCAGAGGTCTGTCACCTATATAGTGCTTTGTTCAAACTCTTAGGACATGTTCTCACGCATTGGTAGTTTCACATTCTGACTGACTTGTTGAATTATTGTAATATTTGTGGTTAATTGATAATAATATGGTCATGGTTATATTTATATTCATAATCCATAGGGTATGTACCTACCATGTATCAGGAATTGCATGAGGCATCTATTATGTACCACTTAAAAATCCTCCCATCCCAAACTATTGCTCCAACCATAACTGCAACAACCTGTTCCCAGAAGGTTTTGCATGGAGTGCCATTAGGAAACGATGTGCATTCATGCATGTATAATCTCATGATATAAGAATATTAGCACTGGCAGAAGAGCTCATGATCAGGAGAAAGTTAGAACAAATGGATATGGGTTTCATTCTTATTCCCCTGAGTAGTCATTTCTGAGATGTGTTCAATAAGGCTTTTCATAATACACTGTGTAGCCAAACACCAGTGACCCTTAACAGTGATGAGTCACAAATACACTTATATTGGAAGTCTCTCTTGTTTCATATTCTATCTTGCATTTCTGCTTCCTGTATGCGAGAGTTCATTTTAGTTTCTGCTTCATAGAGATCCTAAGTCTGGAACTGCTTTAAATATTTTAAAATATTCTCAGTTTATTCCTTGAGAAATTCTATTATTAGATATTATTACAGTCCCTTTTTTTCAAAAGTAGAAAATGAGGCTCATCTAATTAATGTATCTTACAAAGAAAAACGTCAGAATGAATACCATTTTTGACTGACTCCAAATCTATATTCTTCCTACAGGGGAGAAATATCTGAACTAGTGAACTAATAAGATTTCTGAACTTTTTTTTTTATTTAAAAAGTTTAATGTATGCTACAGAACTGAAAATGCACAATAATTAAGATCTCAAGACAATTCATTAGAAATAACTCCAAAACATATTCAATAGACCCATAAATCATTATGACATACCACAACAAATCTGTGAGGTCTCTCCCATGTTATTTTGTGAATGTGTGATTGCTTTATCCTATGCCTTCCAAAGTACCTCTGAAAGGTTTATCTTTAGGGACTAGGTGAGCAGGCTCCCTTGCCCTCTGGTTATAGATAGAATCAGCTGGTGGGAGGCACTGATAGTAGAACACAGGATAGTCAGGGTTTCTATTGCCCAGGTTCCTTCAATGTCTTCAGTAAACATCACAACTATATGCAACACTGCTCTTTAATTTGTAGGAATCCTTGTATCCTATATTTATTCAGGTTCACTAACCTTGGTGTACTGTACTTCTCTTTGATAGTCCCTTCAATTCCACCTATAACTTTATAATTAGCTGCTTTATTAAACTCTTCTTAATTACCCAATTTTTGAGCGCACCATCTGTTTCCTCCTGGGTTCTGGCTCATACAGGAGACAACAAAAATCATAAAAATATAATATTCTTAAGCAAGAAATGATTGAAAGTAATTAGCGACAGATTGCCCACAGGAGAGGGGGAGGTATACAGTACTTATTAAAGGAAATTGGTAGTCATATATTAAAGAGAAGTAAAGATAATGTATGTGCTATTTGTAGCCCAGAGAGGACCTTGTGGTTGAATATGAGAAATAGAAAGATTTGTAAACTAATTAGTTAACTAATTAAAAGCCTTTGCAATGTATATTTTGTAATAGAAATGCATGATCCAGTTTTCAATGATGTTGGTTGATTGAAAGGATGTTCACTATAGCATTACTGTACCAAACAAAATGCAACTGTGGCCTGTAGGTTGTACTGATTTTGGCCTTGACATAAATTGTCATAGGGCATCATCATTGACCATAGAGGTATTTACTGTAAATTGTATGGTTTGAAATTTGAAATTTTTTTTAAGGAAAAGTATTCCTACTGCATATACGTTTACATTAAACAGATTTTATTCTACATAAGCCATCCCATAAAATTGGAATTTAAAGTTAAATTTTATGGATGTGAAGCCATGAAATCTAATCTTAATAAAGGAAATTTCAGAAACTGCTTCAGGACTAGAGATTTATATAGCTGTAGAATAGAAGATTAATGGAGTAGAAAGATGAAGTACAGCTTACTGCATTTCCTTCTCTTTTTAGACATGGTGCTCAGCCTCCTGCTTGCTGACAATTTTATAATATCTCTCTTCACATTTCTCTTCTTATATAACTTTCACTTTAAAAATCATAACTCTTTCAGCCTTTACTTTTCTTTAGCAACCAAATACTCTCTGGGTAACAATCACAACTGGTTCAAGTGTCAAAATATGAACATTTTTCCTCTTCCAATTTATTTTAGAAGAAAGACAGTGCTCATAGGAAGATGGGATTTTTGACTTGACCATTTTAGATAAGCATTTTTTCATATTATTTTATGTTAGGATGAGTCCAGTATGCAAATACAATTAGAGCATTTCAGCATATCTACAATTCACATTATTGTAACCTCTTAAAATTTTGTCACAGTCTTGATGAGTTCTCCTTTTTTGCATTATGATTCTTCAGTCTTAGAGTTTAAAAACAAAATCTAAACAAAAAATTTCTGCTAGATATTATAGCCGTAAAATGTTTTGTTTTTAAAAAGCTTAATACAACTAAAGAAAAATAAATAAAATAATTTATCACAAAACGAATACCCACATTACATTCACTGTGGGCAAGAAGTGTTTACTTCTAGTAAACACTTGCTAGTGTTTACTCCCCAGCCTCTTTATTCTTGCTCCTTGCTATTCCCTCTCCTCTCTTAAAATGCGAGCTATTTTGATTTTACTCTAATCACTCCTGCCTTTTAATCCTTACTTTCTGAATATGCATTGATAATCATCACAAATAAAGTTTTGTCTGTTTTTATATCCTAAAAAATGCAGATAGAATCACAAAGAATCTATTTTCAGTACATGACTCTTTTGATCAATATTATTTTTGTCAATCATGATAACGTTGAACACAGAAACATTTCAAGTTTGGATATATTCCATTTATTAGTATATGAGGCCAACGCTTTTACCCAAAATGATGTCATGAACATTCAATCTCATCAGCAGTTTAGGAAAATTTCCTATTTATAGCAGGGATCTGAGACACAGTTTGCAACTGAGATGTATTTGTGTATGATTCAATAGGTGGAAATAAGGCAGAAATCACTAGTTTTTGGAATATTATGGAACTTTTTCCAAACATTAAGCCATCACCTTTCAGTCTTAAACTATCCTGGCTTCTCTAAAATTTAAGCAAGTCAAAATTAATTTCTATATTAGCTCCCTAAATAGTTTTAAACTATTTAACATGTATGTCAATCCTGAATGATGAACTAATATGTTCTAAATATTGACAGGGATAGTAGATGAGAAAAAAGCAAAGAGAAAACACTTGTGAAATATAGAGCAAAGAGAAAAACACAGGGGCCAGTGGTTCATTACATGGGATGAGTTAAAGAAAGGGACTGTTTGCTTCCACTAGCCCTGGGGTTGTGGGTCCGAAGTTATTGAAACAAGATGGCATTGCTGTCATCAAGAAGTCAGGAGGGAGTATCTGATGAGGACTGGACTTGTTTATACTGAACATTTTGAAGGATGTTAAAGGACAATGGTAGATCAGGATAAAATAAACAATAAGCATTGAAACTATGGAGCTTGGTCAAACTCAGAGATAAAGAAATGGATTTGTGGGTCATTTTGCAGACAGTCATTCTTCTCACAGTGTTCACTATATTTTGGCTAAAAAGACAATAAAATAACCCTTTATAATCAGACTAACTATGCATATTTGTATAAGTTGTACTAAATGTTATAGCTTTTATGATTTTTTTTTGCAATCCTTATATAGTCAGGCAATTTTATAAGTGGTTTGCAGTACTTTATGACATTAATATGTACCACATGTCTGTGCTCTCTCAAATCACAGATTGCCAATTTCTTAAAGGTGAAGGTGATGTTTTATAAATCCTGGTTTTCTTAATAGTACATAGTACACAGTTAAGTGAGAGATGGATAAATAAATGTGGTGGCATTAAAACTCTGTGTGTAACTGCAAAAATTCTTCAACTTGCATTATTTCCTCATAAATTAATATTTCCCCATTTTTACTTATGCCACATCACATCAATCAGACTGTCACTGTTATTGTTCACTTACTCAAATCTCACTGAATTCAATATGTCTCCATTGTAAATTTCTAGCACAAATTAACAGACTTATTTTTCCTCCACTAATTCTTTTTCTCTTTGTAAAATCATTAGTGCTTTCTTCTCTGCTGAATCATATCTCCTGCCCTAGGGAAAAGCACCACATCTGTCCCAGAAGAATTAGGGAATATTAGAGATAGATATTCTAAGGAAAATAGCAGTGCTTCTGTATGTAATTATCTTCAAATTTTCTAAGGACACAGTTTCCTAGTGGAACTAAATTTCAAGTATAAATCTTTCCAATTTATATAAATACAAATGTAGATAAAGAGTCAAAGACTGCCTTGCCCTTTAAAGTTTAAGGTCAAATGGAAAATATTCTTTGAGGATTCCAGTCAAGTGAAATATCTTGGACATCTGGAGAGGAAAGTCATCAGAGACAGAGAAAATACTCTTACACAAAACCAGACTGTCTTACACAATCCTGTTTTAACTAGAGTTCTGAGGTACTGCTGAGTCAAGAACATTACTTCTTTTGTAATCCTATTTATTGCCATCTCCTGCAACAATTGTTACTAATTTATAATCAGTCCTACTGTAATCCATTTTGGTTCCCAAATAATTGTCAAATTGTAAACTTATAATATCATCAAAATTGTTAAAATTTTAATTTATTGTACTGCAGTTAATTCACAAATATTAATTTTAGTGTTATCTTTTAGTTTTAAAGAGAACTATGTCATGGGTGTTATTATTTGTCTTTGTCATGTAGAAAATAGAATAAGAAAAATTGTAACCAATAAGTATGGAATGGAGACTCAAAGGATATATCATTCTCATTTGTGTCTATTGTTCCTCAAATATCTGCCTCTTTCTTTGAACTTTAGGAACATTTTCTTCTGTTCTTCAGTTCAGTGGTGAAACAACCATTGCCAACTTCCTAAGCCTTTATTTTATGACAGAGCTTCTGACTTATTGACTCAATATCATCTTTTCTCAGCTTCATTCACAACAGAATCATGATTTATAGATGATTGCCCTACCCCACAGATAAACACTACATTTCTCAGCCCCCTTTTTTATAAGTAATAGCCAAAGAGATATAAACAAAATTTGTTGGGGATGAAAACAAGCACTGAGGATTTCCTTCTTTCCACTTTCTAACTGGCCAAAATACAGAAGTGATGATTGGAGCACTATCAACCATCTTGAGTGACAGCAGCAACAAAAATGTGGAAGTTAGCACTAAGATGGCAGAGTGGAGAGACTTAAGGAATCCAGTATCTTGGTGGCCATGAAGCCACCAAACCAAAAATGGAAGACCCATCCCCAGACTTCTTCAATTATCTAAGACAAATACAAGTATTGACTACTTAAGCCATCATTGTCAAGGTTCTTTTATTAATAGTCAAACATAACATTTATACAGCATGTTGTATCCAAATGTTTCTTTATTATTTGTGGTTCAGATCCAGATAGTAAGAATAAATTATAAGCATTGTGTGATTTTTTCTACTTAAAATTGAAGTAAGAAATGCAGTACGAAATGAAGAATAGTAGATTATTTAATTTCTCTAATAAATAAGTCATGTTGGATTTTAAAACTGTATATAATATGAATGATAAAAATGTTATTGATAAATGACTTAAAGTTGATATTATATTATGGGTAGAACATGACTCATTAAATTTTCTTTATATATTTATGCAATCATATTGTCGAGACACCTATTACTCAATGCAACATATGCTTAATAATAACTTTTACAACATCATTTTTGTATTAAAATAAAAAAATAATATTTGGTAGATGGTAATATCATAACATTTCATTTGTTTATCTTATGACAGAGTTTGTTAAATTTAATACAACCTTTTTATCACTTTTGGAATAATGTGAAATGTATTTGGGTGTGAAATTTAAGAATATTCACCCATAATGGTAGCTTAAGCTAATCTAAAAATATTTAGGATAGACTTTTACCTTGTGCATATTAAGATTGACAGAGCAAGATTAAAAATACTTCTCATGAGATCTATAAAGTAAAAAAAATGTTAAAAAATTATGCTGAGACTTTTCATTTCATGTAAAAGGAAATAGAAATATTCACATTAACATCTTGGGAAATAAGATGCCAAGCAGTTTGATATACAGGGAAATTCTCAGGATGAATGTAGAAAAATAAATGCCAGAACATTTCTGCATTAAACAGCTATGACCTTGGGCAAGTCACTCAGTCTTAGTACATGACAGTTTTCTCATGCATAAAAGGAAGTTAATTTTATCTGACCTCACATGAATAGCATGAAAACAGAAATGTGCTAATGGGTAATGCATTAAGGAAATTTAAAATTTTCAAGGATGGAGATCATCCCACACATAGAAAGTTGCTAAAAATTTGTTAGACTTAGAACTGTGAAATATTTCAAGTAATTTGTATGAAATTCAGAGAATTTAACATGAGAGAGAATGGATTAATATAACTAGAGTTTGAGGACTATATACTTATAAATTTTGTATATATTATCCTCCTCAATAGACCTATGGCTAGCACGGAGTTTCTATTATTGTTTTGTTTTGATTTCTAGTTTGAGAACCCTAAGTAGAATATGCTTTTTAACATTCAAAATTCATGACAAAATTCTTCCTTATTTCACAATTATATTTTTAGTTTACTTCTGTATTTACATAGATTTTGAATAACTGAAAACATAGGGCCAAAGACTGGGAACAGTGTTAATACATTGTTTTAATACTACAGTGTTATAAAAATATTCAATACAAGTATAATCAACAGTAAATAATTTAGAAACAGACTAGACATCTATTTCAGTATGGCAGTTTAAGCTGTCCAGTTTTAACATTCCTGATCTTCCCTGCCAAATAAACATAGGAAATACAGATATAGATATATTCACACACAGTGTGTTTGCAAGATCTATTACTCTTAATTCTAAGGTGATCAGGCAATCAATTTCCTTTGGTCTGTCACAACCAGGCAATCCAAGGTATTTAGTCACACAACTGAAAACCTATTGCATTTGAAGGAAAGGAAAAGAAAAATTCCTGGAAGAAGGAGCATAACCAGGTACCCCACTCAGACTTTGAGCAGGGCAGGGGCAAGGTAGCTGAATGGATCCAATCAGGAGGCTCAAAGATATAGTACATTCTCAACCATGAGGCTTACTCACAACCACAGAGACAATATCTCTTGCTCATCCACTCAGTTTCAGACTAATGAAAGTTTGGTTAAAAAAAGAAAAATTTTGAAAAAAAATACTGTTGAGAGAGAGTCAAGAGCACAGTGAAAAAATTTTATAGGTTCAACCAAAAGAGTAGAATAAATATTTATAAATACCTTCTTCCAAATAAATCAGTCCCAAATCTAAAGACAGTCAATGCTAGAGAATTTGTGGTCATACACTGAGCACACAAGAAAAGGCAAATCACATACCCACCTCCATTTCTTAGTAAATTGACCCAACTCCTCAAAATAATATCCAGAAAGAAGAAAAGACATGCCAATTTCTAGGCACACAAAATATTTTTCTACACAAAATTTCTAGGTTTCAATTTTAAAATTATAAGATATGCAAAGAAACAAGATTAAAAGCATCTATTGTCAGGAGACAAGGTAATGAACAGAAGTAGACTTAAATATGACACGCATTTTGACACTATCATACAGAGAATTCAAAATAATCATGATCAATAAGTATATATTTCAGTAGGAAAACAGAAGAGTGCTGCATTGCAACACAGAGATGGTCTATGACAATGAAGTATACGTTTCCAAATGACTAGAGGAGAGGCAAAGCCCCAACATACAGAAATGAAATACCTGAGAAGATAGTAATCCTAACTACCCCGATCTGAAAATTACATATGTATACATTAAATTATGATACTATACTGCATAAACAAGTACAAGTATTTTCACCTCTTTTACCTATGGGTTCTAGTTGTTGTTTCTGAAAGTTTTCAGAATGGAATTTCTATTTCAGATGACCATATTTCAGTCAACCCAAGATGCCCACACTTTTCCTTCCATGTCTTTTTTATAATTTCCATTTCTTCATTTATTTCTGTTCATTCTTATCTCACATTTTTATTCTATTCCTTTCTGCTTCCTGTTTTCCTGCCTGGGTAGTACTGTTGTTTCTTTTGCTTCTTAACATTGGAATCATTATTATTAGAATCGTTGATGTTCTACCTTTCTTTTTTTCTGATATTTATGCAAATTTTGAGATGTTCTGAGATTACATTGTTTTCTTGTCAATTATGCCACACTTACGGCACAGTAGAGTATACATAACTAAAATTCCTAAGTCTATTATCATATAAAATACAAATAAATGGATCTTTGCACCCTCTTCTTTTGCATTGTAGTTTTTAAACCTCTGTATGTGTGTGTTTGTGTGCATGTGTGTGTGTGTGCATATATAAATTAAGTCTTCATTTTATTACCTTCTCTAGGCTGTGATCTTTTTGTAATACCTATTTTGTTCAATAGACACCTTGCTGCTTTCTTAAGGTTAATGTGTTCTCAAAGTATGTGAAGCATGCATCTATCTCCTTATCCAAACTCATTGATAAACATACCACATAGACATCTGGAGTTCTATTGTATTCCATTCCAGGCTTCCTAATGTGATCAATTGTCTGGATTTATTTATGTATTTAACATACTGGTAGTAAAAAACAATACTACACTTTTCTCTCTGTACATGAATATACTGGATTTAGAGAAGGAATAATAACAAGTTTAGGAAACCTCTAATAAAGTTTATGTGCGTATCATATCAGTCAGAATATCCCCCTGCAAATGAGAAACATTTTGAAGAGCTAGATGAAATATAAATATATCATATGTATCTTTAGACCTATCATTCTTATTTTATCTAGAAATAAAAGGAAAAGCAGAATGGTTCTGATTTTGCTGTAATTGTCTCCCAAGCTTATTCTCAGCTCTTTTGCATTCTTCACTGGGCCTTAAAAGGCTACCTGTATGAATGGTATCACCTCCAAAGATGCTGCTCTTAGCAACTAGGTGAAATTGTCCTGAGGAGCTAGGCAAGAAATTAGTTGTGGGAACCAGTACAAATTCAGAAGAAAGTAGAAAGTTTGAATTTATGGTTGTTTAAATTTCCCCAAATCCCCCTGAGGGATAGACAATGCTTCATCTTTGGTGATAGGGCTGACCCTGTATCTGGAAGCAAAGCAAGCCCTGATGAAAAGGCGAGAAGCACAGAAGCAAGAAACAAGAACATAGTTACATAACCATGTAAAGACAATGACCTCAAGAATTCCAAATATCCAATTATTTTCAAATATAAGTTAATCTGTATGTCAACCACAGTCTTAGATGTTCTGCATTACCTATTGGCTTCTCAGAAATGAAACAAATTTGGAATGGATAGTAAAATGTTCAAGAGCACCTGACTAAAGAACCTGTAGCCAGTCCTCAAATCCCAACCTATCTGAATCTAAAACCAATTTTCTTTCCTCACTGCACAATTGCAGGAAGGGTCCTTTACTATAACTATTATTCTAAAACTTGATCACAAAATTTGGAAACTTTGGATGCAAACCTAGGAGCATATAGATTTTAAGAAAAATATTATCAGATCTATGGTTTATTAATGTCATTTATTGCCATAATTACAAAAAGAACTACTGATCATTATAAATTCATCAAGAATCTATCATAACAAGAAACTATATACACCACTGAGTAAGTCTTTGAACTTTTCTCTGGGACTTACAGTTCATTTTCATTTGACTGTACACTGCCTTCCAAAAATCTTATGAACTTTAAGAGAAAGAAAAACATTATTTCCTTTCTTTGTATCCTCCCAAATGTGTCTACCAAAGTATTAGTCACACAGTGGGTAACCAATTTATTTTGCTAACTGACTGAAGGATGGTATCATCACATAATGAAATTTCTTTTTCTTCCTAGCAATTAAAGCAAAGAATGCCTAAAAATTGTCATGAAATCTTCAAATAAGACTTGTTTAGTAATCACTATTAGTAATAGAAATCATTAGTTATAACATGATGCAGCGAATACTAATGAAGGCAAAGTATATTTTGACTACTCTGCTTTCTGAAATGTGCTTAGTTAATAAGTGTTAGAATGGGGTCAAAGTCATTTTCCTTATTTGAAATGAAAAGGTAATTCTAAAGCTTATAAAAGAAAGCTTTGTTGTCTGCCAGGAATTTTAATTTCTATGCTGACAACTTTTTAGCACTTATATCTGCTAACAGCTGTTGTAATGCACATTCCAGTCTCCTATCAGTTGCTGCTCTTCTATGAGTCAAAAGTGAAATATGAGTAATCTTAGTATGGAAAACACAGCAAAACTTTAATTTTCTGGTCAATTTTCAAAGTTATCAAATTATGTGAAATTGATACATTGATGAAAATTGTATATATTTCCATATCTGAATGAGTTTTGCTCAAAAGCTCTTTTGGGCTTAAGTGGAAACAAGAAATGGAGTGATTTAACTTAATTGAATAACTGATAAAAATAATCAGTTATTGTATTCTAGTTTTTGACATAAAAAGGTGGAAATATTTTTTCTATCTCTAGAGGGACTGCTTAAAAAAAAGATAGTAAGTGGAATGGGGTCATAGCACAATGGTAGAGCTCTTGCCTAGTGCTCTATATGCGAAGCACTGGGTTCAATTCTTAGCATCATATATAAATAAATAAAAATAAAAGTCCATTAACAACTAAAAAATATTTTTTAAAAAATATAATAATTGAATACAACACAAAGTTTGTAGATCTATTTACACTTCTAAGAAGCAAACCACTAAAAATCTAAGAAAAAAGTAATGGAAAAATAAAGGTCAGAGGGAGAAGAAACGAAATAAATGTCTGAAATTCATTTGATGACTTTGAGACATTCCTTTTGGTTGGTGTTCACCAAAACTTTGTCTCATTTTGAGAATCCAAACATGAAGGAAAAAGGAATTAGCAGATATTATATTAAGAAATCATCTGCAGTACAGGATAAAGAGGGTAAGGAGTCCAAATGAAAATACCAGAAAATGATCACAATGAGCAAGTATGCTAGATGTATTTTAGCACCAGGTAACAGTATTGTTCTGCTTCCTGAAGAAATAGTAAATCAAAAAAGATTCCAGAGAGATGAGAAAAGGGAATTGCATTTATGATCGCTGAATTAAATGGCTGAAGGGAGCCTATAGGTGCACTGGTTTCATTAGCAAAGGTGAAATTTGGAATATCTCATTTAGATATGCTCAGGATTGCTCACTCTGAAGCTGCAGGTCTGGAAGTATTCTCAGTTCTGGAAAGTGATATGAAAGAACTGCTATGTTTTTTCCCCCTGGATTCAAGTATTGAAACCTTGAACTTCAGTGTGGTTAATTTAAGTGATGACAGAAATTTTAAGATGTGGGACCTACTGGAAAGTCATTATGGGCCCCACCCTAAGCTAATGATGGGATCAGTCTCTTCCTCTCATGCACAGAACTCTGCTTTGGTGATGCCATCTCCTTGGAGGTCTTTATCAGAGCCAAACTGATGTCATAGTCATGCTCTTGAACCTCCAGAACTATGGATAAATTTCATTCCTTTATAGCTTACCCAGGCTCAGGCATTTAATTATAGTAATAGAAAACAGATTAAGAGCAAACTTTAAAATCAAAGGTAAATCTACTTTTGGCGATGAATTGAAAAGTCAAAGTTCAAATATCTAAATGGTTCTGACTGTATACTACTTCTCTACCAGCATGTACTTCTGACTCTACTATATAAACTCAATCTTACTCACCAAACAGATCCGCATATACTCCAGTGTGTCATTCCTTGTGCCTTGAACATGTTTACATTCTTCTTCCCAGGATGTACTTAGAGAATTTAAAATTATATGCTGATACCTAGATCCAAGAAGAGTCCCCACAAATTGTATTTCTTCCCTCTTCAAAAGTAAAATAAAGCTGAGTATGGTGGCGCATGCCTGTAATGCCAGTGACTCCGAGGATTGCAAGTTTAAGACCAGCCTCAGCAATTTAGCAAGACCTTGTCTCAAAATAAAAAATAAAAAGAGCTGGGGATGTAGCTCAGTGGTAAATCACCCCTGGTTTCAATCCCTGGTACCCTAAACTAAAAATAAATAAATAAACAAATAAAGTGAAATAAAATAAGAATTGACCAATCTGTCAATATTACCATTACCATATTTTAAAGCACACTTTAATCATTGAATTTCTCTTATTTCATTTTCATCATCTGTACTTTCTATCAGTTATCTGTGATCTCCCTTTGAAAAATATCCACATTTTATTCATGTTTTTAAATCCTTTAGTCCATTGACATGGGTAGCCAATGAATCTTTATTAAATAACTAAGTGATATACTATATTGAAATTTTTGTTTAAAGTGCTGGAGAATTTTTTTTTTTTTTTTTGGTACCAGGGATTAAACTCAGGGGTACTCAACACCTGAGCCACATCCCCAGCTCTATTTTTTGTGTTTTATGTAGAGACAAGGTCTCACTGAGTTGCTTAGCGCCTCACCATTGCTGAGGCTGGCTTTGAACTCAGGATTCTCCTGTCTCAGCCTCCCAAAGTGCTGGGAATACAAACGTGAGCCACCGTGCCCACTAGTGCTGGAGATTTTAATCCAGGGCCAGGTTCATGTGAGGTAAGCACTCTACTACTGAGTTACACCCCCAGCCTTACTTTAAATCTTGCTGAGTATATGGTCTTTATATTTTACCATTTAAACATTAGGAAATGGAACCTAATGATATGGTAAGAATACTTGGGGAGAGTCTCCCCACCATCTTCCATTCCTATCCCCTTCTGCCTCAAAGATGCATCAGGCAAGAATCTGAATAATGTCTCACTCTGAAGGTGTTTTATTACAGTTTGTTCCTAGTGAATGTGTTGCCTTTCACAGGTTATTCTTCAGGAATTGGACTCTTTTAAAGTGCATTACAAATTACAAATTTCAAGCCTCTAGGAATTGACAGAAGGCCTCTGGCTATGCCTAGAGATAATCCTAGCATTTAGAATTTATACTTTTTGTTTCTGATTTATGAGGATTAATCTTGGTTTTCTGTTAGATGAACCATTCATTTTAAAATGTGGAATTGTCTCATTTTATAATTTTTTTAGCCTTTGTTTTTTCCTTCACTTTTTGGTGTGCTCACATATAAAATCTAAAATTGTGTGGGTGGGAAAAAATGTACAAATTTTAACTAATTTACCTTCAAAAATGATGATTCCAAAAAGTCATATGTGTTATCTTCTTTTTACAAAGAGTGCAATTAAAGACAGGATGTATTTTTTGGAATCATTTTGAACTATTCTCTGTGGAACAGAAATTGTTTGTTGTCTCTGAGACAATATCCCACATTCAGATTGATCACTTCCATCCATTCATCCATTTATTTATTTACATCAATTTGGCATCACCACAAACTCCTAATATTGTAGACTAATTAATTCATAGTACTAATTCAATCTGATTATGCACTTCCAATAAGCAAATGAGGATATTTGTCATTATTAATTTTAATAAATGAGATTTACTTTCATTTGTTGTAAATGAAAACATGCCTCCTGATATGAAACAGTTTTCAAAAATGATGCTTCTATATAAACCTCTAATGAAAACAACTTTATCAATGCATACATAGTTTTTCTCAAATTTATGAATTTCAGTAACAGACAACTATTTTTTTAGTCTTTGTTTTTTCATGTTTTATTGATGTTAAAGATCTTGTTATTTAAAGTCTGTTAACATTTATTTTTCAAATCAGTAATACAAAGATCTTACATTAAATTCTGACCTAATCAAAATAGGTATATTTTTCCTTTCAAGTGACAATGTGGCTGGGCTTGGTGATACATGCTTGTAACCCCAGAAACTTAGGGGGCTGAGGCAGGAGAATCAAGAGTTCAAAGCCAGCCTCAGCAACTTAAGGAGGCTCTAAGCAATTCAGTGAGACCCTGTCTCTAAAAAAACAAAAAGTGACAATATGTCATTTGGAAAGATTATATGCTTAGGATTCCATGGGAATGGGATAACTGGTACTGGTTGTTTTCTCTGTTGTAGTCCTGAGTCTTTCAACACATTAAGTGCATCAATAGCAGAGGTAAAATGAAAAAAAAAAAAAATAGATTAATTAAACCATGAAATAGTTAAGCTGAGATTAAAATATAAGCTTTCTTTCTGAAGGAGCATCTCCATACCTTCCAACCCCTTCCTTCCATCCTTCCCCATTCTATGGTAATAGACTGTACTCTTGCCAAAGAGCACCCCTTTGTTTGTGACCTTTGGATCTGATTGGTCCAAGAGTGTATTTAAGTTTCTGTAGTTTCTAGAATAAACTGGTGTTTTTTGCTTCTGCTCATCCTGGCTGTATCCTCTTTTGTTCCGGGTATTTCTGCGTCTTGCTGGGGCGAAGCAAATTTTTACCTACACACCGGGGCCTGGGGAGATTGGCCCCGCGGATCGCCACCGTCCAAAGAGACCACTTTTCGTCTAGCCTGGGGACCCCTTCTCTGTCTCTCTTGGACTCCAACTCATCGAGAAGCCACGTGGCCTCCCTCCCCCCCTTTATCAAAGGGACACTTTCTACTTACAGAATGTATATTGGTAAATCGTTGTTTTTCAAATAATTTTACCCATGACTATTATAATGTGCTATTAATATCAATTCTAAGAAAAATTAGCCAGGCATGGTGGTGTCCCAGCACTTTTGCAGGCTGAGACAGGAGAATCGCGAGTTCAAAGCCAGCCTCAGCAAAGGCGAGGCGCTAAGCTACTCAGTGAGACCCTGTCTCTACATAAAACACAAAATAGGGCTGGGGATGTGGCTCAGTGGTCGAATGCCCCTGAGTTCAATCCCTGGTACCAAAAAATATATATATATATATGGAAAATTATGTAGTAATGATTTGATCATTATTTTTATAATATAAACCATTTTTTCCACAGCCTCATCTGGTATCCTTAACACATAGGCTCACTTTCCATGAAACAGAAATGCTTATCATGGAGCTTTATGAAGTATAACAGATCCTTTGCCCATAGTAATATAATATAATATATGTATATTGTTACATTATAAAATAATATATATATTGTTTGCATAAAATATATACAACACATATATATTTCATTTGAAAGTCTGCATTGCTATCTTTTCTATTATTTATGGTGTTGTAATAAGAAATTTTGAATGCATATCTTTGCATTTACACATTCAGATATCTGTAGAATTGATTTCCTGAGATGAACTATGGATCTACTGAATACCAAAGACAGCTTAAAAAATTTACTGTTTTAATGTTTCCATCTCACTTAATATGTTTCCTCACCTTATTTGGAAATGAATGCTTTAATATTTTGATTATAAATATAAACACTGTCAAAAATTTCTGGATCTATTTTTATTACCCAAAATATACTAGTTTCTATATTGTAGTATTTCATATTTTTGAACCACATTTCAAGTGAAAAGACTTTGGATTTTTGTTTTCAGGAAACACATATTGAATATGACTTGTTTAGTACTCATATGAATGACTCATGCATTATGGTACTATTTCTTAACTACAGAAATATGCAGGTGGCTTATTATTTACTAAATTTGTACTATCCTTTAATAAGGGTCTTTATTTCAAGTATGAGTAGAAGTTAATCATGCTTTCTACAGCTCTTCCAACTAGAATGTTCATTTTATATAAGTTTAATTTTATATGAGTTGCCCCTTCTCAGATTTTGATTCCAGATGCTTGGCTTTTGGATGTATCTCCTTGACAATTTGTACTTAATGTTCTTTCATGCTTGTTTCTTTTGTGTTAGGTGATTTCCCTCAACTGGACAGTTTACGTGCCTCACTTTCAAAGTCAGATGTTCTTTTATATGATCAGCTCTCTAGTTAAAAATACTATATATTCCATCCCTCAGGAGAGAATGCTGCTGATACCATCTATCTTAATATTTTTTATATAAAAATGAATTATATTAAAGAAAGAAATTAACAAAATCAAAAACACAAATAAGTGAAAAGATAGACTTTGGTCATAAATTTGGAGGATTATTATTATTAAAAAGTCTATAATATCCAAGGTGATCTGTAGATTCAAGATAACCCCTGTCAGAATTCCAATGAAAAAGTCATATAATTTGTATGACTCCACAAAAAAACAAAAAGCACAAAAAATTTAGTGGGAAAAAAACGGCACTGGAGTCATCATACCATCTAATGTCAAAATATACTACAAAGATATAGTAATCAAAATAGTATAGTATTGATATAAAAACAGGTACATAAATGAATGGAACAGAGAAAAGACCCAAAATAAATTCATGCATTTATACTCCATTACGGTTTAAATATGAGGTGTCCCCAGAACACTCATGGGTGAGACAAGGCAATTCAGAGGTAAATTGATTGGGTTATGAGAACCTAAACCTAGTCCGTGCACTAATCCTAATGGATTAACTGGGGCATCACAGTAGGCAGGTAGGATGTGGGTGAAGGAAATAGGTCACTGGAGGCATTTCTTTGGATTTACTGTTTCTGGTGAGCTGAACTCCCTCTGTCTGCTTCCTTATTGACATGTCCTGAGCTGCTTTTCTACTTCTTTTCTACTTCCATGATGATGTTTGCTGCATCTTGGGCCCAGAGCTATGAAGTTGGGTATCTGTGGAATGAGATCTCTGAAAACATGATCCCTAAATAAGCTTTTCCTCTAATGTTTCTTATCAGGTCTTTTAGTCATAGCAATGAAAATGCTAAGAAAGAAATTAGTACTGAAACTAGAGCTGATGCTTCAATGGAGGCCATTCATGTTACTTTCTGGCAAAGAGGTTGTCTACATTTTGCCCATATTCTGAGACTTTTTATGAGACTGAATTTAAAGGTGTTGTACTAATTAATCTAGTGGAGAAAATTTTAAGGCAGCACAGCACAAGATTCTGTTTGTGGTATAGATATTGCTAGCAGCTTTTATTCAGGTTTACTGTGATACTCAAAAGCAAAAACAGAGCATAAATGATTTTAAGAATTTGCAATATGGCCAGAAAAGTGCAATCAAATTGGGCTAAAGAAGTTATGGTTGTTAAACACCACTAGCCACTGAAGAGATGCTAAATACTCTAACCAGAAACAATAGGAAAAATGGCTTAAGGACATCTCAGGAATTGGCAAGACTATACCCCTCTCATGCTCAAGGTTAAAAGTAAATTTTTTTTTTTTTTTTGGTACCGCAGATTAAACTCAGGGGTACTAGACCACTGAGCCAAATCCCCAGCCCTATTTTGTGTTTTGTGTAGAGACGGGGTCTCACTGAATTGCTTAGCGCCTCGCCATTGCTAAGCCTGGCTTTGAACTTGCTATTCTCCTATCTCAGCCTCCCAAAGTGCGGGGATTACAGGCATGCGCTACGACACCCTGCCAAAAATTCCTTTTAAGAAGAAACCATTGGGGTCTCTTCTTGCAAAGTGAGGCACGGAAGTTGTTTTACCAGGCTCAGTTACCCAGGTATTCAGAGGCTGTTGCAGCCAAGGTCCCTAGAGTTTTGGCCTCTGCTAGAAATGGAAACCTTTTTTTTTTGGTACCAGGGATTGAACTCAAGGGCACTGGACCCCTGAGCCACATCCCCAGCACTATTTTGTGTTTTATGTAGAGACAGGGTCTCACTGAGTTGCTTAGCAGCCTCGCCATTGCTGAGGCTGGCTTTGAACCCGTGATTCTCCTGTCTCAGCCTCCCTAAATGCTGGGATTACAGGCTTGAGCCACCGTGCCCGGCTCTGAAATGGTAACCTTAGTGGCAACCACATGGTGCTGATTCTGCAGGAATGTAGGATGCTGGTGTTAGGGTGTCATGAAGGTTTCCACTGAGATTTCAAAGAAAAGCCTGTGAGACCAGGCAAAGTGTGCCAGGGTCAGATTCCCTGTGAGCTGCCACTGAGAGGGCTGATGTGTAAAGATGTGAGAAGGAAACCAAAGCTGTAGTGGAGGCCTTTGAGATTAAGAGATGCTAGCAGCGTGGGACATCTGCCAAGGAAAGCTGCAGGTGTCGAGCAGAAACAAGCCAAGAAAGGTCATGTGGGCTGCAAACAGTATCACCGACCATAAGGGAATGGAAGCTGAAGCAGTTTGGAGAGAACATCACGATGCCATGTGCCCTAGACACTGCACATGAAGCTACAGAACTTGTTTGCCCAGCAGGATTTTGGTCTTGCTTTGGTCCCATCTCTTCTTTCTATGCCCCTGTTTACTCCTTTCGGAATGGAAATGTTTATTTTGTGCCATTATATGTTGGATATATGTAACTTGCTTTTGATATTTACACGGGAAAGAACTGAGTTTGCCTTGAGTCTCAGAAAATTTTGAACTTGAAATTTTGGGAAATGCTAGAACTGTAAAGACTACAGGGGAATCCACTGCCATGGATTAACTGGGGGTAGGCAACTGTAGTCTGGAAGGGTATGGATGAGGAGGGTTGGAGGGGTATTCATTTTGGGGTTTATGTTTTGTTCCTGATGAGCACAACACTCTCTCTGCTTTTGTTGCTGTTGCCATGTCCTGAGCTGCTTTTCTCCTCCTGCAGAGATATTCTTCCTCAGCTAGGGCCCAGAGCAGTGGAACTGACCATCTATGGACTGAGACCTCAGAAACTATGAGCCTTAAATAAATTTTTCCTTTTTAAATTTTTCTTATCAGGTTTTTGGTTACAGCAATGAAAAATCTGACAGAAACACTCAACTGATTTGTAACAAAGATATCATGAATACACAATGAGGAAAGAACATTTTCTTTGATAAATGATGTGAGGAAAACTAGATTCTACCTGAACAACAATGACATGAGAACCTTATGTGACACCAGACACAAAATCATCTTAAAATGGATTAAAGACTTATACATGTGACCTAAAATTACAAAACTACTAGATAAAAACAAAAGAAAGCTCCATGACTTTGGTGTAAGCAATTATTTTTAAATATAATCCACAAGAATAGACAATAAAATTAAAAAATAGACAAGTGGGATTGCATGGATCTAAAATGCTTCTGTACAGATAAGCAAAAAATCAACAGCGTAAAAAGTTCATTCACAGAATGGGAGATAACATTTGCAAAATGCACATCTTAAAAGGGGTTAACACCCCCAAAATACAAGGAATGTAAACAAAATATTAGCAAGAAAATAGCCTTATTTTTTAAATGGACAAATAACCTAAAAAGACTTTTCACAAAACAAGACTATAAATGGCCAACAAGAAAAATAAAACCCTCCACATCACCCATCATTAGGAAAATTCAAGCTAAAACCACAATAAATGATCACTTCACACCTGTAGAATGGCTATTATCAAAAGTATGAATAGGGGCTGGGATTGTGGCTCAGTGGTAGAGCGCTTGCCCAGCGTGGGTGAGGCCCTGGGTTCGATCCTCAGCACCACATACAAATTAATAAATAAAAATACAGTTATAATTTTAAAAAGTCAACCTTTAAAAAAAAGTATGAATAATGTTAGGATGTAAAGAAAAGACAACCCATATAAACTTTTGAGGGAATGTCCATTTGTACAGTCATGGAAAATGGTGTGGTTCTCCCAAAAAATCCAAATGAAACTACCATATGTTACAACAACACACACACTACTGGGTATATATCCAAAGTAATAAAATTGGTATGTTGAAGAGATATCTGCACTTCCATGTTCACAGCAGCATTATTCACAAACCCCCAGATATAGAATCAATCTAAGTGCTCATTAACCAATTATCTGATAGAAAAAAATATATAATAAGATACCATACAGACTTTAAAAATAAGCAAATCTTGACACTAATGACAATATAAATGAACCTAGAGGACACTATAGAAAATGAAGTAAGTCCAGTGCAGATAGACCAATACTACATGATTTCACTTAAGTGAAATAATTAAAAAGTTGAACTCACAAAAACAGAGTAGAGGCTAGTTACCAGAGGATTGAGGAGAACATTGAGGTGATGTTGTCAAGGACACAACATTTCAGTTTCATAGAAGGAAAGAGTTCAAGAGATCTACTGTACAACATGATGACTAGAGTTAGGAATAGTCTATTATAAGTTTGAAGAGTACTAAGAGAGTAGAGGTTAAGTGTTTTCACTACAAAAACATAATAAATATATGAGGTAATGCATATGTTAGTTATCTTGATTTAATTACTCCATAATGTATATATATTTTGAAAACATTAGATTATACAACACAAATATATACAATTTTGTCAATTAAAAAAATAAGAAAATTAGGCTGGGATTGTAGCTCAGGGGTAGAGCACTTGCCTCGCATGCGTGAGGCATGGGTTCGATCCTCAGCACCACATAAAAATATATAAATAAAATAAAGATATTGTGTCATATACAACTAAAAAAAAGTATTAAAAACATAAGAAAGTTGTTTTTTAGAGAAAACAATAAAAATACAAAATGATAAATTTAAAGGTGAAAATACACAGGGCTAAGTTTGTAGCTCACTCATACAGCACTTGCCTAGCATATATAAGGCCCTGGGTTCCATCCCCAGCATTGCAAAAAAATAAAATAAAATAAAGTGACAACACTTGAAGCTCTGCTCTTATCAATACAGTGTTAACTACAGTGACTGTGTGGTGATCATCTACCATTGGATGTTTGTTAAATCATCACAAGGTACATCTGAAGCAATTTTTATTCATCAATTATACCCCAATAAAGATGGAAATTTCTTTGAAAAGCATTTGATGGGATCAGCACAGCAATATTGATAGTTTATATAATTAACAATAATGATATCTTCTATTATCTAGCCATTTCTAAGTTTATGGAGACCCTGCTGAGCTAAGCGTAGTGGATCTTCCATTCCAGTTTGTTTCCCAACTCATAAAATTTTGTAATATTAAGCAAGAGAAGTAAGTTTACTAGATATTTTGGCCTGTAATATGGTGAACACATTTTAATTTACCTACATCTTAAATTAATTGTAAGAGCCAAATAAGAATTAACTTCTTCATATCAGATAAATTCTGTACAACCACTTTCCTAAGTACCTGATAGATATTAAGTAGAAGGAGCATAATTATTTTTCCCATTTTTAATAAATTAACACTCAGGAGTTTGAATGATTCAGTATCAGCAATGAATCAGAACAAGACCTAGAACTTCTCAGTTCTCCCAACTGCCAGTACTGATGATTGAACCCAGGGTCAACCACTGAGCCACATCCCCAGCCCTATTTTGTATTTTATTTAGAGACAAGGTCTCACTGAGTTGCTTAGTGCATGGCTTTTCCTGAGGCTGGCTTTGAACTTGAGATCCTCCTGCCTCAACCTCCAGAGCCAGTGGGATTACAGACAAGTGCCCTACACCTAGCTTGATTTTACTCTTATTTTAGACTTTGGTATGCTAAAAGCATAATCTTTAATCATGTCCACATTGCCAGTACATCATAGTGTTTAATAGTGACCATAATAGTAAACTTTATACTCTTTGGAAGTTTTAGCTTCACATTTAGTAGATATGTTAATTAGCTTTGAGTTTTCATCTATAGAAAGATTCTGAACACTGACCTCATTTTATTAGTGTCTTTTCTATCTTTCAAATTGACTTTACAGTGAAGGAAAGATGCCATTTGCCCTACCCTATTAAAATCCTCAGTCATTTTCCTCTTCATATGGCAAACCCCGACCCAGATGCTAAGCTGTGAGCCTCAGTTCCCCACAGCAGCAGCTGGTGCCTTGGCAGTCTCATTGACTGTGCTGGCCCCTTTAATATCTCCGTAGGTCTCACACATCATTATGCGGTTGATAGCTGCTCTGGGCTCTTCTGTCCGTCTGCTTACTCTGTCCTTTTGACTAATATGTTTCTACAGATTTTGTTAATTTTACTAATTTATTAATTAAGCAATTATCATTTGGTTCTTGCGCTAGTGAAGAAGTATCCATTGTAAAGTAAAATCTATAATTACTTTCTATTTTAATTCACTGTGAAGTAAGAGTCCTTCAGAAAAAATTAATATGAAAAAGGTGTTCTCCCACCACCAGTCCCCAAACTAAAAAAGAATGTAATTACTTGTAGCAGTATAGTGATCAGATCAGTTCTTTCCTAGAAAAGGGACTCCTGATCCTTAACCACAGGAAAAGAACTGCCGTATTTGTCTATTGCTATTTTCCTTCCAGTTAAGTCAGTTACTAAATTGTGAATGCATTAGCACTTAGGACAAAAATGAAGGCCAGATAAACCAAGCAATACATTATTACATCCATATGGTTCTAAAAAAGAGTAAATTAACTGACAAATGTACCCTTCCAATGGCTAAAAATACATATTGAAAAGTAAATCAAACATAAATTGAGCAAAAGAACATTTCATTTATTTAATAAAGGAGCTATTTGAATAGGTCCTTTATAAAATATAAGCCAAGTTCCTTTGCCTCTTCATGCTTTCTTATTTTTCAGAAACTAATGTATATGTCTATATATTACAAGCACATGCTATAAAATTATTTTACTGAGATTCTGCTTGTGGAAAATCATTTCTTTCTGAAAATAGTTCTGTTTAACCCTAATTTTTGAAAAATAATTTCCACATGGATAGAATTTTTACTTTTTGTTAGTTTTGTTCAACAAACTAATAAAGTAACAGCCCACTATTTCCTGGCTTCCATTGTTAATATTAAAAGGCATGTCATTAGTGTACCTTATGCTCCTTTGAAGCAAAAAAAAAAAAAAAAAAGGTGACAATATGGTATAAATATAATTCGTCAAAATATGCTTTTATTTAGATTCTACTCCTGGCTCAGCCTAAGAAAGTTATGCTAACAGATTGATTTATATCACATTATATAGAAAGAAAGTCTTTATTTGAGGCAAATATTTTAAAAGTTACAAGTCTTTCATTTGGAAGGTAATCCATCTAATATATATTGTTTGCCTCACTGTGCTTCTCAAGGACTGTACTGGTCAAATAAGTTCTGAACCAATAGGAGAGTTGTTATTCTACACCCAAACAATTTATTTCTCCCCTGGAGTCTTTTTACATGTTTTTTAATTTATTCATAGAAATTCATGATAACGCTATAATTTGTTGATAAAACAATACTGTAGAGTAAGCTTTTCATTTTCCTATACTTAAATATTTCTGCTCTTATCTCCATTCGTCGTGGTGTCATTTTATCTAAATAAAAGATGAGACATATGAAAATATATGATATCTATAATGTTTTAGAACTTGGTTTATTCACCAGCTTATTTGTATTATTTGGATTGTTTTCAGCAGAAAATAGCAAAAAAAAAAAAGAAGAAAGAAAGAAAGAAAAGAAAAGAAAAAAAGAAAGAAAGAAACAACTATCACAAACATCCAAAAATATATTATGTTAAAAATGTTATATTGACTTAGGCTGTGGGACATATTTCCAAATGTAATCATGAACAGGCATATTAGTTTTTAAAAACTGTATAATGATAAGGAATGTTATTATACCTATCACACAGGTAGGACTGACACTCTGACTCATGAAATTCTCTACCTAATGAAATTTTAGTTATTCTTTTTTTTTATGTGAATCATGCAATGTAAATATTCATAAATATGCACAGCAATGATGTATTATGAAGTACCTTATCCTAAATATCTGAAAATATTTCTAAATTAGTTCATCTTGCTAAGTCCAGTTTAAAAATTACACATGAGTGCTGGGATTGTGGCTCAGTGGTAGAGCGCTTGCCTCGCATGCGTGAGGCACTGGGTTAGATCCTCAGCACCACATAAAAATAAATCAATAAAGATAAAAAAAAATTACACATGGTTTGAAATATTGCACTCTCATTTTACATGCAAATTACGCTACAATGTTCCAAACTGAAAGTTCTAAAAAATTTCATATCAAGTTATATTGATTTTCTAGTTCCTAGTGTGTGAAAAAAGATAGCAAATATGTTTCATTTTGCCTTCTTATTCTAAAAGACTATGGCTGACAAGTTTCATTTTGGGGAGGAATATGAGACAAAACAATAGCGACCAAGTTATTCAATAAACTATCAGTTATTTTTTTATTGGTTAGGAAAATGGTTAAGAATTATTCAGGTTTCCTGATGCATGTCTTATATACAAATATAACCTTAACAGTGTGTACTTTGATTTCTTACTTCTTTGGCGAGAATCACTAATCAATGAAATGACTATTTTTACAAATGATTTTGTTAACTCTTAATATTCCAGCCACTATAGGTGATTGATTTAAACCAATCACGGCAAATTCATTCATTTCACCACAGGTAATTTTGACAAAGTTTCTGTTAACAATCTATGGAAATAAACTTTAAGTCTCATTGTGACTGAGTATGCTATTTTAAATAGGAGGGGAAAGAGTGGAATATTTTTTTTTTTGTATATTGGTTGGTCATATGACCCCAAAGAGCTACAGTCATCTTGACCCCAGAATGGTTTTAAAAACAAAATCAAAACTTCAGAGATACCAAAGCAAAAAGATTTGAAGAGTACTAGTAATTGACTATGTCTTTAAACAACTATATTTTACAATCCTGGAACCACTTTCCCTTGGGTTTTTTTAAGGAGAGATTAAAAATATTACTGCTTAGACCACCTTGAGTTGAATTTCCCACTAATTGCAATGAAATACATGCTAATTTTCTTGCTTTCCTGAAGAAATGAGGATGCAATGGATTATTGGGATTAAGGAACCAAGTAAAATCCTCCAGTACTGAGGATTATATAAAGGACACAAACCTAAATCTGCCTACATCTGAAGCCTAGCTTCATGGATGCTGGTTAACCTATGGCCACAGTGAAAGTTATTCAGGTACACTGAAAATTTTAATAATCCCATTCCATTTTCCTTTATGCTTCATAATGTCGTTTTTACTATAGTCACTTACTGGAAAGTTTAATTCAAAGAAAACAGACATACATTCATGTCTTTTTCAGACAACATAAAAACAAATGATAAAATTAGTATTTTCATTTGTGTGCAATGATTCTTAATACAAATAAGAGTATAACACATTGAGTTTAGAATTTAATGCTTACTGCCACAGAAGAGTAAAATTTTTCTTATGTGAATTTTTCGTTTGTTGTAAGAATCTCCAATCCCTCAAATTACAAAAAATGAATTTATCATCAGCATTAAATATTAAACAAATTGTCTTATGCTAAATAACTTTTTTCCTTGTAAAGTAGTGTTTATTTGTTTAAAGAAATAGAAAACTCACTACTTTTTGAGATTCCCAAATGTTCAATGTAACATATGTTATAAAATTGTAAAACCTGCTCCAAGGCAAATCAATCATCTACTTATAGCATAATTTCTGTTATCTCCCTTATCAATACTCTTAAATAAAATCTTTGTGTGTTTTAAGCCAGAGGCTTTTATAGATTATCAATAATAATGAGGTTTATTTTTGGTTTGTTCATTTATTTTTAACAACTTGGAAGTAATATGTAAGTCATGGAGACAAAATCATTTAAATAAGCATCTTCACCAAATTAACTACTTTTATTTTTGTTGTTATACTTTAAGCAACTGCCTTCATTCAGCATATTGCTAAATTATCTTGTGGAATTTAAGTATTTCTAAAAAATTTGAAGATCAGGATTCAATTATTTTTGAATAATTACTGAATCAGTCTACTAATCTTTGTTAATATTTTATTCTCATTTCCCATAAAAAACTAAACATATGAAACAAAAATATTTATTCTATTCTCTTAAAAAGGAGAGTGGAAACATTTTGCAAAATATATCATCAGCAAAGCTTGAAGGATTTGGCTTGAACATAAGAGAAAACATCTTCAGTCCTTAGACATGGGTCTTTGAGCATTGCATTTACCCCGCTGGCTTTTCCTAGAGCCAATAAGAATAAACATAGTGCATCACAGATTTGAAATTCTCCTGCTCTGCCAGCTGCTATGACCACATAGAAGCAACTCCTGGAAAAGGATGGAGTTTAGTTTCCTGGATGCCTCTGTGAGATATCTGGGGTGATATCCAGGCAGTCTTTTATTGATGTAAGTCTCTTTATTCTTTGCTAATGGCAAGAATGACAAGCCCATTTCAAGAAGTAGGAAGAGGATTACTTAGCACAGGGTAAATTCCATTAAAAAATATTTCAGTGAATATTTTAAACATCATGAGAATCTTTTCAGTAACCATGACTATAGTTAACTAAACAACAATCTCCTAGGATATCAGTTCCTATTCACTAGAAGCTGTAAATATTACCTTAGATATGATTAAATTAAAGATTTTTCAGATTTGGGGGTTATTCTGGGTTAATCAG